>OZ026615.1:3804337-4374337 GCA_964020975.1 Hermodice carunculata | reverse complement strand
TTTCAGCAGTTAACACTATTCGTTTTAAGACATATCATAAAGATTTGCTAAATGACAGCAAAATTTCTTGGCACCATCTTAAATTTAATCCAATACATGTATTCTGCCTGAAACATGCAGCAGAAAAAAACATGGGCATCTTTCACTTATACGGATAAAACCTGACTTCTACAAACATACACAAAATGAAACTTACGGCAGCATGGGTGACATCAACAACTAAAGATGTTGGGTCATGCTTGGTCGCTGGCAGCTGGTTCAGCATGGCCACCACATTCAGCTTCCCATGTTTTATCAACCTCTGTCTCTTTGCTGCGGAAAAAAAAATATAAATAAATAAAAAAAAAAACCTTGTGAATCTCATGTCCTGTATATAACTACTTGGGCAATTTCAGTATAATTATCAAATTACTCCCTAGTGTTCACTTTTATACAAAGAAAAGTTCCAATATTGAAACCGATGTTCATTTCCTATTGAACACAAGACTGGTCTAGCCTGTGATTGTGATTCAAAATTAGCCCATTTATTGTGTCATAAGATGTGATTTAATGTCTCCTTCATGAGCATCGCTATAATGAGTTTCCTTATGAGGTTACTTCAACACACAAATGTCTTACTTGGATCACTGACTCTCAGCAGATTCCTGCTGTCCTGGATGGAAGTGCCTGGATTAGGCTGTCTGGAAAATAAACACATGCCAGATACAACCTTTAGCCTACCACAGATACACTTTTAGCATTTGTTTCATCAAATTACACATAACACTATAATAAATTATGTTTAGGAGATTTTTCCATTGGAGAAATGGCCCAGTGGCATATGAAGTTAATGTTGGGTGACCAATGTCCTATCAACAGTTTGGGTGTTGAATATCAAGTTAGTTTTATTTTTATATGTATCCATGGAGACCATACTGTTTTTCATGATCATGACGATGTTGATATTTATTGCAGAAAAAACAGACAGGGCTGAAAAAATCACCTATGCTCACCTGACCTTGCCATAGACATGGCAATCAAGTGTAAGGAGAGTCTGATAAATGGTTTGTTGATAAATCCACAGACTTTTGGAAATTGCAGCGCCATCAATTGAACAAACTAATGTCTGTGAATACAAGGAAGGGTCCTTGTGCAGTTTTGAAGCAGTTTCAGATAAGATTTTAAATTCTTCACCCCCCCCCCCCCCAAAAGGACCAACACATCACTTGAATATAAACATCTTATTCAGAAAATACCACATTATCTTGATAAATTGCAGAGATCTCCCAACGACCAGGCAAAATTAGTGATTAAGCGGGTGCGTACGGGGTGCCTGAATGTTATTGTTCTTTAAGGCTTCAAGCAACAAATCTTAAGGTCATCTGTATTTACATGCATGTATTATTTTAACCACAACAAACAGCACAACTTAACAAACTTACTTGCTCATTATGAGTTTGTTGTAGCTGAAGCACATGGAGAATACAGCCTGAAAGAGAAAATCAGGAGTTATGTTGCTGCCTGGGCACAAAACTGGTCTGCAACCAAGTGCTTACTCCTAGTCTGCAGAGGTCTTTCAGCTCTGAGCTTCTCATGAAAGCCTATACATGTACCCATGAATGAAAGAGTCTTGATTCTCATTCAATATGTAATGCGAAGTACGTAAATATTATAAGCAACAGGTGAACTTCTGGAGAAACCTTGTACCACTATGTCCAATGTTAACAACTTGTGGTACAAAACACAAAATAATCATGTCAAACAGCCAGACTAAAGTAATTGGTCAAAAAAAAAGAGGTAGTAATGGTAGTAGCATGTCAGTATGACATTAACAATAATGAAGAAAAAAAAGATTACTTGTATTTTTTGAACATTAGGTACTTGTACACAGTACAGGCATTAATGTGAGGAAAAAAGGGACCTATAAGGGAAACATAATGCTGCACTGAGAGATCAATGCTTTCCAATATTCACCAAACTTTAAATTAACTTTGATAACTTTATCTTGTAAGTACATTTTTATGTAATCTGAATATGATAAAAAATTCCAAGCACTATCCTGAAACTCTTTGGCCACAGCTCTAAATTCCCTTAAACATTAAAGGCCCTGCCAGGGAGTGTTTTGGTGAACCACATATCACCTCTGATTAACAAGACATGTTTGTAAAACATAGATCCCCCCCCCCCCCCCCCATCATTATGTTCACCCTTATGACCTTGTTGATAGTACTACATGGGGCACTCATGACCTTGGGAAGTGGATGAAAGTCATCAATTTGCAAAGCTGATGCAGTCCTTGTAGAGGAGCAATATGAAAGTCCAAGCTCTAAAGTTCATCTAGCCCTTATTAAGGCGTGTATACTTGGGTCCTATCAAAGTCTTATCATAAAAATTCTTGAGTTATGGTGCACAAACCACAGTCTCTCTACCCACCGACTGACATGAACAAAGCTATATATCCTGACTTTTTCGAAAATTAGATAATTAGAATTAGCGTTCTTAACTTATCTTTTGAGTTAAATTATCCTTATAAACTCCAAAGCAATGCCACAAATACCAGCCGCATTCAAGCTTTAGGCCAATTATTTGGTGATTGACAATATCAAAAGGTTTTCAGAACCAAGAATTTGCCTAAATTTTCTTTTTTTTTTCTTCCAGCCATTCATAAATAAAATTTGTGAATTCACACAGCTGTTTTCTACTTCCAATTTTTTCCTTTAGTGGAGGTGAATGCACATACAGAATCCTCCTTCTCATGTATATTGTGAATCAAGCAATACACATTACGTTTGACATTGATGCATTAAAGACAAATATAATATGGCCTTGAAAGAAAATTATAGATTTCAGTTCATAAATTCCATACCTGGTCATGATAAGCATCCAACAAGGACTGTCGATTGCCACTGTCGTATATTCGGTAGTACCTGCAACACACACAATAGGATTTGGTAACAACTTTTTGTATCAATTTACAAGCCATAAATACATTATCGATTCATCACAGATAAACGCAAGTGATCATCCACATGGATCATCTGTTAGAGCACTAATTACTAGACAACTTCTTCAGTGAAAGAGCTATATAGAAAACAAAATATGACTTACTCTTCTAAGAACTTTACAAGCAGACCCTGTATTTGTTCACTGTGAAAGAAACTTCCCTGAAAAATACAAATAGTCTGACATTAATTTGCTGCATTAAATACCATAGTGCACTTCACTCAACCTCGGGAGGTGAAATTTAATTTGTATTTTATAACTTTGTTTCAACAACACCCTTTTATCATATACTTCAATGCTTCTCAGTATTTGAGAAATGTTACACTCTACAAACTGCAGGGATAATTAATAACATAGGACTGATGTGTAAATGTTTTCCATGCAGCTCCACCAACCACGTTACTCAAAGGAGGATTTATATTGAGTTAAAAGCACTGGGAGTAGGCATCATGAACGCATAAACCTGAAAGTGCAGAAAAGATTCAAGTGACTGCAAACAAACCTTTCTCTATTTTTTCCAAAACCAATAATTGTTTCTTTCCAGAGTCACCCAAACACACCTTTCTCAAAAGTAGTAATTTGATATTGTATTTGTGTCTTTTTGTCCAGAACCACTTCCTAGTAGTCAATATCCTATTCCGCAGTTCGAACTCTTTACTCTCCATAAGCTAACCTGTCCCTGTCTAACCTGTATATATATGGAATTACTATTGTCTATATTGCACACGTTCCTCTGTAAAATTTGGACATAGGCTGTATCAGCCCAAATAAATTAAAGGGTCTTCAGCGGGTAACTACTCAACATGTTTCGGAGCCTTTTACCCGTACACGTCTCTCTGAGTAGCGGCTCCTTGCCTAAGCTAAATATTCAGCAAAGACAACCCACATAATAATGAATAAATATGAACGTGGCAATTGATGAATTAGCTAAATATGTGAAGTTTTGCTTGTAAATGCAGAGCTTCATATCAAAGAAGAATACCTGTCAAACAAACCATAATTACCAAATTTTCATAGTACAGGTTCAGATAAGAACAATTTGACTTACCCCTGAACCAAAATGTACCCTTTCTAGCTGGACAGCTTTTCCTAGTTAAACCATCCGCCAATGTTTAACTGAAGTGGAAACAAGCTGGGGCATTATATTCAGTCCCAGTGATTGTAAAATAAACAGTTGCAGCTAGACCACCTGTACAAACCAAGGAAAATCCTAACAAGGACTGCAACAATGTACATCCTGTACCAGAGATGTAAAACAAACTCCATGATGACACCTACTCCTCAAACAATTAAGTTCTATTTAACTGCCAACCCTGAGTCAATGTGTCAACTTAATGTGTCAGGTTTGTGACACTTGAGAAAATACTGTCAATTTTGAGTAATTTTTTGATAGTGAGTAAATGTGCATTTAGGCATGTCAGAAAAGAATGGAAGTCATTAGCATTTATGTCAAAAACATGCTATCAAAACAATTTTTCTTAACAGGATTTTAAGTATAATTAGGCAAACATGCAACTGTCGTAGGCTGCTTCTTGCTACCTGTAGCCCCTGGGGGTTTACCTAACAGAAAACATGTAAGCCTAAAATGTCTGATAGTGAATATTAAAACAGAAAGATGCCAAAAGATAAAGTTAAGTAGCAAAACAGACAAGTCAAAAAACTGTAGATTATTGTAGCCAGACTTTCTAATAATCTTTGGATGTTAACAGTAGAATTATAGGGCAAGTCAGAAAAGAATGGAAGTCTTTTGTATTTATGTCAAAAGAATGCAATGAAAATATTAACCAGATATCAAGTACAATTAGGCAAGCTTGTAACTGTCGTAGGCCGCTTCTTGCTACCTGTAGCCCCTGGGGGTTTACCTAACAGAAAACAAGCTAGCCTAAAATGTCCGAAAGGTGAATGTTTAAACATAATGGTGTCAAAAGATGAAATTAAGTAGCAAAACAGGCAAATATGACACATGTACACAAGAAATTCAGCAAAGAACCTAGTATGTGTGGATGTGTGTGTTCAACATGTTGCTTCCATATTTTTGTTTTTGTTTTTTTTTTGGTTTTGTTTTTGTTTTTTAATGGCAGGTCTCATCACATTCATACTTACTGCTGATGGTGGAAGCTTTGTGGGTGCTTCTACATCAAAGGTAATTGGAGGGGGTAATTCATGTCCATCCTGAAAGAGGAAGTTGCCGGCACACTGATCAATATTCTATGAAGTAACATCTACATCACAAAATCAAGATGGCATTTCAGATCATAAAAACGCTCGTTACTGAGTGAATGCAGGTCTTTCAGTAAGCAAGATACATGTAAGCTAATAAGTTGTCTATTAATAAGCTAAGACCAGGTAACACACAGCAATTCTGAAATACTCATACATCACACTCCACTGTTGTTTTTGCTGTTGTTATTATTGCCATAAGTTTCTTTGTATTCTGCAATTCTACAATTAATCAGATGCCAAAAAGAATAGTTGGGAGAAACTTACTAGTCTTGCCAGTTTTGAAAATGTCTTCCGGATGGCACTGCAAAAATATCCATGGAGAACCCAAGTAGTTTGTGCATCAGCACTAGCACTTTCAAATATGCTGAAAAACTTGTCAGAACAGAAGTATGAGTGCTGCCCTGCCACTGGTATACTATTAGCTCAGCAGGCAGTGCATAAAGACAAACTCACACATTGCACATAAACTGATGACCCAAAAATTGCTATCATTTATGGGGGGGGGGGTTGTTTTCTGCATGGAACTTTTCATTCTGACATAATACATGTAGGTTACATATTGCATGATACAATTCACCCTTTTACCTCCTTCTGTATACTTCTAGGGAGATATCAACAGCAAATTAAGAAAGATGGCAAAAACCCTGGTGTCAATTTCCCTTCCACTGTCCACTCTGAACTTGCAAGGCTCATAGAAGCAATTTTGCACAGCTCCGGCCACATGAAGATGAGTCAGAAGGAGGAACTCAGGGTTTCACAGAGGCCAGTCAGATAGGATTTCACATAGGCTAATCAGAACAAATACTACCATAATATAGGCATTCAATATGCTCTGTACACTGCTCAACCAAGCAGTAACTCTGTGTGAAGCACAAACTCTTGTTGTGAGGATGAAAGACAGTCTAATTGGCTATGCGATGATTCCATGATCAACAGTTGCCAATTAAATTAAAATAATAATAATGATAAATAAAAAAAAAGGAAAAGGAGGAAAAAAAAAACACCTTGGTATCAGCTACTTTAGGACATCATTCCTATCTTCCTACCAGTCACTGCTCAGTGCCTTTGTGTCAATTTGGTCCACTTTTAATTTGTTAGGCTCACAGAAACAATTCCATTCAGCTCTGGCCATATGAACATGATTCAGGAGAAACACAGCATTTCACAAAGGTTGATGCCCTCTGTGCACTGCTGAAGGAATGTCAGTGTTTTTATACCAAACAGTTGCCAATTAAAAAAAAACAAACAAAAAAACCCCAACAAAGCCACCAACATTTCATCACTCACTTTTGGACCTCATTCCTATCATCCATTGGTTGATACCTTCAGCACATAAAAGACTAAAGCTCCATACTCAACTTCTACATCAGCAAATCACCGTCAATTTTTCACTAATGCTAACTGTCACTATAAAAATGAAATAATTCTACAGCCATCAAAAGACATTTAAGTTTTTGCCTGCAGGATTTAGTTTCCCTGGAAACCCCTTGAATGGAGTCAAACTGGCCAAAATATAACATTGGGCTTACAAATAAACTGGTACACCGCATTCTACTTGCACAGTACCTTCACATGCCTGAGGAATACAGTTATGATTTCATATAAATGACACTACCCTAGACACAGTCTGCCCAGTCATTATCAGATGACTCATTTTTAAATCCATATTAAAAACGTAACAGGAATACAGCCAATTGTCTAGACACAGATTACACATTGCCCCTGAAGTCATTATTACATATCCCACTTTGAATTCATAAAAAAGGGTGGTTTTTTTTTCAATGAAAATATACACTGTCATGTCACACAAAAAGTCAAGGTTGACGACAACTGTAATGTAAAAGGTGGTGACAAACGAGAAAGATACACATGGTGTGAAAGGGAACAAGCGCCATGTTAACTCTGCTGCACTCCTAAAAAATTCAAATCTGCAGCTGTGGGTCTGCCTGCAGTTGGCTTTTTTATTGGACTTCTCCCTACAGAGCATACTGAGAAGAAATACAATACTCACAACAAAATAAATGATCTTCAAGTTTAACAGCAACCAGAGTTAGGTGCAAACAAGACTCCCCCAAATTTCAACTTTAAGAAAAACAAGTGCAGTCTCTTGAGTCTGGCAAATATCAACATCATGCAGTTTGTTCCTCTCAAGATCTTTTACTCCATTAGTCAAGCTGATGGGTACAGTTCAGGCGCTTAAATTTTACTTCACCAAGTCATGTATGTATGTCAGTTAATCTGATGTCGTGTGTTGCCAACACTGATTTTTTTATCAGTGCTGGCAACACACGAACACATTTATAATAATTTTAAAAAAAAAAAAAAAACAGAGAGAGAGAGAGAGAGAGAGAGATGAAAGACCTGCAGCTATTCACTGGGTAAAAAGTGGAGAAGAAAATGATGTTGGGTAAGCTTGGAGTAACTGGATCAGGTTTCCAGCCATAAAAAGCTGTGCTGTTGAAATGACACAATTCATGTCTGCTGCATAACAATGGCCTGGTCTGAAGACAATGACATCATGGATCTAGTGGAACTTCTGTTCACTCCCTTTGTCCACACATGTGGTAACTACCCAGGCCATGTTGAGTCACATGCCAGCTGCGAAGCCTGTCTTAGGTTGTCCCTCCTTCTGAGAGATCTTACCCGTCATTGGCTCCAGTCTGCGTCACATGCCCACACATAATGGCCAGTGCCACCTAGTGGCAAATATATGGATATTTAACAATAATCAATTCTGGAGTGAACAGATTAAAATAACGAAGTGTGCCCTTAAATATCTGTAATATGACTGAGAATGGCCATTCCCTGGATGTGCTCCAATATGTGACAACATGGATGAACAATGATGCAGTGCATAGTTTCGACTGAGCAGCACAGACACACAAGACCACAAAAGTCAAGAAAACAGTATGCAGCAGTACTCAAGTTCCAACAGAATACAGATACACCACACATGCACATAAAATATTTTGGGTAAAAAAAAAAAAAAAAAAGAAAAAGAAAGAAAGCAAAAGACATCAAGACTGTTGTCTAGGACTCCCTGACTTCTTGTGACATAACAGTTTTCAATACAAACGCGATGACACCTACATTTTCTTTCAGATTGAAAATTCTCTGGGAATGTCTTGCCTCTGTGACTAGACACAATTTTTCGCTGTATAAGTATACACATGGATTTGTAAACCTGTTTTCAAAGACACCGACATAATTATAGTCATCTTTGGTAACAGACACAAAAGACTGAACAGTATCTACAGGCATGACATGCAAGGCTTGTTCTTCAAACCCTCCAAACTGGCACCTACACAGTGCTGAAAACTCCATTCAACCTGCCATCACTTCATTACATCAGTTGAGCCTTTGTGACTAACCCCATGCTCGTTATTTTGAAAGGAACGCAGTACCAAAAACACACACAAACTATGATAACCACAGCTTCCACCACTGAGGGGCCACTGTGGGGTGGTGGATCTTTGGCGAGGTGACCAGTCCTGGCCAGTGGCACCTTTCCATTGCCCATTACCTTATATATGCGGTTTCATCAGAAAACCTGTCACACAATGGGTTTCCATCCAGGTATAGCTCTTCCAGGCCTAGATCTTTAATTTTGGTCAGTTCAGATTCATTCTTCAGCTGCAAGATAAAGGTGGAACAAGATGTCATGGGATGGAAACAGTGAAGCGCATCAATCAAGAGTAGCATTCAAAGAACGGACTACTCTCAGCTGCCTGAAATTTTCTTCCCTCAATCACTTTCAAACTGATGCACTGTACAAAACTTTAACTAAAATATTCTAAACTAGAACAGACTGGGTACTTCCAACATTGCACACACACAGATTCCTGGGACCTAAAAATAAGGTCAAGGTCAATAAAATGTAATCAGGTTAAGAAATAGGATATATATATCACTGATACCGGATAAACTATCTGGATTCAAAGCTTGGAGGAATTTATAACTCCTCCAATATTGAAAGAGATACGACTTGACCATGTATAAATATATACATGGCGGCACGGTTTGACCAGGGTACAGTTTGACCTGGGTAAGCTTTGACGGGGGTACAGTTTGACCACGAATCATGTATGTGCATATGAATGGTCCAACACATTGTACTGACACTCCCAATTATTTCCTTTAACTTCACATTCAAAGACAATTAGAAGGCAGAAGGAGTCAACATGGGTCCTGACTGCACACTTTATTTCTAAAGATTACCTGATTCTTTCCCAGGTTCAGTCTACAAAGCTGTGGTGCTTTTTCAGCCAGTGTTGACAGGGAGTCAAGCTGGTACAGGCGATTCTCACTCAGATCCAGCGACAAAAGCTGCAGATTAAAAATTACAATGTATCAGCATGACACATATATGGCCATATTGTGAGAGAAATATGACAGAACACAATAACAGTTGGCGGTATGTTTCATGGCTGCGAACTATCTTTACAGTTCTCACACCTTTGACAAGCTTCAACAGCTGCAACAACAATGTGAATAACAAACTGCCACTTCAAAATGTAAAAGTCTGTAGGGAAAAATAATACAATGGTTTATCATCTTAATCCCTCTCCATGTCCTGTAAGTTAATTCACCCTGCACCCCCGCCCCCAACGCCAGTAAAAAACCACTGAATTTTCCATAACGTTATCATGAACAGTTTTTGATAAAATGTCTAAATTTACTGGGGTAGTATGGCAGCGTCACACATGCAACTTTTTTATGGGTGGCCACTCATTAAAAAAAAAAACAACAAAAAATTCATGAAGAATGTTGGAACAGCCTGTTACCTCTGGGATGTTCTCTTGAAGAATTTTCAGCATGCCGTTCATCACATTGACCTTATTCAATGCCAGCTGCAAACCATCTTTCTTCAGTTCTGTAGGCAAACAATAACATCTATCAGAGTACTCTGCAAATCCACTGCTACATGGTGAAACTCTGTCAATGATCAGATATGATACATACTGGTCACACTTTTTAAAAAAAAAATATACATAAAATCTTCCTTCATTATTTTCAAGTCAGGAAATATGTGATTTCTCATGCATCTTTTGATTATCACGTGAACCTGGTGGAAAACACTGTCATTTACTTCTCTTGAATATCACATTTTCACTTTTAAAAAAAAGCATCAATGGTAAACAAGGTAAATATCAGACTTGGACAAAATGTGCACAAAATACATTCTCCATACTACACGTCAAACTTGCAGGAGGAGGCCTATTCTGCAGAGCAACTATGGAATTTAATTCTGTTGTAAATGTTTCAATTTCTCAAAATGCCTACCTTCATCATGGTAGAGGTTTTTCAAATCCAGGGTTTTGGTTGTAGCATCGTACCTTCTGCTCATACACAGCTGCAACACAGTAATACTTCCACTTACATACATATACATGCTCAGGCTGACCTCAATAAATTTGTGGTTCTCAAGCCAAATTGGCTCAAAGGTGATGACAAAGGTTGGCTATGTTTTAGCTTTTTCTCATAATGCTCTTAGTCATGCAATCAAGAGACACTCATTTTCCCTTCAGTGTATGATATGCATTTACCATATTATTTTTTCACAACATATAAAATGGGCATGTAGACAATATTGTATGCTGCATTTCAGACACAACTCAGTTCAGAGACTGCTGGATCATAAAGCAGATTAATAATTGAAAGTTCACTTGTTCACAAACCAGAGCCCTGGCTGAGGGGTAGGAATGCCTCGCCAGCATAATTCAAGCCACTCACAAGTTTTTCTACAACGCTCATTTAAGCATGATGTAACCAATGAAGTATGACAGTGATGGCACAAATCTGTAGTGACCATTACTATAAATCCTTTACCCAAAGTATGAAAGCCCTGCCCAGTGGTGTTAGTGAAATAATGCCACTCCAAAGTTTTTTGTTAACAGACAAACCGAAAGGGAGTGCTTAGTTTTGCCAACAGCTTATGCTGACCAAAATGATCAAGAAAGCAGAAGAAAGTGATTTGGGAGAGGTGTGAAAGCAGAAAAAAGTATTTAATTTACAGCTTACAGAAGAAAGCTATATTCCCTGATTCAGAAATAAATTAGAACACAGTAATGGGAAACAAAACTGACAAAAATATACAATCTATAGCCTCTGATGTATTAGCAGTTTGCTTTATACCTGTGTCCTCAATAATTACAAATTGATATGACAAAATTTAACAATGGAAGCTTTATTATATAATATTCACGTAGCTGCAGAAATTGACAGAGGGGGCATCTATCAACTTGTGATCAATCTGGGTATAACTCAATGTTCTCTATGGTTTGAAAATCTAATCTGATGGACATTCTGTTTCAGGATATACTACTGTGACGGCTTTAAACGTGATTTCTGATAAATACCTAAAAATAATAAAGGTTGGTAGGCAGGGTTTTCTTTTTTCTTTTTGTCTTCTTTTTCATTTGTGTCAGTATCATCAATTGAAACAATGTTCATTTCAACTTAAACTACATTCTGTGACCCACCTTACACGAATGGCATGTGAGTGGCACACACCATAAAGACCACCTGTTAATATCATATACTAAAAGCAGGGCGCGAAAATTCCTATGATCCGACGTTCCGGGACAAGCTAAAGCTCTTCTCGGACAAGTGACTTTCAAATTCAACTTGTCCTGCGGACAAGCTAATTTTTTCTTTTTTAATTAGACTGAAATTACGTCCGTTTGCATGCACGGCAACATAATGATGAGCAGTCAGAGCCTTCGCGACTCTGTATATGTTGGCGATTACTGTGGTCCGTGTGAACAGAACATAAACACCAATGCAGGCATGTGCGTGGGGACGCCAATGCGCAATAGGTGATGATAATCCCCTGGCCTAAAGTAAACAATCCAGGTTTAAACAATTACATGGTCAGCAGGTGTATTCAATAGGACTTGACTACCTACTTGATTTCTGTCAAAACAAGCAGGTATTTTGACCGTTGCGTGCATACGACGACGAGATCAAAGGTACCAGCAGTCATGCATTTGGGCGTAGTGGCTTTCGCCCGCATCGGGGCAAGGTCACACAGCACCTCACCGTCAGTCTTATCTGCCCAAACGATGACAAAGGAACATCAAAAAATTTTAAAACTTGCGTGGCGAATTCTTGAGCAAATTAGCATCAAAGACAATTTATCGGTGGGCTCTAAAAGTGTTGGAGAGATCATGTAATGGTGCCGCAAGTTGACTTCCCGGCCAAACAAAACACACATCTGCCAGTCACACGCAAGTGACCGCGTGGAGTGATCTACGGTGAACGGAGCATCATGCTGACTGATCTGTCACACATTCGGCATTTTTCTCTATCCCCCTACCTTTGCGTATTTGCCTGTGACTCCAAATAATTGTTGCTATAAACCCTGGAATCTTTATTTTCGCATGCTGCAATTAAAAAAAAAAAGCTTCCCGTTTGTGTGTTCCCTCCGTAAATTACGGCATATTCACACATGTTCACTGGGCGGAAGCCATGATGAAAACACTGCAGCACGAGCCGCGATTGGCTCATTTTTGCATGTGACTCAATTGACCAATCGGGTGATGTGTTGTGCGTCAGGCCACATGGCCAAAGCAGCTGTTTGTGTACAGTTGCAGGAAAGATATTGACGGTGCGCACGCTCGATTTCTGATTTAAAATATGAAAATTTTCGTTTGAATTTGATTTAAGAACACCGTTTATTGCGAGGAACTTGCCAATATTGTATACGCAAATTTACTACGATGTACCGATAGCGTTCATGGTAGGTACGCAAACGATATGCATCCCATCACGGCATCAGAGGCAGCGAGAAAGGATCCTGAAACCAATGCAACTATTTTAATCGTTATTTAACTTTAACGGGGATACGGACTCCTATCGTCCCAGAAATTACAAAGTATTTTTCATCGTTAGTCACCCCATGCAAATAGCTTACTTTTTTAATTTGTATTTTTAATGTTTTGCCAGTTTCACTGTCGAACAGTTGCAGCTTGAATCGTTGTAAAATTTGACATTTTTGTGCGAATTTGCAAGCGACAATACGCGGCAAATATATTTTAGGGTAAATGGTTTGCGTAGGCCTTAGCATTGTGTTTGAAAAAAAACGATGTTTATAGAAGTTTTATCAGGACAAGTGGATTTTGTATGCGGACAAGTGGATTTTGAAATTTACTTGTCCTGCGGACAAGTGATTTTTTAAAAAATTGTCGAGCCCTGTAAAAGGTAAGAAATACTTGGTGACTCCCATAGCAGGTCCATTAACTCAGACCTAAACGGAGTGGGAATCAGCATTTCTCCATAATAAAAAGTTTTAGAACTGCAGGTGATTAATAGGGTTCAGTACGAAATTTAAACCTTCCGCACCCCCCCCCCCTTACTAATACCTGACAGGTATGGTTGGTCTTACCTTGAGTTTTGCAACAGATTCTTCATTCATTGGCAGCGAAGGAGGTGGACATGATCTGACATATATTAACATCTGTAAACCACACAGAAAACAGCTCTATTAACTTCACTCTTAACTGCAAGTCTATCCACATGATCAAAGTATGGGTTAACAAAACATGTTCAGCAATTATCACATTTACTATGTACTTTTTTTTTCTCTCAATTGAAATTACTGAAGGCAGGGACTCTTTACAAATAATAACTAGCATATCAAATCTACAAGATTATTCTTTTTAAAACTCTCCCACCACACCTTAATTCAAGTAAGTTTACAATTAAAAGATAAGGTCTTACAGAGAACCATGTTACTAACATACAATCAAATATCCTCCATTCAGTTTGAGCAAATCTCAATCAAGGCTGCCAACATCAGTTCCAACGAATGTCTTTCACAAATGAATTTACCAGAAGGTAAAACCCTGATCTCCATTTTGTACCCACACTGACATATACATTCCTATGTATTTCAAGCTAAGAATCAAACAAATCAAAGCACAAATGCATTTGTTAATTGTGAGGTACACATCCATGTATTTCAATCTGAGAACCAAACAAATCACAAATAAACTGGAGCTGTTGATATACACAAAAAACCACCATGTTTGGAAGAAAACAAAATAACATTTTCCTTCTGTGCCAGTGACTGTGGTTTCATGCTCCTCACAACAATGAACTTACTTTGAATCCATTGGGCATTGTAACACGCCTGGAGACGCTTTTGATTGCATTACTAGCGGCTTCGTCTTGCACATAGAAGACTGCTGTATTCTGTTCATAGTGGAACTAGACGGACAAAAAAAGAGGGACATTCACATAATTATTGACCTCCAACATCACAGTGATATATTGAAAAAGTATGTTTCGACAATTGAAGACACCTTACAGTGTAAGATGGTTATCTACCAAGCAAATTAAATTATCCACGCACTTCCCGTAACATTTCTATACCAAATTCAGGGCAAAATTTGCAGCTGATCTGCCCCAAAAATATGAAAATTTGAACATACATGTAGATAAAAGAATATGCTGCCCAATAATCACTCATACTTTTGACATTATTTCCCAAGATGCACACGTATATTTACTTCAGCCGTAGTTCATAGAGGTGGAAATACTTACACGTATGGGCACAAAAGGAACTGAAGATAGGTTTGTAATGGATTTCAGCAGGAAATCTTTATCACACTTCTTCCCATGTGGTATCTGAAAATATACCAAATACAGCTTAAGCTTCATACAGTGGTACACTTTACCTGCAGTTTAAGACCAGCCCTGACGCCATCAAAATGGGCTCTGTTATTGCATGTTGTTTTCAAATACAGGAAAACAAACTATATAATTGCATGTCTTCAAAGAGAAGTTGTACAGAAACGTGTAGGTTTCTAATGGAAGGGGATCTTCCTAGCATGTGCCACCTCACAAAGATGATCTGTTGTAACAATTGTCAAGTTTTGCTAGGCACGCATTTTACCAAAATGAGAGATGTAATAATGAAGTGTTCATTTAAATCAGGAATGAAAGTGTGACAAATCTTCATTTCACAAAACTTTAATCATATTCACGGAATTTTAAAAGTTTTTTTCTGATTTGCAGATGTTTCTTATATCAATTTATAAATATTTATTACAGGACAATTCCAAAACATTTAGAGTTCAGTAAGACCTTCAGGAACAAGACATCTGAGCAAAACCATCATTTTTACAACTATTTTAACAAACTATTCTGCACAGTGATATTAATAAGTATTGACACAAAATGATCTCAATCATCAAGCCAAGAAAACAGACTCGTATCTTTAAACCTAATAGGATGTATTCATATCTAAATGCGGTCCTACTCTAACACCTATTGTGCAAAAGAGGGAGCCACCTGCATCAGGGCAGATCCATGTATTTCGCATGGTCAAAAGTACTTTCTCAACAAAATGAACAACACAAACACACAATAATCTTGAGAAAATGTATTAGCATATATTTGAAACATAAAGGACGCCTAAAATAATTAGAAATGGGCTCTCTTTTGGTTGAAAAGGTGTTATTTATGGATGTTTATATAGTATATAATACAAATGTGCCCTGATCACGGTGGAAGCATCAGTCTGTTGCCCCAGCAACACAGGAAGTGAGCAGGATCACAGTTAAATATGAATGTCTCCTATTCAATTTACCATTTGTTGCACTATGCAGGCCCATTAAATCTTGGCCTTGAGTCTGCAAGTTTCTTCTTATTGGTGGATGTTTCTTATATCAATGATATATATTCATTATTGGACACTTCCAAAACTTGATAACAAAATTTCAGTCAGAACTTCAGAACCAAGATATGGGGGGGGGGGGGGGGAATGGTAATTTCATGACTTTTTTAACAAACTCTTCTACACGATGATACTAATAATGCTGAAGAGGGACATTTATAAGTAAAGAAGAAAAAAAAAGAAAAAAAAAACTCAATTAAGCCAAGAAAATAGTGACTCGTATCTTTAAACTTAATTCAACTTACTGTAATTTTGTACCATGCTGGCCCATCAAATCTTGGTCTTGAGCCTCCTCTGCCTCGGGTTCCCTTGTTACTTCCTCCTCTGTTTCTGTTCCTTCCTGCAGATGAATTCAGAGGCAAACCCATCCGTTTTATCCTGTCACCTTCATCATCCATGGCAAGTCTACCTCCAGCTGAACGTGGTCGAGATCCCTGTCGTGACTGTGGCCGTCCATACGGATTGCTGCAAGTAGCATGAACTGCACGTATTGTATGTACAGACACACTTAACGAGAGTCAAAGTTGCTGTATGTCTGTCATGCAACACAGATACTACACATAAAGCTTCCTTCATGATGCAAATGGTGGCACTCTGTATTCCTGCTCTGAACATACACGCCCACGAAAGGATCAAGATGGTCTTATGCTTAGTTTACAGACAACTTGGGATTCAGAGCTGATCTTGACCATAACATGATTTAAATCACACACAAGTGCCCTGAATATAATGGCATTTATGGAAAATCTTCAAACACGAGCTGATGAATTCGTCAAGTTATCTGTCTTTGTTAAAAGACACAAAACCTGTCCCTTTGACCGCTAAATGACATGCCATATGAGCAACAAAAGACAAAATTCAGAAAAGAGTCTCAAAACCAGTGGCCAATATGCCAGTCAGACACACTGAAGTGTGACATGTTGAACAAGTTCATCAGAGCCAAGTTTCACAAGGATCTGACCAGCTGTTTTCAATAAGACAAAATGTAAATGTAAACAAATGACACTAAATTCACCATCTTATAAGCTAAACTGACTGACAAGTAAACTGAAGTACTAGCAATACACATTTTCATCTCATTTATACTTTACTATATTATTTTCAGTCTCAAGTTTCCAAACACAGTAACCCATAGCAAAAGTTTTGCTGGCTTTGTAAACATGGTAAAATAAAGCTCACAAAGCAAAAAACGCTGTTGAACATATGGGTTGCCTTATTGGAAAATTCTTCCTTCCTCATGAACTCCTACACGGTCAACACAAAGGTTGGTTCATATTTGGCAAAATGTGCACTTCTGCAAGATTCTCTATGTACCCAGGGACTACTTACTGTCTGACAGAAGGTCCTGCATCTTCATCCCCCATGCTGATATCTCCATCATCATCAAGCCTCGTTCTTGGACTTGGGCCTCCAAACTTGTTGTAACGACTACTGCCACCTGTTAAACATCAATATAATTGTTTCCTTACTGATCACCTGTTTGACTACAAAATCATTCTTTATATAGATGTTGATAAGTTTACACCATGTGCCAAAAACATCATCCGTGTAGATTAAAAAATCCACAAGAAGCAACACCAGCATGCATGTTGTAGTGAAAAATGTAACAAAACCATGGCAGCTGTCAACATTTACCCTATTCTGTTCTATGATGAAACGGTCTATCAGTATTAAGATACATAGATATATCTGTCCATTTTGGTGCTGCTTTTGATAAATTACATGGTAAAATACCTCCAAACATTTGCAAATTTTTTTTGTTTGTTTAATTTATTTTTTTAATTTTTTAATGGAGGACACAAACAGGAAGTGTTATTTTCCAAATCTTATATGAAATGACCCAGAAATATGTGATTGCCAAGTGAGTTGTAAATCCCTGCCAGCCATGTTCTGAAGCCACAGTTATGGTTGTGGTATTCCTAAAGGAAAATTTACCCACAGACACTTTTAATTTGGGGAAGAAAGTTTCAATTTTTGTTGCAAATGAGCAAAGCATGACAGAGAGTGCTGTAGTATCCATGACCCCAACAGACTGCTGCTTACAATCAAGAGAACATATGGTTCACCAGTGAAACACACATCTCTCTCATGTGAAATTGGCCTTCATGTTGGCCATTATTAGTAACTGTCCATTTTACCACATAATCCATAATGATTACAAGGTTTGATCCCTCATCTTGAATAACTTGAAAAATATGCAAAATATCAAAGTTTTGTGAGTTCTAAGATTAATTTACTGTTAATGTTAGTGCGCTGACTAAGCCACGAAAACTATTCATGCAGGTATGGAGAAGTCAAACAAGCCAACATGTGACAAGCCCCACACTGACAGGTGACTTCTTTTGTTCATGTTTCACTTTTTGCACACCAAGCCTACAATTTTTATAACAGAGTAAACTGGAATTTGGAGTTGAAATGGAGTAGTTTCATTCTGAACATGAAAAAAGTTCTTTCTTCTTGTTTGAGTCCTTAAAAAGGAATCTACTTGTCAGACCACCTGAATTGCAGACCTTATGCCACAGAATGAAAGGCTTTCTTTGCTTAAAGGGACATGTTCAGAGTGTTGCTGTTAAAAGTTATACAGCAATTTACTTGTGATAGGTGCCAGTTTTGACTCCTCTCAATGTTGGCTCTGGTTAACTTACCTCGTGCCCCTCTGAAGCCTCTGTAGCTACCACCTCCTCTGTTATTGTATCTGGGGGGTCCTTGACCTTTCTTGAACTTGTTGTTGCGCCTTGGGCCATAATTATTTCCACCCGAGTCATCATAACGGTTCACGGTTCTGTCATCATGATCTAAAAACATGACAACAGTGACAGTTATGCATTCAGCAGACACTGCATGCACAGACCACAATGGACCAGTAACCTTTCATGCCAGTAAATTTTAGTGGTGGTGTGGGCACCCATGGCACCCTGAATTCAGCAACAAGCAGTACATCAGACAAACCTCTCGAGCACTCATGGATAGGCTATGAGGGCACCTCTACTACATAAACAAACAAGAGGGTTGTGTGAACAGCCCGCGCTCAGCTGTCCTAGACATTCATCACACTTGCAACTCTGTGGGATAGGATCAAGGTCACCCATGTTCTGAGTAAATCTGACCTTTATAGAAGAACACTAGCATGTGCAACATCAAGGTCCCAGTTCAAGTAGTTCCCAAGTTATAGCGAAGATTAAAATTCATGTATGTTGCACTGTGACCCAAGAAAGGAGGTCAAGGTCACTCATGTACTGTCTATGCATGACCTTCATAGAGAAACATTAACATGTGCAACATCAGGGTTCTAACTCAAAACGGATCTCAATTTCTCAAGTGAACAATAAATTTCGCGTCAGTTGTCCCGTGACCTTGGAAATGAGGTCACAGGGGTCACATCAAGCGTGCGTCCTGCATCCGAGACGCAAAAAATGAAGAAAGGACGCCTGGAAATCAATAAAACATTGTCATTTTGCATCTCTGTGGATGCACGTGCAAAAAAACAATGAATTTTGAATGAAACAACTGCAAATATTACCCCAAACTTAGTAACTTTGCGGTCATGGTGTTTTGCATTGTTCACAATGATTATGCATGATACTGGTGGAATCCTCTGATGTTCATCTTTGTATGTAACAAGCTCTCTTATTCGCTAAGAAAAAAATATTCCTGGGGTATCTCTGCAATATACATGAAGTCTAGTTTGCACAATTTCAGACTGGACCCATCAATTCAGTCCATGGACTCACTATTTTTCCTGCAAAAGAAGAAAGATGGGTCCAACGGACCCACACTGAAAAATCCTTAATGTGACCCCTGGGTCAGGGTGCAAACATCACCGGAGCAAGACCATTTCCACAAAATAGGTAGATACTTATTAAAAGTACAACCCTACCAGGTTTGGCACAAATCTGGCCAAAATTATTTAAGTTATGACAATTATAAGAAATTCCCATGTTAAACTTTTCCATTAAAACTTTTTTGAAAATTCTTGAAAAAAATCATAAAAACTCCAAAAATCACTTGAGCGTGACCATTTGAACAAATTTGGTAGAAACCCACCCAAGGTACAGTGCCACCAAGTTTGAAGTAGATCTGACAAGACAGTTTCTTCAGAGAAGTCCAAAATTTGAAATACCATTAAATTGCCCATTGACTTGCATATTATGCAGTAGAAAAGGTGCATATGCCAATAAATACTCACATTGAAAAAAAAAAAAAAAATGTTAAAAATCAGGAATCCACAGCAGTGCTACCTAGTGAACATCTTTGCTCGACTCTCTGACAAGGCACATATCGACAAAGTTTCAACTTAATGTGAGAGACAGTTCTGAAGAAGTAATTATACAACTGTAATCCAGTATGCGCATTTCTTGAACAGAAACCAACATTTTCACTACAAGGTGGCACCACATCTACATAAACAATGGAAAATGTAATTTTTTATTTATAAATATTGATGATGTGGATATCACATAAAACATAATTTTAGTCTGTATACACCAGTTAATAATTATGTGTTACGAAGGTGCGAAGCCCTGCTAGGGGGGTCCGGGGGCATGCCCCCCCTCCCGGGAAATTTTGAAATTTAGACGTCATTTGGTGCAATCTGAGAGCATCTGAGGCCCCTTTTCTTAATTTCAAATTTTTGTGTAAAATATGGTTAAATATGAATACCAGAGCCAGAATTTGAGAATCCATTCTCGTAAATATTCTCCTAAACTTGTCTTTCTTTAAAACAGGGTTCATACAGATTCATGAAAAGCAAATTCAAGGTCTTTCAAGGACTTTTTCAAGCACTTAAATCAAGTTTTCAAGGACCAGATCCAGCAATAGAACACAACAGACAAATTGTTTAAATCATCACATTTCAACCCTTTACTAATTAGATCAATGCATATTAAGCCACATTTATTATTTATTCCAACCATATATGAATCAGACTCAATTTTTGAAATTGGCAGTAGACTTTCCACAAACTTACAAAGAAGCCTATATGTGGATCATATTACCGAAAGTACTTTTTAAAGTTTAAATTCAATGTGGATTATTTTATGAGTTTACTGTGACTTATGTAGGCCTAAAGCCAGTATGGGTTGTATTCCTGAAATTGACTCTATCTAGTCTATAAAACTGCTACCATTATATGTGGGTAAAATTAGATCTGAAGATGTATCCATCCCCATGCACATTTTTTACAAAAATGCCCCGGTTTCTTTTCTAGGAAGGTGATGTACTTTATTACCTGTACGTTTGATACAGTGTGTTTGTCCCTGAAAGTAGGCTGTACATGAAAATTAGGCTCACATAATAGGTTAGGCCTGATTTGATAAGAACTGTCAAACCTACATGGGATAAAAGGGGTTAAAAGCAAAAAGATATTTTGTAATTTATAGTGTTACATTTTGACAAATGGAATTTGCCAGCCACTTCAAAGGAAAATGACAGCAGAATGTGTTCATCTTAATGTGATTTGAGTTCATAAATGCTAAATCTTGTGGAAAATGTTCATATTTCTTGGCAACTTGCCTCATGGGGTGATGCTTAAAAATAAAATTCAAGGACTTTTCCAGGACCTTTGTCCAAAATTCTGGGTTTTCAAGGCCTTGAAAATGAATGTAGCAAATTTAACTACTTTCAAGCACTTTAAGGACCTGTGCGAACCCGGTTAAAAAGAAAACTAATTGCCAAAAATCCAAATAGATTCTCCCAAAATTTTTGCTCTGAATACCTCTTCATGCTCCTGTTGCAATGTGTAATAAATATTTCCAAGTCTTAATACTGTATGCATTGAAGTAACTCAACTGAAAGTCAAAGTGTACAGCAGGGGAATACATATTCAGGAATTGGTTCCAGGGGAACTAAATATTCAGGGGACACAAACTATTCTCCGACATCAGTCTTCAACTGATTGTCATATCAAATATATTTGGGTAAAACCCAATTTTCCTCTTTGGACATATACCCACTGAAGCATAAGTATGCTCAAAATATAGACCCCCACACCCATGACTGTAATTCAAGTTTGCTGCATTACATGTAAAGCAGTTTTAAATGTCTGGATTCACCATCTTTGCAATACTGTATGTGCGAGTATGGCGGCGGAGTCCCCGGATGTGCTAATCTGGCCCTAGCGACGCTACACCTCCGGCAAACAATGCGTGTTCCGCCATCTTGCCTATGCAAGATATACTGGTAAAGTCGTATTTAGCAGCGTAATAAAGTTAATATTTTTGGCAAACATCTTCAATTAAATTAGCCTGAACTTTTTCAACAACATGACGAAAACGTGCTCGTATGGCACGTGCAATTCAGACCAACGGTATATTGACAAAAGGGATGATATGAAGGGGGTATTCTTCATCCTATTTCCCAAGCCTAAGACAAAGTTAGATAAGTCTTTGCGATGGATCAAATGTTGTGGTCGCAAAAATTTTGGGGCACAAAACATTACCAAACATACCTACGTTTGTTCCAAACATTTCGTCGGTGGAATAGGGCCAACATTAGAGTTCCCTGAGCCAATACCTGCTGTGGCAACCGAGTTGGAAAAGAGCATTTTCTTGACAAGAAAAGCAAGACCGGCACCTAAAGAAAGGACAACCCCCACTCCCAGTAAAAAGTCTCGTCGTAGTGTCGACACAGAAGAAATGAAAGATCAGTACTAGTTCTTCGTTCTCATCTGTGTCATGAAAGTATTAATTTATACATGTATTTCGAATGGATAATTAATGTTAAATGCAACTTCAGAAAACATCGTTTCGATCGTATTTGGCCGCCATGTTGGAAGATTGTTTACGATGTCGATGTCTTGATGAAGGTAACTTTAGAACTGAGTCTTAGAGCGTAGCTGACATAAGACAATCGCATACCTACCTGTTAACATCATAAAAATGTTTTTAAATAGCATGAAACAGTAAATATATTAGTATAAATAAGACACGGATGACCACAATACGTTAAGGAAAGCCTGCCTGCGTAGGCAAAGTTATTGACACTGCCGGACATGGCTTCATTCATGATCGGTGTTCTGAGGTTTCCAGACTTGGTTGACTTACTACTACTTATACATGTTCAGTTTTTCATCCAAATGAGAAACAAATCTATGTAAAAAAAAAAAAAAAAAAATTCATTTATTGTTTATTTCCAGTTTCTTCCCAGTCAGAACAGACAGACTCGGAGGTGACGAACCTAACGTTACAACCTGCTGAAGTAGGCTTAGATTCACAGGTTGCCGTTACCCAAGTGTACAAGTCGCTGTTTTCTGTAGCCTGTTACGCTTATTCCTTTAGTTTTCAAATAATCTTTCAACCTTGGCACTGTGTAGCCAGCAAAATCTTCCATTTTTGACGAAAACTTTCCGCGAATTTCAATATAGCGTTACCCTGAGTGCTGTCAAAACACAGGTAAAACCCGCGGAGAAAACATGGCGGAGCTCAATGTTTGCCGGGCATAGCAACAACGATTACGCGCGCCGTCTGGCGGACGCTGGTTGAAACTGCTCTCTCGCACACGGGTTATTGCATAGCCCAGCCAGTCAAAAGGTGTGATCATGGAGGAAGAAAACTTGGAACACTTTAAACAGCTGAGATGTGTGCGAAAGGTTGCATTTATGGTCATAAGCAATTATACTGAAGAAAATTTGATGAGAAACTGTCTTATTTTGCCAATTTAAAGAATGGTGGCGGTAATAGGGTTCTGAAGGATTTACAGGAATTGAAGCTGGCAGATAGACGAGATTTACAGAAGTGAGCCATAAAGTGTTGTAACACAGAACTTGGTCTGCTTTGCAGGCAAGCCATGAAGTGGCAACCACAATGTTTGTTACGTAATGATTACAGACCACAGTTGTGACTGGCTGGTTGCGCATCCCAACGGAGATAGTCCGTAATTGTGAAAATACTGTGTTTTCAGCATGCTGTAGCTTCTGTTTAAATAAAGTTAGCTAAGTCAGGTTTGCTGCATCGCAGAGTTGCTTCATTGGTGGTCATATAGGTGCACTGTCTGCCAGGCCAGGTGGGAACTTTATGGTGGGGAAGGACAATGATGTGACCCTAGCAAGAGCACAGTTCATACACCTGTATAAAGCTGACATCCAGGTGTTGTTTCGTATTTCAATTATCACAAATTAACGAGCTGGGAATTGTATGACAAAAATCCGTCCATATTTTTCTGACATTTTTATCTGTTAAATGCTGTTCACGGAATTTCAAAATACCAATATGCTGATTTTTTAGACTAAAAGATGCTAATATGAAAAATAGAAGGATTTATAACTGTAGTCTGTGGCCTAATGAGTGTGGTGCGAAGCCTGAAAAGAAACTGTGTATTAGACAGTGGTGGCAAATATCATTCTCCACTTGAGGCCCCCTTGTTTTTACATTTAGTTTTCTTCCTCCATGGTGTGATCAACCGAGCTGCTGTCACACCAAGCTCACCGAAAACACACCATAGCAACCTATATACATTCTTTGTAAGATACAACTGAAAAAAGAACTTCTCAAAGTCCACCCTTTTACCAATGGAACTTTTTTCCCCCCAAAAAACTGGTCAGCTTTGTGCATAGGCTAGTCTCAGAGTTACAGATTCCCTTCATCATCATGTTCACATCCCAAGTTTGGACCTCATCACAAGGTTGTCTTTGTGAGTAAATAAGTGATATGAAAACCTTAATTTAACATGCAAGTCAGTGTATGGGAACCAATGGTTGTAGACAGAACCCCAAAGACTTCTCAAAGACAAAGCCCAACCTTTCACCCATGTGCCCAAACAAGCATGGGTTGTTTTTATGGGAGTTCTGTCTCCACTGTGATCATCACAGTGTATCTAAGTTTTGCCACATCCATAAACAGGACACTCAAGGAGGGTAGAAATATTTCTACCCTCCTTGGGCCACATGACTTGAACAGCACTGTTTCTGTGCCCATAATGAAGGCTGTCGAGCAATACTGGCCACAGACTGCAGTGCAAACATAGTCTGAAGCAATGGCTTATGGGTATAGTATATCTATGGGCCATTTTGGGGGTCATTTCGATGGGTTTCTGTTACCATTAATTGGAGAAGATGGTATTGATAGGTAAGATATAATGATGGTGATGATCCAAACTGACAGCAGACCACACCAACGACAGGCTTCCCGTCTGTCCCATGCATGTGGCACTGGCCAGCTGCATATGTGTGGGCATGTGACATGTCCTCACCGGGATCCAGGCTGAAATGACGCGCAAAACTTAAAAGAATGACCTCTGTTTCAATGTTTACGACAACTTCCTACAAAAGAAGGTAAAGGGTATACCTCCAAAAGATCTGGAACCGTCCCGCGATGTTACCACTTTGAAACTGCTCATTGTGTGGAGTGTTTTCCATTAATTGCCTGAATTTCAAGTTCCAGGTCAGCAAAAAGCATGGATTCCCAGTTCCTGAGCAGTGACGTCATATCAAGAAGCGCACGCACGCCGACAGTGATTTTTGAATGCTTGTGCGACATCTGTCGATTGGCAGGCAAGTTCAAGTTCTGATGAGCTTCAGGTTTTCATTTATTTCAGTACAAAAGTGAACATCAGCTCTGAGGAGTTATTCCATCGACGACATTGCAGTATAAAAAGTGTAAAATATAACCTCTATGGTAAAACATACATGTATTACGATAAAGTAAAATACTTGACACTTGACTCATTAGAGAGATAGATATAAATGTGTAACATTGCTTTTGCAAAGTAGCACACAATTACTGAATTAGAGAACTGTTTGTACCACCAGACCAATGCAGGGGCAGAGCTAAGACTAGGCAATGAAAACCTGCAACCCCTGACTTTATCACAGTAAGAATGCAGATTATAAAAAATATAATTTGGCTCTGATCCGTGGGGCCTGCCAGCAAGAATGGGCACTCCTGGCAAATATCACAACAAGAATATATACTAGTAGAATATAACCTTCCTTTTGGGGGGGGGGGGGGAGAGGGGGGGAGGCTCTCCTGTAGAGGCAAACCAAGGTACCTGGTGTGACGGGAAGCCCCCACCAGGGGCACCACCGATCAAAGGGGCCAGTTCGTGCAAGCCCGCAACCTCTGATCCGTGGGGCCCGCCAGCAAGTATGGGCGCCCCTGACATTATCGCTTCAAAAATATTGAATATGAATTATGAATTTTGGCTCTCCCACAGATTCAAATTGCCAGAAGGATCTGTGCGGCAGTAAGGTAGGCCTACTATGTGGTAGTAAAAATCACAACAAGAGTATGGTTTATTATTATCACAACAAGAATATGAATTCTAAATTATGAATTTGCCTCTCCTGCAGATTCATACTAACAGTACGCATTTTATTTATTTATTTATTTTATTTATTTATTGAATATATTTATACAGCGTGACCCGTTCAGCCATGGGCTGTTCTTCCACGGGGCACTGTTACAGAATAAAACGTACAATTGACAATTGATCAAAACAAATCAAGGATACATATAAAATTACAAGTAAATATATATAAAATATGTATGATAAAAATCAACATTACAACACCTTGTTCAATTAAAATAATATTGTTTAAGTCCAGTTTTAAAATCTTCAATATTATTCATCTCCTTTAAAAAGTCGGGAAGATTGTTCCACAACATAGCACCATGATAAACAAAAGATTTCTTAAAACTCTCCTTGCGCGGAAAGGGAATAAAAATATCAAACCTATTTGACAATCTTGTGTTATAGCTGCCGATGTCTTTGACAAGCGTAATTTGGTCACATAGGTAGTTTGGGGCTGAACCATTGACACATTTATAAATTAAAACCGTCGTGTGAAATTTTTGCCGCTCTTCCATGGTTGGCTATTTTAATAGTTTAACTAATTCTTCCCCTCTCACATTAATATAATCATAATTCTTTTTAATTACTCGAGCAGCAGCGTTTTGAAGTCTTTGAGCAATCTTCAATCCCTTGACACATGATCCCCATACAGTGATAGCATATTCAATACTAGGTAATATTGTGACCTTATAAATTAATTCTAGTACACTCTCAGGTAAACTCTTGCTCAAACGTTTTAAAATGGCAATTTTAGACATCACTTGTACATGTATTCTTTTTGAATGAATAGACCAGTTTAGACGATCATCCAAATACACTCCTAAATATTTTGCTTCATTGACTTGTTGTATTTCCTCTCCGTTCATATAAAGATTAAGTAGTTTGTCATTACTGTAATTCTGGGTTATTAGCATACATTTTGACTTCCCGGCATTGACTGACAGTTTATTTCTGTTGTACCAATAGCTAACACTGTCCAAACTATCCTGCATAGCAGAATTTACTTCTTCCACGTTAGAGCCGGTCGTGTAAATTATAGTGTCATCGGCAAACAAATTACAAGATCCATTCTCAACGGACTGAACAATGTCATTTACATATAAGAGAAAGAGGGAAGGGCCGAGGATAGAACCTTGAGGGATTCCTATTTTTACACTACGTGGTCCAGATGATTTGCCATGACATACTACAATCTGCTGTCTTTGAGATAAGAAGAGAACCACTGAAACTCATTGTCGACAATGCCAAATTTGCCAAATTTGAACTTTAAAATGTCATGATTACTGGTGTCAAAGCATTTTTGAATATCTAAAAAGCAAATTGCCGTAATTAAATCATCATTAATGTTACTTAACCAGTCATCAACCACTTTGTGTAGACAGGTTTGTGCTGAAGACATGTCTTTTCAAATATGCAGATTGCTCCGTACTGAGCATAATGCAGCACTAAGGTACTATGCTGTAGTAAAAATCACAGCAAGAATATGAATGATAAATTATGAATTTTGCCTCTCCTGCAGATTCAAAGTAACGGCAGGCACTGTGCATCAGTAAGGTACTGCGTAGTAGTGAAAATTACAACAAGAATATGATATATTATTATCACAGCAAGAATATGAAATTTTAAATTTAATTTTGCCTCTCCTGCAGATTCAAACTAACAGCAGGCACTGTTCAGCAGCAAGGTACTATGTAGTGGTAAAAATCACAGCAAGAATGTGAATTATTTTTATCACAGCAAGAAAAGAAAGAAAGAAAGAAAGAAAGAAAGAAAGAAAGAAAGAAAGAAAGAAAGAAAGAAAGAAAGAACGGCAAGCAGTGCAGGTACATTTGGTGCCGTCCCAACTCTCAACTATATAGTTGTTTGAATTGATTTAAAACTGGAAGTGGTTCTAAAGAGGTTTGGTAAATCGTCCATAATTTAGCAGCAGAGTATCTAAAGGTGCGTAGTCCGAAAGTTGTTGTACGTACTCTTGGTATATTTATTGTATATTCATAGCGGAAGAATATTTGGAAGATCTAAGATCTAGTAGAAGAAAAAAATCAAAGCGAGATTGGAGAGGGACAGAACTTTCTGATTCTCATTGATCGCATCTTGCAGGGCTGACACAGGGGTTACTCATGTGCGTTGTGATCAAGGTGCAGAAAGGTATGAGTAAGGAAGATTAAAGAAGTTTCGAGTGGTAGGAAGAATTCCGGACAAAATAAAAGCTGTTAATGTTGTATTTGTGTCTTTTTGTCCAGAATCACTTCCTAGTACTAGTAGTAGTCATTACCCTATTCCGCAGTCCGAACTCTTTACTCTCCATAAGCTAACCTGTTACTGATATGAACGTGGCAAATGATGAATTACCTAAATAAATGAAGTTTTGCTCATAAATGCAGAGCTTCAACATGAATAAAGAATAACTATCAAACCAAACATAATTACTAAATTTGTATAAAACAAGTTCAGTTAAGAATAATTTAGCTTACCCCTGGACTAGTATGTACCCTTTCTAGCTGGATAGCTCACCTTAGTCCAACAACCTGCCAGTGTATAACTGAAATAGAAACAAACTGGGGCACTATCTTCAGTCCCAGTGATTGTAAAATAAACAGTTGCAGCTGCACTCCTGTACAAACCTGGGGAATTCGTAACAAGTTCTGTAACAATGGAATCCTGTACCAGAAATGTAAAACAAACCCAATGATGACACATACTCCTTACTATAAAGTCCATCCTGTTCCAGAAATGAAAAACAAACCCGATGACACATATTCCTCACTATGAAAGTCTCCGAAAAATGAAATTCAATTTTGTTGTCAACTCTGACTTAATGTTTCCAAAGAATGGATCAAGTTTGTGATAATTGAGTGAATACTGCCAATTTCTGGCTGAGTGCTATTGTATTTTTAATGCTCTCTCTCTCTCTCTCTCTCTCTCTCTCTCTCTCTCTCTCTCTCTCTCTCTCTCTCTCTCTCTCTCGTTGCTCATCATTGTCTGCGACATTTGTTTTGTCACACCTATCTCACACATGGCAAAATTTGAGGGGATTCCGATCATACTCAAAATCATTATTGAATACGCCATTGGAATGCCATCATCATGCTTGCAACACGGTTGACTTCATATGGATCAGTGTGTATAAAAGTGCTGTACACATGTAGTATAATCCCAGAATTAGTGATTAAAGTCAATCAACATTAAGGGTATTCCGGAAAATATTTTTTAAAAAGTTTTGACTACGGAACTGCTGGGTTTTGAACCAGCAATTTTTCATCATATATTGCCTGACCAAATATATGTGGGACGTTGTTGTTGCATCTCCATCTGTCACACTTTGGAGATATTCAAGATACAAACTTTAAAACGCACCTTATTGACACAATTTAGTTATCAACGATATTAATTATTAGACGTGCAAAGGCCCACCCATGACATAGGTGGAAGTCGTGGGCCCAGGATCTCCATGTATTGTAGTTTTAAAGATATTCAAGACTTAATGTTGAAATGGCCTGAACTAGCATCATTTAAAATGCTACATTTTGTTCAATGTTCATTAAATGCTTATTGGACAATAGGTAAAATTGAAACGGGATCGCTGTCTATAATATTATTGTTTTGTAAATATTCAAGGTTAACATCTTGAAAGGCCTAGCGTCATTTAAACTCAACTGCTACATTATTGGTACACACTAGTCAAGACAATAGACGTTTTTACTGTACTGCTACATTATTAGTGCACACTAGCAAGAAAATAGACGTTTTTACCGGCATTTCTTGTCTGTTTCAATTTTGAAGATACTCAAGGTTTGAAAAATGCCCATAATTTGCACAATTTCGATCATATTTACACCTCCATATAAAAAAGGCAGAAGTTCATCATTCCGGCTAAACCAGCATGCCCCATGCATTGGAGGTTTATAAATATTGGACGGGTGTCGGAGAAAAAACGACCCGAATTTTGGAGAGAAACAAAGAATTCTTGGAAAAACAAAATGACTGCAGGGCTGTTTATGCAATAATATGAACACTTCCCATGCTTCTAAATCAATCATAATGTGAAATAAAAAAAATCTTGGATTGAATATCAAAGTGTTTGTTTAAAATGAAAGATAGAAATGCATGAATGTCATGGAATTATCCTCAGTCATCTATTATGTTATGCCATGAAGAAGTATTATTTGGAGAAATAGAGTTTGCCATGTCTGGCCCCAAATTTCTATTTGTGTGTATTATCCCTTGCGGCAAAAACGCTTCGAAGTTCGGTGCTCACGAGAGTCCGATATTTTGGATATCGGGTCTCTCTGGGGGGCGGATATCTGATTGACAGTCACTTAATTATTCATTCAAAAATAATACAACAAGCAACGCCTGGAAGCAACTGTGCGTGTGGGCATGTCTTTAAGAGTATTGCAGGCGGGATAATAAACGAGTGATAGGGTTGGCTACAGTCTGATGGCTGATTTATGAGGGCGTGGTTTTAGGTCAATTAGTCTCGCCTATTAGGCTCGACCACTGCACGTGACCCTTGCCCTGATAAATCAGTCATCGGACTGTGGTCAATCCTATAGCCTGGGCCAATACAGATTTTTCAATCGGAGACACATTGACCCACTGGTAAGGGCGCTTGGTGCATGTGTTCGAGGTTCCAATAAACGACCAGGCACTGATGACGTTTTGCATGCCATTTCATGCTAATTTCTCTTGATCCTGGCTTCCAAAGTATTCAACACAGAGACCCAAGCGTTGGTTCTATGTGCAAATTTGTTTGGGTTGCGCATATACTTGGCATATTACCACAGTTGTAGAATTTTAATTTAAGCTAATTATGGACAGTTAAAGTAAGTCAAATAAGTCGAATATGTCGAAAACTGTTATAGAGGTGCCAGTGCAAGTTCAATTGATACGCTTGTGCTGCAGATGCATCCAAAGAACCAGTCGTGAAATTTGAATTCATGCTAATTAGGGACACTTGATGCATCATTTTGAAGTTGAATATCTTCAAAACTGTTGTAGATAGAGGTGCCATTTGAAGTTGAATGTAAAAAAGATAGACAGAGGTGCCATTCAAATTTCACAAGTTTGTACTGCAAGCGCGTCCAATGAACTGCACAAAGAGGTTTTAGAATTTAAATGTATGTTTATAAAGTACACTTAAAATTTTTATGTAGAGTATCTTCAAAACATTTACATATAGAGTTGCAATTCCAAGTTCAATTCATAGACCTGTGCTATGGGCACATCGGACGAACAATGGACAAAGTCTCAGCATTTCAATATACGTTTATTACGTAAAAGTCACAATACTCGACTCTGAACATTTTCAAAACTATTATAAAAAGAGATGCCACTCCATATCGGTGTATATATACTATAGGCACATCCAATGAGGATCAAACAAAAGGTATAGCATATTAATATATGCAACTTTTGCAGACACACTGAGTTACTCCGAAGCAAATCTTTTCTAGTTGTATTCTTTTCTTCATTAAAATCGCAAATTTATGGGTATCCAATAGAGAATAACATCCAGGCAAAATATGCTTTACCTTCGTTGAATAAAATTCTCTTTTCTTATTTATATATTTCACATTTTAGGAGATTTCTGTCTCGAGCATAGTACAGTTAAAGCATTGTTATTATTATTATTATTATTATTATTATTATTATTATTATTATTATTATTATTATTATTATTATTATTATTATTATTATTATTATTATTATTATTATTATTATTATTGATCAACCGGGGTAACCAATCAGGTGTGACGACCCATTTCAAATCTAAGATTGTGTTAAACGTGGTCCAAATCTTGCAATGGCTTGCATTAAGATGATGCTTATAGGAGTGCAAAAAACGCGTGGCTCATGCAAAAGTCTGACTTAAATAATTTACACGTTCTTAACTTTGATTAATTGCTCACATCAATTGCAAACTGAGTGTTTACTGCTTGAACACAAGTTAATTATCCAAACATGTATGCATACTAGCACTCGTCGAAGTTTTTGGACACCGCAGTACAGCAGTTATTTTGCCCCAAGTTATGCACAACCAGCACTGTTATACAAGCACATTTAACTCGTTCAGTGCTAACTGCGACTATAGTCGAACCACTTAAGACAAACTGTTTTCGTTTATAATGAGGATGCTAGATTCCTGTTCCTTGTGAAAGGACTTTTCATTCAGGTACCCGCATGTTGACATAGTGGTCGGGGTCAACAGCTTTCCTCGGCGCGATCATTGTGCCCAAAGCGCACCGAGGTAAGCTGTTGACTCAGTCAAAAACTAAAACTGGGAACTGAAAGAGTTAACTACTTTATTTTACAGTATACACATGAACAGTCGAGTGCCTCAGTAGCCGTTGAGATGTCTCTGAGAATAGTACAAGATTATCAGCACATTACAGATACTAAAAAAAGCATATCGCCTAGAAATATACCACAGTTTTCATCAAAATGGTGACCTATGTCAGATAATTAGTAAATAAATTGGGAATGATCACCCCATCTCTGAGTACCACATATTCACTTTCAAAGGGCTCGCTTAATTAAGAGGCTTTGCAATTTATCATTGCTTTCTTACACATTCTTTTTTAACCGCATCAAAATATTAACCCCACATACCCTGCGTTGTTTTAGCTTGTAATGCAATGCATCTTTATCAACAAAATGTAATTTACTGAAATCGATAAACATGCATATAAAGGTTTCCCTGTAAATCTTTCTTTTTGAATGATTCTGTACAATATATAAGTATCATCCACAGTCGGGGACAGAGCGTGGAAGCCATCTTGGAATTCAGCATCCCGAAAGAGGACTGAATTTGTAAACGCATGCAAGTATACTGTTAAAAATTGATTCAAACAGTCTGTCAAGGGTGACCAGTAACGTACTTGTCTGTAATTATCTGGACTACTTTTGCCCCCTTTTTCATATGAGTGCTTAATGATTCTTTCTGATCTATAGAAGTCACCGGACTTCTGGATAAAGCTTTGAAGGGCTAGCAATGGAGGACTCCATAATTATTGTGCAAATCACCACTTATTCCATCAAGACATGCCGACTGTTTTACGAAGTGCGTCAAGTCTTCCTCTTTGATAACCTGATTTAAGATTTCCCTGATTCTATTAACCACTTGTGACTCTAAGATATCAGCACTTTCATCCAGCCCAGAGTTCATTATGCATGAAAGAAACTCAGTGTCAAAATAGCGCACTTTGGATGGTCATTTTCCTTAAAATAGGTACACATATCATCAATACTTCCCTGTCAAAACTAAATGCAAATGATTGACTACATTTTCAATTTGATTCTTCTTTAGAACACGCCAGAACTCCGTATGCTCAAGTGTCAAAGCGACTTCTTATATTACACAGGTATTGCCTGGGTGATCTTTGAACCACACGCTTGTTCTCGTTTAGCGAACCCGATATTTCTCTCCGGTTTCAAAGATCAGCTGCGTTAGGAGCCTGTGAGAAATCGTTAACTGGCCTTTTGAGTCCCCTACATTCACTGCTAAACAATTAAACCAGAAATTACTCCGCGCCTGTTTTTTTTTTCTCCCAGAGAGCTGTGCTGAGTTTCCTGTACGGATTTTCATGATTAGGATAACAAGTGACATGCCTCTTACCGCCCATTCTCTAACATTGAATATGATGGGTCGTACTCCTACACATACGTAGGCACATGTGTACGCGTACACTTCCTGAGCTACAAACGAAAGCGTTTATAAAACATAAAATGTCAACAGGTTTAAATGGAAATACAGCAAACGTATTAACGCTTGGTGATTAGTAATAATATCAACAGCAACAACACAGTAATGACGATGATGATGATGATGATATTAATAATAATAATAATAATAATAATAATAATAATAATAATAATAATAATAATAATAATAATAATAATAATAATAATAATAATAATAATAATAATAATATTAACAAGAAAAGAAGATTTGTTTAACATAAAATCTGTCTGGGTGCCTTCAAAATGAGAACAGTTTGAAATGCTACACTTTGCCATTGTTCAGCATATTCTAAATTTCGTGTATTAGCCTAATTTTTTATAAAGTAAAATGATACAACTTTGGTTCTTGGTTCATTGGATATGGCCATGTCACAAACTTATAAAATGAAGTTTGAATAAAGCTAGTACCTATTATAATTTTAAAGCTATTCACCATTTAAATTTTCGTGTATTTGCCTCATTTGCATAAATTGAAAGCCTACAACTTTGGTTTATAGTTCATTGGATGGGGCTTTGCCGCAAACCCATAAATAGAAGTAGGAATGGCACCTCGATCTATAATAGTTTTGAAGCTATTCAAGATTTACATTTTGCATGTTTACCTAATTTGCATAAATTAAAATCCCCCAACTTTGGGTCATGGTTCATGGTTCATTGGATGCGGATTTGCCACAAACCTAAAAATTGAAGTTGAAATGGCATGTCTATGTATAATAGTTTTGCAGATATTCAACTTTGAAACGGTTCAAAGACCCTTATTGGCATAATTTGAAATTCTACTTAACTTATAGTGTCCATTATATTGGCAGGTGTCACAAACCTATATATGCACATTGAAATTTTGAGTATCTGTAATATTTTGGAAGATATGGAGCTTTTCAACTTTTAATTGCCCCTAAATTTGCATACTTTTAAACATCATGACTTTTCCAAATGAGATAAACAATTTCACTGGTGAGGTCAGCCACCATAGCAAGTTTGGTGGTTTTTGGAAAAAATAGTGTTTGAGAAAAGCTCCAAACCAACTTTGTTGCGAAGAAGAAAGGAAGGAAATAAAGAAAGACAGGCTTCGGAATAGGAGGGTCCGAGAAAAACTCCGGACAAAATCTGGTCGTAGAGAAGAAAGAAAGAAAGAATTCTTGGAAAAACAAAATTTCTGGATTGGCACCCAGACATAATTATATGCCCATGGCCCCCGGTTTTTCTTGGTCTTCTATCAGGGTGGAATGAGTTAAAACCTGAGGGGTGGTTTCCGCAGTTGCATTCAAATGAAATACTCCAAACTTATTATATGCCTCATGTTTGGCCGAGGCAATGATTCTATCCCTGGGTAAGTAGCAGAATTGTTGTGATGGACAACAAACAACAAAGTGGCAAAAATGCAGATCTAATATGATTAATACGCAAGACGATAGATAGTATTACGAGAATAATGGATAATCTAAGTAACACAGTTATACTGAAAGTTAGTGGACATATTTTTGAACAACAGAGAGATATTATTTTCATAGTTGCATATATTTTGCCAGATGGCTCACCAATGTATGACATTAACAATGAAACAGAAAGTAATGGTATACTGCTACTTGAGAAAATAATAGAGAACATCACAAGGAAGCACGAAGAGTGTGACAAATGTGTTTTAGGAGATCTGAATGCCAGAACTGGACAGGAAAAAGATTATATTATTCATGATAAGGTTAAGTATCTCCCTATTGATGGTTGGTATGAAGAAGACCAATTTAACTTTGTAAGACACTCGAAAGACGACATTGGAAATTTATTTGGCCGTGATTTATTGAAACTATGTTGTGCTTTTGATATTCATGTGCTAAATGGTAGATTTAGTGATGATATGGATGGTGAATTTACTTACTGTAGTACAAATGGTAAGAGTGTTGTAGATTATATTTTAATCCCTACAAGGTTATGGTACAAAGTTAAAGCATTTTGTGTAGATGCTTTAGACTTATCTGACCACTTTCCAATACAGTGTATCTTAGTATGCAGTTATGTAGAAAAATCTGAGAATAGTGTTATGCATTTACACGAAAGATTATGTTATAAACAGATCCAGAAGATAGTTTTAAAGTTCGATTTAATGATAGTGCTCCTATGCAGACTTTCACAGATATTAAACAGCACATCGAAGGTGGATTTTTGGATGCTGCAGTTATTAAATTGTGTGAAATATATGCTTATGTAGGTTCAGAGATTAAAGTGACAACACAATAGAAATAGACCCCTTGCTTCTCAACTGGATTGGTGGGATTCAGAATGTGATTGTTTAAAAGCTGAGAAGTATGATGTGTTGCAACATTATAGGAAGACTGGAGATCATAAAATATTAGACAATTTCTTAGATAAGACAAACAGTTTAAAAGTTTATTTCAAGAAAAGAAGAGGAGTTAAAGGAAAAGAAACTACAGACACTTAGAAATACAAGAAATACTAGTGACTTATCGAAGTTACTAAAAAAATGGGCACGTTCTAAACAAACAAACAAACAATTGTATTACTGCAGAGAGATGGAAACAGTACTTCGAAAAAAACTTTTAAATAATGCAGGTGAAGTGAACGCAGGTTTTTATACCTTTATTAAAGAATTTTTGTGTAAACATGATGAGGAATGTGAACAATGCATCCACATGTTGAATAATAGTGGAAGTGATTTTGATGATGATAATTTGTGTCATTTAGATGAGGACATAACTTTAGAAGAGGTAAAACATGCGATAAAGAGTTTGCCTAACAACAAAGCACCTGGTACTGACGGTCTGGTAAATGAATTTTTAAAATGCACACCTGAAATTTTTTTCTATCATATATTGTACAGTTATTTAATAAAATTCTTGAAACTAGTTATTATCCTTAAAGTTGATGTGATGCAGTTATTATGCCTTTGCTTAAAAAAGGAAACCATAATGATGTAGAAAGTTACAATAGGATTTCTTTATTAAGTGTGTTAGGGAAATTATTTACCAAGATAGCTAACAATAGGATGGTACAATGGGCAGATGCAAATGACAAGTTTGCTGAGGAACAGGCAGGTTATATGAAGGGAGAGTCAACTATGGATCATATTTTTACTTTGTATGCTATGTCCCAAAAGTATATTAGTAAGAAGAAAGGTAGATTTTATGTTGTTTTCATCGATTTTTCCAAAGCGTTTGATTCTATACCCCACCTACATTTATGGTATAGATTGATAAATCAAGGTTTACATGGTAGGTTACTAAATGTTTTACGTTCTATGTATGCAAAATTAAGGTCTTGTGTATTAACCCAACAAGGGTTAACAGATTTCTTTAAAGGTTTTGTTGGAACTTGACAAGGTTGTATGATGAGCCCTTTGTTGTTCATCTTATATTTGAACGAATTCATTGAAATGTGTAAAGAGCAGGGATGTAAAGGTATTTATATTGATGAAAATGTACCAAATATAATTATGTTTTTATTTGCAGATGATATGGTATTTTGTAGTGATATTGTTCCCAGACTACAAAAAGGTTTAAATCTCTTAGAAGAGTATAGTTTTAAATGGGGCTTGAGAGTAAATCTAAGTAAAACTAAAGTAGTGGTCTTTAGGAGAGGTGGCGCATTAAAAAAATCTGAAGTCTGGTATTATAATGGTGTTAAATTAGATACCACCTCTGCTTACAAGTACTTGGGTTTAATTTTTACTCCAAAGGGTAGTTGGTTTACAGCTACAAAGACCTTGGCTTTCCAAGCTAATAAAGCGGTAGCAATATTGAATAAAATACTATGGAAATGTGGTGGTATACCTTTTAAAGCTGCATTCGAGTTATTTGACAGAATGATTCTGCCCATATAAACTTATGGTAGTGAAGTTTGGGGTTTTACTATGTATGACAATATGGAAATGGTTCAGAGGAAATTTTGTCGTCAGTACTTAGAAGTAAGCTCTACCACAAGTAATGTTGCTGCACTTGGTAAATGTGGAAGACATCCCCTTTATATTTGTTATATGACCAGGTGTATTAAATATTGGCTAATAGTATTATAGATGGAGAATATCAGATACCCAAATGCATGTTATAAAATGTTGAAAAGACTAGATAATCTAGGTAGGAGGACATGGGCCTCTGAAATTAGACTTTTGTTGAATCTTTATGGTTTTGGTAATGTCTGGCTAGAGCAAGGAGTTGGTGATATCAATATTTTTCTGCAGGTTTTAAAACAAAGATTGAAAGATTGTAATCATCAGAAATGGCACGAACAGCTAGATCTTCAAGGAAAATTACGTGATTATAAAAACTACAAAAGCCTGTTGGAACCAGAGAAATATCTAACTGGTAATATGTTATTGAAACACAGGAAAGTATTATCTAAATTTCGATGTGCAGATCATAAGTTAAACATAGAGACAGGGCGCAGGAAAGGAATAGATCATGCAGAAAGACACTGTGAATTGTGTTTAAATCATGCCAAACTATTTATAGAGGATGAATTTCATGTATGTTTAATTTGTCCAGCATATAATGACTTAAAGTCAAAATATTTATCAACAAAATATACGGATTCTCCAACAATGGGAAACTTTTATGCTCCAATGGGAAATCGAGATATACTTAGTAACCTGGCGACATATTTATTTCATTTGTTTAAACTGAGAGATACATTATTGGCGAAAGAAGAAAGTGGAACGTAAAAGAAATTAGTACTGATATTTTTATGCTTGTATAATTTGTCACCTTACTTTTACTTTATGTAACATGTGTTGTATGATTTAGTTGGCAATATAGGCCTGTGTCCTGAATATGCCTTAATAAAGATTCATTCATTGATTCATTCAATACACAAGACGTAACCTTCGTGGCATAGATTGAATTCCAGGTAACTGAGAATCTGGGAGGCAAGGAACGATGTAATACACTCAGATTAGCACAAGTATACATTATGTACACAACTGGATCTTGTACACCAAGGGATGTCGTTTACCACGATACCTAAATACTGAATACCAAGTAACTTCTTAAGCACAGACCCATGCAAGTGATAACAAGTTGTGTGTATAAAAGAACTTGGTCTGCTTTGATGGCAAAAGATGGCACAGAGGAAAACGAAACATGCCTACTAGACAGTGGCACTTTGCGAAAAGGAGACAAAGCTGCCACTTTATTGTACATGCAACACTCCTGTGATAACACTGCTGTAGCAAAATCTATCTATCTATCTATCTATCTATCTATCTATCTATCTATCTATCTATCTATCTATCTATCTATCTATCTATCTATCTATCTATCTATCTATCTATCTATCTATCTATCTATCTATCTATCTATCTATCTATCTATCTATCTATCTATCTATCTATCTATCTAACTGTCTGTCTGTCTGTCTCTCTCTCTCTTTCTCTCTCTCTCTATGTATATATATACATATATCACATTACTTTATGTATATAGGCAAAACCTTGTTCCAGTACAAACTAGTCATTTGGAGGCGTCTCCCCAGGTACTCATTGCTGAAATACTTTGGACCTTGGATTTTTTAATGTAAAATATGGCGAAATCATCTGAAACAGTACGCAATTTAGGATTTATTCGAATAATTGGAACACTTAGAAACTCTTAATTTGTCTTTCAACACTTCATGCTTTTGTTCTATCACCTTTAAGATCAATGGTCAGCGATAAAAATGACTGTACAGCATTATTTGTATATAATAATTCGTGTTTCGTGATTATATTAATCATAACCAATATTAATTTCGAAAGACATAGAACTGATTCTGCAAATGAAGCCAGATTTCCAGGATCAGATGTTATTGTCTATCGTCTTTATTCTTGAACCCAACCCCTATTCCCGAAAAAAATATCTAACGTTTTTCCCAACCGTTAAACCCATATTCTGCAGACAGCCACTAAACGGAAGGAGTTTAAATGTATGTTAACAGTGTACTGTTTGATTTTATATAAGAAACGACCAATATATTGTTCATAGAACACCACAAACAAGTACAATTTATGTCACGGTACCATTTTGCAGAGACTTGGTAAGTATTATCGCATATCACAAATTGCAGAAGATGAGTTAAATCCATATGTATGTTCGTTCCAAACAGGGATTGTGTGTGTGTAGTTAAATCATGTACTCCTGTGATTTCAAGCAAGCCTCACGAAAAAGCGATGAACAGTATTATTTAGAGGGATTGAAATGGGACATGCCCCTTTTCCTGCTTGCTGTTCATCCTAAGTGGAAAGGTCTGTTAATTAAAATTTATGAATAAAAATATGCTTAAACAAAGATGAATGGATATTTGTAAAGAGACCTATATTGCATTCCCGTGCCTGGCTGATACAAATTGACGTATTTTCTGTTCATCTTTTTTTTTTTTTAATTTGTCCATGCATTATTATTATTGCTATTATCTACACACAAAGATAATACAATTTGCTTTGCACGCAAGTTATTAACACAATGACAGTCTTGATCTTAAAAAAAAGTATTCAATGTTAACAAACCGTTTGTAGTCCGTGATTCATATACCCCAACAATGACGTGGTCAGGCCTAATGTCTTTTCTCATGCGACAAAGCTAACGTGCTTGGGGAAGCTGCAGACCTCTGACGTTCTTTAGATTAAAATGGATGGATACTTATGGCAGAGTTGCATATGAAAAATGTACAATGCATCCACAATCATGGATAATGTTTGATACAAACTAACTCTACAGGCTAACACTTCCTGCAAGATGATGCTGAAGTGCAGTCTATGTTCCACCTTCTCATATTTTTCTCCCTCAAACCGGGAAAGAAATAATAAAACAGAATCAAACACGACATGGCCCACATGTAATGAACACAGATTACCCAACCACACGTCAGCACGCACGTGGCCAAGGACAAACCTTGCTTTATTATACAAACAATAGCAACGTTGCAATATCTTCCGTATAGTTCTAAATGATGATGATGATGATGATGATGATGATGATGATGATGATGATGATGATGATGATGATGATGCTGCTGCTGCTGCTGCTGCTGCTGCTGCTGATGATGATGATGATGATAGAGCAGGGCAGAATAGAATAAAATAAAAATCCAACCTCTCTATGCCCTATCTCCAATCCGGTCACTGTCTCTGTCCAAACCTACACCTTATCAATATTATTCTAGGCTATGGCAGCCAAATAAATTTATGAACGGGTTATCAGCGGGAAACCACCAAGCATTGCTTAAATTCTCGGACACGCTTTTTTGTGATGGCGGCTGCTTGCTTTTACATTATATATGGTAAAGGCAAGTAACTTGAATGAATGAATGACAAATACGCATGAACGTGAAATAAAGAGATAAAAAAATAAGTAAAAAAATAATATTCCACATGAACTTGCTCACAATGGCAAGAATTAGTGAATTTAAGTGAACTAGTGTCTGCAGCAATACGCGAAAAAATAACAAAATTCAAATCCAAGACTTACGCGGTAAAAAGGATTCCATGTATATATACATGTATATGTATATATATATATATATATACATATATATATATATATATATATATATATATATATATATATATATATATATATATATATATATATATATTCTCAGGTTAGATCATATAGCAGGTGCTTGGCTGAAATAAAAGGTCACGTCGTTCTACCTCTTGAATGTTTTAGAATTGCATTGGGACACTTCTGTAAACATTATAAACTGTAAATATCCAAGTTTTCACTGAAACAATAGAAAACAGTGCATTCGTTTAAAGTTACAGAAAACTATGATATCCTTTTGTTGCACTATAGATAGCCGACTATCTATAAGTGCACGATACATACGTTGTTCGATGGGCCTTTTGTATTGGACACGGTATACTACGGAGCACCACAGGGGACATAGGAGAAAAAAAATTGTTCTCTCGCAATAATATTGCATTCCCTCGAAATAATTATTTTGTTCCCTCGCAAAAAGTATTTCGTTCCCTCGCAGTATCATTTCGTTCCCGCCCAGTGATATCGTTCCGTCGAAATAATATTGCGAAGGAACGTGATAGTTATTTTAAGGGAGCGACATAATTATTTCTAGGGAACGATATTATTGCGGGGGAACGGAATGATATTGCGAGGGAACGCAATAATTATTTTGAGGGTACATAATAATTATTTCTAGGTGACGATGTCACAGCTAAGGAACGATATATTATTGCGATGGAATGAAATAATTATTGCGAGGGATCGAAATAATATTGTGAGGGAAGGAAATAATTATTTCGATGGAACAAAATAATTATTTCGAGGAAACGATATAATATTGCAAGGGGATGATACATTATTGCGAGGGAACGAAATAATATTTTGAGGGAACGAAATAATTATTGCGAGGGAATGAAATAACAACATTTATTATATGTCCCCTCTGAGGTCCCAGGGGTACCTGTTTTATTTTTGTGGGATTTTTTTCATTTCGTTCTCACGCAATAACATTTCGAGGGAACGAAATAATTTTTTTCTCTCATGTCCCTCTGGGGCTCCGTAGTATACGGATATGGAGCTTCCTCTTTTGATGCTTTGATGTTTTCTAAGATTCTTTCCCTACCGAACGCAACAGTCTCATCAAATAATGATAATTTAACTCAACTGATAGAATTATAGGCTCCCTACGATACCTGGTTTGTCACGAAAAGTTTATTCGACCTTGGGAATATGAACAAATCGTTGTAAATTAAGGCCTTTTAATTGTGTATCATGTTTATTTTATGGGAGTGTCGTTTCTTTTGTATAATTTCTATGGTATGTGTCTTCCTTATCTCTCTGTATTTATATGTTCTAATATTTTCCCGGCACAGGGGGTTTAATAAATTATTATCTATTTATTATCATCATCATGGTCGTCGTCATCATCATCATCATCATCATCATCATCATCATCATCATCATCATCAGTACGCGGTATTTAAGCGCTCAGTCGTGCATGACGGATTCTGTTGTGACGAAGAAACGGCTGACAAACAAGTGCTTTTTACCCCGTCCAGGGCCAGGTAAAAACCTTTAACACTCAACAGTTTAGTATTTAAAAACGCTTTTGTTTGGTCTTCTGTTTCGCACGCCTTGTGCAGGATGCATCGTGAAACCATGGACATGATTTTTTCCGACGTCCAAGGCCTCGTTTAGTTTATCGTTCATTTGCAGTGCGCACATATCTTATCCCATAACTATACCTCATTTCCATATGCTCACAAAAATATATCTTGTGTATCAATGAGAATACACGGACTTAGAGCTCTTACCTGAATGGTCGGCCATGTTGGCACTGGCACACATTGCAAAAGGCATAAAATTGCACAGTATCAGTCAGAGAAAAAAAATACCGGTGAAAACGCTCAGCATTACACACACAGCACTCTGTCATCGTTCTATCATGGCAAAGTTCATTATCACCAAAGACGATTTGCTACGTTCTTACGTGCCCTTTTACACAAAACAGCGGGATTAATTTCCCGCCAAATTCTGTCACCCTGTTGCTAGGAAATGGTGACAATTAGCCGCAACGATGCGTGGCTGCTTATGGAACAACCGAGTGTCATTAAAGTTTGTAGAAAGAAAGAATTTCAGACAGATAACTGTTCCTTCTTATATCAAGCCCAGTGTGTGTTTGAGATTCATGACTATGACTTTACAAACACTTAATTTTATCCAAGTTGCTAGTTTGGTAATATTTTGCCATGTTTGATATGGGGATCTACCTGTACATACGGGAACATACTTGGTGAAATGATACGCATAAAACATTATCGCACCTCATATGAATATCCCCTTTTAGCTCGGGATGCTACAAGTTACCGCAGCACACTGCTAGTGTAGGATCATTACACAACGAGCTTGAAAAGAGAGAACAAAGCTGAGTAGTACGCAACTAAAGACGGACCGACAATCTGTACGCCAAAAATAATTTCTCTACAAGTGGATCTATTTCTTGCCTGCTAAACGATTAAGTGAAGCGCCCACACAGTAACGATAGCGTAAGTTTGTCTGTCTTAGCAGGCAAATCCATTTCAGTAACTGTAATATAGTAATGCATATTTAGGCATTCTCTTAATTTATTTGGTCTGTACATTATCATTTTGAGCAACACTTTGTCCTTTCTCCTCCTCGTATTGGCTAAGGGCACAATCCGGCTCTTGGCTATAAGGATTAACAGAAAGCTCAAAATTTCTGGACAAGACCGGATACTGATATTCTTGCCCCTTTTGCGTGTTTATTTCGTGTTCCTTTTTAATTTTTAAATTCCATTGATCTGATTGATTGATTAATTGGATATGGATTAATTGATATGGATTGATTCCCTCCACGAAGTGGGGGACTCTGTGTTCATTGATGTTAGGGTAACAGGCAGGTAAAAGATCAATGATCGGTTACTGATCGACTGGGAAATTTTGTCCTCCCAAAACAGGCCAAAGGCCTGGAATATACAGGCATGGTTCCGAATCTCACTGCATTGAAATGGATTGATCCCTTCCCCGACCCCCCCCCCCCCCCCCGAAGTGGCGGACTCGGTGCTCATTGATTTTAGGATAGCAGGCAGGTATGAGATAAACAATTGATTTCTGGTCGATTGGAAAATTCTGTCCTACCCAAACAGGCCAAAGGCCTGGAATATACAGGCATGATATCGAATCTCACTAACTGATATGGATTGATTTCGCCACGAAGTGGGAGACTCAGTGCTTATTGATTTGAGGGTAGCAGGCAGGTACAAAATCAATAATCGATTTCTGATCGATTGGAAAATGCTGTGTGTCCTCCGCAAACAGGCCAAAGGCCTGGTATATAAATGCATGGCTTTGAATCTCTCACTGCATTGATTTGTGATTGGAAGCCCCCTCAGATGAGAAGAGCTAGCTTTCTCAACTCTATTCTAAAGACACATACCGAACATTGAGGGCTAGGTTTTCGTGTCAAAGAATGGAGTAACTCTTCCATTCATCTTTAAATCATAGCCATTTTTCCTATGTATAATAGCAAAATCCACTTACCGGGGTGAACAGTTCAGTGTCACTATGTAGAATTATTCACAGTCAAAGTAATCACAAATGTACGTACCTCAAGCAACCAATCAGAGACAAGCTGAAACCTTTCCTCCAATCGGAGTACAGATCGGTCTTGAAATACATCGGCTCTTAACCAATCAGAGCAGAGCTCATTATAAAAGTACATACGGGAATTCCCAACAGATGACCGATCAGCATTCAGCTTATAATTTGTCAATATTTTATACTCATTGTAAAATTTCATTGCGTGTCAGTTATTTCTTCGGGGTGGTTTTTTTTTGTTTTGTTTTGTGGGGGGGGGTTGTGTTTTTTTTATGGTTTTTTTGTGGGTTTTGTTCGTTTGTTTTTTTTGTTTGTTTGTTTGTTTTTTGTTTTTTTTTTGTTGTTTTGCTTTGCTTTGCTTTGTTTTGTTTTGTTTTGTGTGTGTTTTGTGATTTGTTTTGTTTTGATTGGTTTGGTTTTTCCCATAGTTTCGCCCAATAGCCTCCTAGGGCCAATGTTTATGCACTTGCACCTATTTTAAATAGAAGATTGACATATTAGAGTATTGTAATACCACTTAACTTGTGAGTGTCTGAACTTACCTTCATGCTTGTGGCTTCAAATTTCGCGCATTTCATTGCAGGTTTCCGTTTTAATTTCCAAATGTTTATTCTACAATTCTTTCGCTTAACAGTCAAGTCTGGTCTGATTGAAAAAAACTCGAATGTCCAATATGTTGATGAAAGTCCTATGATTGAAAACAATATCTAATTAATTGTGGAACAGCAATGAATATATACATGTAGGTAAACAGCCCATGAAAAATGACGGAAAAATCAGAAATAGAGACAATGATAATACAAAATACACAGATGTTTCCAAGTTAGGACAAATGCAATAATCATATAAAATGCCATCCAACCATTTTACTGTTTTTTGTGTCTGAAATTATTTATTTATTCATTCATTCTTTCATTCATTCATTCATTCATTCATTCATTCATTCATTTATTTATTTATTTATTTTCAATTTAGGTAATTCTTATTTTATTTTTTCTACTTTAAAGATTATATTTTTTGTATGTGTGAATGTATATATGTATGTATGTATGTATGTATGTATGTATGTATGTATGTATGTGTATGTTTGTCTCTATGTATTTATGTTTAAACGGAGCTGAAAATGAAATGATAGCAATGTATTTTGATGGAATACAAACATCATTGACTTTCCTGAAAAAAAAACAACAATGGCACTAAAACAAATAAATAAAGGGTGATGATTCTATATTAAGTCGTATAATCTGTTCCAATTGACAAAAATAGCTGTAGGCTGATTTTCTTTGTTAGTACTTTGATGTATCTATTGGAATTAACTTTAAAACAAATACTCAGACAGGGACACAAAAATTTTAAATGCTTTATACTTTTTAATAATGTTGTGAATTGTATAACATTTGGTTAGTTTTTTAAAAAATTCTGCAGAGTATACCATGATTTCTTGTAACATTTCCGACTCTGTGTGCAAATTATCTTAACTTTTGCAAACTAAAATGTCAATTTGTAATTTTGTTTCTTTCTTTCTGAATGCTTTTAATATTTTGGTTCATCTTTTGTTTAATTTTCCATTTTCTCTATATGTTGGAACTTTTATGTAATTTTGTAATGTTTTATGTAATTTTCGAAATCACTCAATTGTACTTCTTTGCAATTTTGGTGTAAATTTGGAATACCGGAATTTTTAGTGTAAAATTTGTAAAGTTTATTTAGTTTTGTGAATCATTTTATAGTTTGAGTGATAACTTTATAATTTTTATGTTTTTTCTGATCTTTTATTGATTATTTTATATTTTCATAAAACATTCGTTAGTTTTATTTAGCTTTTTTTAACATTGGATGCCCGTCTCTTTTACCATTTCTGTCATTTTTCAACACTGAATTATTTCATAATTTTAATGCAACCGTTTTAATTGTTGTGTCAGTTACCCTAACATTGCAAATATTAATATCAATTTGTAATTTTGTTTGTCATTTATTCCAATGCTTATTTTTATTTGTGCATTATTTCCCCAATCGTATTATTCAATTGATACAATCATGCATTTCGAGTATTTTTTCTGAACCTGAATATATTGTCATAGTTGTTTTCATATCTAAATGCTTCCTTTTGTATTTTTGCTGTAGATTTTTCACAGTTAAACTGCTACTTTAGTATTTTTGTTACATCTTTCATAGCTTTTTCCTTACTTGTGAATTTTTCACACATAAATCAATATTTTTTAAAACATTTATGCAAGTATTTGGTATCTTTGTGTAAAACTGGTAATATCTTATGTTTATTTATCATAATATGCTGCTCAAACCCTTCTTCGAATGTTACTGTGCTGTTCAATATGCTGTTTTCTGTGCAGGTCTATGCTAGTGTATGGTGGTCTGTGAACATGTAAATGATGGTCTGTACAGGTGTGTGGGTTTAGTGTGTGTTTGTGTGGGTCTTTTGTGGGTCTAGTGTGGGTCTGTGTGGTGAAGTGTGGGTCCTATGTGGGTCTGTGTGGGTCTAGTGTTTGTGTCTTTTTGGGTCTAGTGTGGGTCTAGTATGTGCCTTGTGTGACTGTGTGGGTCTTGTGTGGGTCTGTGGGGTCATTTGTAGGTCTAGGGTGGGTCTGTTGCGGTCTAGTGTGGGTCTTGTGTGGGTCATTTGTGGGTCTGTGTGAGTCTAGTGTGGATCTTTTGTGGATCTTGTGTGGATCTTTTGTGGGTCTTATATGGAGATATAAGGCCCAGTGTCTTCCGGTACGTTCTGCCCGTATGAAGCGTCGGAATGACAGACACTTGTTTCAGAAATGCTACCCCAGTTTGCCAGTTTGCTTTGACAGGCTGCATCTTCCATCAAACCATTCATAATTTGCATTAACTCTTCAACAATGCCTCATTTTCTACAATGGAAGTAGGGTATTCGCCAGTCAGCAGACCTTTGTGCACTGCTTGGAGGTGTGTACGATCCGCTCTGTTAAGGCTAGTGGGCTTTTGCAACCAAAGGGGCATGATGGTTACTGGTGCCAAAAGATGTGCACGAAGCATAGAGGCAGGGATTTCTTAGCTTCAATAACCTTTTCTTCGGGCATGCAATTTGCCGCTTGTTGTATTACCGTAAATCCAATTAAAAGAAGAATTTGATAGCTTTATTTGTATCTACAGGTCCCGATGACATCATCATGCCAAGAAGCCTCCACTTCTTGATTATACTATACAAAATAACAGCAAATGATTGCAGCACGGTCCTATTGCTGCATCTTTATTGTTGTTACAGTAATTATTCCAATTCTCTTGATAGTTGCTAGCAGCCATTTCACATGTATGATAATTTAGTGGACTAGCATGGAGCTTCTGTGGCCTCCATAGACTCCGCATATCTATAACCATCAATTCACACGTAAAAACCATAGTTTAAGGGTTTGTAATTGATAATATAGGAAGGTATTTGGACGATCCATTTGGAAAAGTAGTGACACATATAGAAAGGGAATTGCGCAGGCCTTTAGTACAGGTTCTGTCTCTCACTCTTCATGGTGGAACGTCATATTTATTTATTTGTTTATGGAAGCAGTATACTTGGATAAACAAGTATCTTGTAATTCTCTTTGGTAAAAAACTGTGAATATATATATATATATATATATATATATATATATATATATATATATATATATATATATACATACATACATACATACATACATATACATATATTTATGTGTGTGTAATTTTGATTACTTTTTTCCATTCTTGGGTACATGTGGTGCATGAGGTGTCATCACAAAATGATCAAATGCAGAAATTTCACATTAATATACCATGTTGATTTCGATTTTTTTAATCATACAGAAGTTTGGACCATCGTCCAAATATACATGTTTGTGAATAACCTACAATTTTTGTTATTTCTGTGGCTATTTTTACAGCTTATCGAGGAGATGGGGTTAATGCTGCCTGACCCAGACAGATTTTCAGTGAACGATTTTATCGTCAAAATTGAAGGCTTAGCCGACGTATTCATTTAGTATCCATTGGCCAAAAGAAATTGGACTCTTCGGTTCTATTTTTCAAAGATAAAGGTATTGTAGAATTAAATAACCTCTGGTTACGAAAGTGGAGAACGTTCAGGGATCACTGCTTCGTAACTAATTTTCCAGTGTGGGTATTTGTCGGTCAATGTATGCATCCCTGTTGATCAGTATAACTATGCGATGTGATTTTGTATGGGTGATTTCCTATAGGTTAGCTGACCATGGACTCAGTTATACGTTTGACAACGAGAGTAGGAATCTTTCAATTAATATTTAAAAATTAATTTATACGTGCTTATAAATTGTTGAGAACTGACCATCAAATATATGGTATGTACAGAGGCATGTACATCCGCTCTTAAGAATAGAGTTTCAGAGCCTGATTTTTCATAATAAAGTATTAAAATGATGGTTTAGCTAAAGATAAATATTATTTAACATCGGTAGGTCAAAGATAGATTTTATTCAACAGTGGTTAGCTAAGATATACACTATGCTGATACTTTTTTGTTCACATACTGCGTGCCCAAACATTTATTTAAAGGGAATAAATACACTTCAAGCTGAGACAAAGAATGCATCAGATTGCCTTAGATTTCTGTTCATGTCGCATGAGATATAGAGTGCATTCTTGCCATAAGTTGTTAATGGCCATCTTGAACATAAGAAAAGTACTGGACGGGTGCTTACAACATTTCAGGGCTAGTCTTATTTGTCTCAACGATTATATCAAGTCTTTAGAAAGTAGTAATTTCAAAAAATAAAAATAAAATAAAATGTGAAAAAAACAAAGGAAAAAAAAGATGCATTAACACTTCATCCGAAAAAAATCTGTTAACGCTAACCAAGGAATTAACTTTTTTAAGCCTTATCAAGGTCACCAGGCACAGTAATACATATATCTTGTCATTAAAATGTGTGGAAATCCACAGTTTTGAAGTTATCCACATACAGCTTCCAGGACTTTTATACAAATTGTATTGTATTAAAATATAATCCGGGATTGTTTTTGATGGTGCCACTTAATGTAGTATTACATCGATAATTTACATTGGTCATACTGAAAAAAAAATTGTGATCACCTTAGCATCTTTACTTTGTAGTGTTTCTTCAGGAACTTTGGTTGGATTGTGTGATAGGTACAAATCTTGAGCGAATGTGATACGGATGATGCTACCTGTGGTTTGATGGTAAATAAGAGGCAAAAATTTGTTGATCATGTAAATTTATTTTCCCAGCAAATAATAAAACTATAGTAAATACAAAATTTTAAGCTACATCAATCATGGCTAGAGTTAGATCATTACATAATATGGATGACCTTGACCTTACATTTCAATGTCACCAGATCATGTCAGCAGAGCACTATGCCGATGAGCCTCTTGATTTACTTTTTGCAACAAGTCAAAATACAAGTTCGTCATGCTCATCGGCTAAACTTGGATACCTAAATTATGAAACAGTTGGATCAAAATCAAGTATTTCATAGCTTTTGCAGCATCCATTTGTTCAAAAATTGGATGGGGAAGTTTTTAATGTTTAAAATCACATGTATAGTGATGGATCAGTAATAAATGCGTGAGGCTGAAAAGCTCGGTGTGTGTGTGTGTGTGTGTGTGTGGAGGGGGCAGGGGGATCGCCCTTTCACGCATACATGTCGAACGTAAAAGCATTCCCATGCGTCCATCAAAGACAGTCTGTGCAAATGTAACAAAAGAAACTGCTGTAAAATCACTTGCAAATTCTCAGAAAAATAACAACCCAGGGAAATTCCACCTGCCTGCTGTTCTGCGTGACACATCAAAAACGCTGTCTGGTGCGATGAACACACACACACACACACACACACACACACACACACACACACACACACACACACACACACACACTGTTCATGTGGATGCATACATGCATGCACAAGGACACGACATAAAGATATCTGCTGTATACAAACGGACTAGATGTAACTACAGTCAAGCAATGCTTATATGAATAAGATCCTGCGAAAGAGAGCAAGACAGGATTGCCTAACTTTAAATGCATCAAGTAATCAAAACTAACACATGGTCCCGAACACAACTGTTCGTATAAAAACAGAACTGGATGACACAGTGAGATTATTATTATTATTATTATTATTATTATTATTATTATTATTATTATTATTATTATTATTATTATTATTATTATTATTATTATTATTATTATTATTATTATTATTATTATTATTATTATTATGTTGCATCTGTTTACATTGTTTGGTGTTTTGTTGATTTTGTTTCTAAAATATCACATGGGAAAGGTAAAACAACATACAGTGGATATATGGAAAAGGACTGGCATGCAAGTTTATAATCCTTAAAATGACTTCATGTCATGAAATACTGGCAACGCAGTATTTATGGAAGGATATCTAATTCAGGATTGTTTTATGTTAATATTGTAGGCAAGCAATAGGTTTATTTGCGGCGCAAACCCGACATTATGTACATAGAAAATGTGCGTATCAAACCTTTCAATTTGATGCTATTGATTTTATCACATGGGTTTTGAAGGGGAAAAGCTGACAAATCAAAGGCGTGCTTACTCTGACGTTTTCTAATGAAAATGTGCGTAACGTTTGACGAATCTGATACACGTTTTAATTTATAGCATGCATGAGCCTGGTGCACACTTAAGTTCATGCAATTAAAGCCAAGTAACGACTAAAATTAATCTCAAATTTGTGTTGAATATTTAGTTTCAAATACACTTGAAGTTGTGTGAAAAATTGCATTGCAACTAAAGCGTAAAATCTGAAAATAGCTTCAATTGAGTGTTCTGCACACACTTTATCACCTTATCATCTTTCAGAGAATAATACCCATAAGAACATGGAAGACACGAAATCAGCATAAATTGGATAACAATGAGCAGTCAGGACCAACCGATCATAAAGTATATAGTTGTATATACATATATTCTTTAAACGAAGGTTATCACAGATGTAGCTACGGTTTAGCGTTAGTGCCTTGAAATTTGTTCCCAAAAATGGTATGAACAACAATCAAGATACCATTCGCCTCCACAAACGTTTTTGGAAATATTTGTTCCTCCCTGCGGAGACCTCAGCTACATGGCTATAATGGCGTGCAGTCAAAGGATTAAATGTCTATTGGAGCGTCTTATCCCCCATAATGTCAATAGTGCATCCAATTTTTACAAACCCCTTTTCTGAACTTCACGTAATCTAAGCTTGTGACATGCAAAGTCGTCACATAAATGCCATACTTTTTTTTCTAATTTAGAGGATTGAATCAAATATTCATAAATTAACATTTCATTGATTGAAAAAAAATCTATCTTCACACAAAATTCCCTGGTTGTTCTCTCAAAGGCTCACCATCTCTTTTTAATCCATTACTCCGCTGAAAATTCTTTTGCAAATTGGCCAAATTTATGGGCAGCCGCTGTGCAAGGTTTACGTGAAGCAGATGCACCACGATGTGTCGGGTTATAGAAGGTCATCACTTCGTATGACAATGTAAGCTACTTCCTTCTTATAGGATGCACGAACAGGCCAGGATCGGGTGAGGGTGGGAGGAGGCGCGCGGATGGTGCGCCTGAGCTCCATCCCCTGAACAAATGAACGAAAGGTTTCTCGTCTTTGCTCCCAGTATGATAAAAATTTATAGAACTACACAGTGATCCGGGGGCTTTCTGGTGGCATGAAAGGGCGAAAAAAGAGGTATGGAAATATTAAGATTGAGAAACTTTAGGAGAAACTGGGCCCCTACAGGGGCTCGGCACACTTTCAGTAACCCTCCCCTATAAATTTCTTATTCCGCCCCATAGGAAAAAACGTGGTGATGTACACTGCGGTCTTCTACCGATTATCCTTCACATGAAAAACATGCCATAGCCCTAAACTTGTCATTCATCATGGTACTGCTCACCTATCAAAAATGACTATACATTTCCAAAATGTAAAATTGAATGAATTGTCCAATTTGAAATTGCGCGTGATGACGATTTAGGATTCCTGGCTTGTCTTTCTAAATTAAATGTGTACGTTTTTCATGCTGTTGGCACGCAGATATTAGGTATTTTGATATTGTGAGCCAAGTGGTTTAGATTGTGTGACGAAAAATGTGTATACTGCTGTTGACTTCTAAAAATCGGAGCACGGCAGCTGTGGTATGAATGGTCCAGAGTCAAGCACAGCCAAAGTTAAACAAAGTATGCAAGACGAAAAAATTACCAATGCTATATAATCGTACATTAAGTTTTTCCGAAGGATAAATATTCCCAAATTTTATCGAGCATGAATATAAAAATCTCGGAAAATTTAGCACGTTGGATGTCAAATGACCTTTAGCATGGCCCTAGTTTCCTTCACTGCATGGTTGGTTATTTAGTCCTGTTTGCTTTGTTCTTAACATTCTAACAAAACAAATTAAAAAAAGTAAAAACAAACAAAAAAACCACACAAAACAAAAACAAAACAAAAAACACAAAACCCCCCCAACCCCAACCCCCACACACACAAAACAAACAAACAAACAAAAACTAAAAGGCATGAACACACTCTGCATTCTTTAATTGATCACTCGACGAAAGAATTACAGGGGAAAACCATGCCGAATGAAGTTCAACATCGATTAAGGGGATCTGTTGATCACGTGAGACCTCTTTTTTCAGTATCAATTTGCGAAAATAAAACTTGCAAAGTTCTCATTTGGAGTTGATTCTGGAAATTTATGCTACACTTTATAAATGATTATACAGTAGACAAATGTACGCTGGATTTGCCACCAAATTTTACCTTTGATACATGGTTTATTTGTATTAGGGTATATGCAGGACACGATCTCATTTCTTCATATCATCTCCTGTATGCATTTCTACCAATCCTGGAACGTCTGTTTAAATGCATATCCAACTATTGTGTACTTTCTAGGAGACTGTAACTTGTACCTTTAGCACGTAGGCTGAGGTTTTGATGCTTCCTCCCTGTTGGACATTCTGTATATCAAATTGAATTCATTTGCTTCCACTTCGCTCTTCGTCGATTCACGTCAGAAACGCTATCATCTGTCACGAATGACAAACAACCGCAAAACAAATCACATCACTGAAGTCAGATCAGCAAAATGTTGTCGATCTGAAAGGATCTCATTTCCGGAGTTTGCAACAGAGCCAGTAGATATGTGGTGAACTTGAATGACAGGAACTGTGGGGAAGCTTTTTCACTGACAAATCACAATACCATTCCGCGACTGTTCACAGTTGCGGAATGGTACTATTACTTGTCCTGGTTCAGGCTTAATTGTTGCGTTAAATCACGACACATTATTTTACTTCAAGCTTTGAGAATGACAGCACAATAGGCTAGATTTTAAATATTCTGTGGTACAGGTTATCCGTTGCATTGCAAAGACATTTACCCGGTGGCTCTGGAAAGATTATATAAGACCTGTATTCATAACTACATAACTACCTCCATTGAACCATTCTTTGTAATAATGGGGATTTGGTCGAGTGGATATGTGCGTTTCCCATTTCAGCTAGGCGACTGCTGCCAAAGGTTGCAGGTTCGAGCCCCGCTCGTTCCGAACATAAAATATAAATTCATTTTATTGAAAACTACACGCCTGTCACCAGCTACAGAAAATATCTGTTTCCTAGCCTTAACACAGGTTATGTGACGTGACACCTCATGAGTCACTCACTATCCAGGGCTGCATTGAAAGTAAAGATGAATAAAGAAGAAGAATAAGAAGAAAAGAAGAAGAAAAGAAGAAGGACGAGGAAGAAGAAGAGGAAGAAGAAGCAGAAGGAGGAGGAGGAGGAGGAGAAGAAGAAGAAGAAGAAGAAGAAGAAGAAGAAGAAGAAGAAGAAGAAGAAGAAGAAGAAGAAGAAGAAGAAGAAGAAGAAGAAGAAGTGCAGTAAAACGTCTTATGGGGTCACAGTAAAAAAAATTACTATTGGTGTTGAGGTGAACAAGGGTGTATATTGAGTTCTGGAATATTCGATGTATTCTTGCATGACCTACTCAGAGTTTGTGAGGACACATGAAATCCTGTGAAAAGCGCAGACACTAACCTCAGCCGCTTAATCTGCAGCGATGTGCAAACTGCGTAAAGTAGGTTTCATGTGTATTGTGACGCACTGAAACTTACTGTCAACTTAAATAAAGTAACCATAATTATATTCAATAAGGGAGAACTCCAAGCTAAGAAAAAAATTCTGCTACAAAAGTACTGAACCAGAAATCTGTACTAACTACATCTGCCTGGGCATTAGATTTTATCAGACAATGTTGCTGCTGCAGTCAACAATTTCAAAGAAATATCCTGAAAATTTCTTTCAAATTACGATTCTGTTTGATCAATGGCAATATAAGATCTAGCAGGTAAGCTCTGATACTCTTGTTTTGCCCATAGCCACAGCCAGGTGTGCAGCAGAAGCTAACAAGGCTTGTGTCGTCTTGGACCAAAGGGTTTTTGTCTGTGTTGAACTTCACGTAAAGACTGAAAAAAATGGTAAACTGTTCATTGCTGGTCTACACACTGCTGATGTATGCCTAAAACACTGTTTGAAACACCGCCTCAATGTCGAAATGAATAAAGTCTGAGTATCAGTGCAAGGAAAAGTGTGTATTCATCATTAATTTGCTTGTGTCTTTTGTGGACGTGAAGCCACGTGATTAAAGCAAAACCTATGTACTTTCATTGAGATTGAAAACAAAAATACATCTAAATTTAATGTTTTGAAGCGTTATAATGAATCAAACTGCATGGGTACAACAAATAAGCACATGTTCATCATGAGTTTTTGGAGAAGTTTCAAAAACCATTCAGTTTTGGACATAATCAACTCAATTATGCAATGATAGCACTGGGAAGGAGTAAATGGTGCCAGATTCGTGAACTTAAATGACGTTTTGTTGCTGGCATCGGTAAAAGGTAACGGACCTTTTGTGTGTCATCATCAGAACCTGTTTAAAACATTTGTAAATCAATGACACCAATTGAGTTTATGCGCTTTGGGCATTGCTGTGTCAACACTGAACCTTACAATCATTACCATAGTAACATGAAATGAATCTCGGGAGTGTAACCTTTCCAAAAATGTTTAATTCATGGCACTTAAGAAGTTAATGCGGAGCGTGGTCTAATAGTGTCAATCACTACAAATTTCCATTAACCTGACATATATATATATATATATCATATATATATATATATATATATATATATATATATATATATATATATATATATATATATATATATATATCAGAATCAAACATAGTATTTCAATCCAGGACAGCTTTCAGAAAGGCTGTTTGCATTTTATTTGAAGCCCATTTTGATATTCTTTACACTTGGGGGAAATAAACGCTTAATCCTGGCTCGCTACAGAATAGAGTGACTGATACAGCCAACTTTAACTTTTTTTCAGTATTTTAAAGCTTTGCATAGCACAGTTGCTTCCCGCCGCTTAAAACTTTCGTACTATTATTTTGACTAGAGCATTGCCGGATACCCGTGGAACCGGTCGGGTAACCCGATACTGTTTTTTCTCGGGTACCCGGTTCCAGTTTTCAAGATTTCCAGTCTCCGTACCTCAAGATATTTATTCGGTCTCATACATAACTTCATTTCCTCATCAAGGTCATTCTTGGCCACATCATGAAAGGACACGATGTCATAGATAGTTATTACCAGGCTCCGACATTTGTTTGTGAGCAACCCTGAACTTTAAGTGACATTGATCGTTTTTGCAAAGACTGTACCAAAGGGCAAAAAGCCCTTCTTGCTGCCGCTGATGGTATTGGTGACTTTGTCCGTTACTCACCAAGCTCAAAATCTCGGTCATGCAGACAGCCTTTTTTGAGGCGGGTCATCGTCTTCGTCTAGCTCATTCTTCAGATCCACCCAAACTCATTCCAAACTAGAAAAGAAGATTTGCTTCACCGCAAATCTGTCTGGGTGCCTTCAAAATGAGAACAGTTTGAAATGCTACACTTTGCCATTGTTCAACGTAATATAAATTTCGTGTATTAGCCTAATTTTTATAAAGTAAAATGCTAAACTTTGGTTCTTGATTCATTGGATGTGGCCATGTCACAAACTTTTAAAATGAAGTTTGAATGAAGCTAGGATCTATAATAGTTTTGAAGCTATTCAACATTTTAATCTTGGAAATTTGCCTAATTTGCATAGATTGAAAGCCTACAACTTTGGTATATGGTTCACTGGCTGGGGCTTTGCCACAAACCCATAAATTGAAGTAGGAATGGCACCTCGATCTATAATAGTTTTGAAGCTATTCAAGATTTACATTTTGTATGTTTACCTAATTTGCATAAATTAAAATCCTGCAACTTTGTTTCATGATTCATGGCTCATTGGATGGGGCTTTGCCACAAACCTATAAATTGAAGTTGAAATGGCATGTCTATGTATAATAGTTTTGGAGATATTCAACTTTTAAACTGTTCAAAGCCCCTCATTAGCACAATTTGAAATTCTACTTAACTTATACTGTCCATTATATTGGCAGGTGTCACAAACCTATATATGCACATTGAAATTTTGAGTATCTGTAATTTTTTGGAAGATATGGAGCGTTTCAAATTCTATCAGCCCTTAAATTTGCATACTTTTAAACATCATGACTATCCCAAATGAGATGCATAATTTCACTGGTTAGGTCAGTCACCATAGCAAGTTTGGTGATTTTCGGAAAAAATAGTACTTGAGAAAATCTCCAGACCAACTTGGTTCTGAAGAAGAAAGAAAGAAGGAAGCAGAGGGAGAGAGAAAGAAAGAAAATTCCAGTGTTTACTAATACAGTGAACCCTCTCTAAAGTGGGCACCCTTGGGACTAGAGAAAAGGGCTTACTCCTGAGAGGGTCAGCCCTTCTGGACAGTATGGATGAGTATGTGTGCATGTATATGCATATTATTCATACAAGCACATATATATGTACAGTGTATATATTCTATTATTCAAGGGGATGTGTATACATGCAATACAAAACTGTCTTTCTTCCTTTATTACATAAACAAATTTTAACAGAAGCTGTCAAGAAACTACATAAATATGTACCTGTGAACCAAGACAAAACTATAGTGTCTCAGTATTGGCTATGAAGAACAGGCTTCATCTCACTGGCTACAAGAAAACAAAGACATGGAAGTCTCCACTGAGATTACACAAATTCTACCCTCCTTGGTTTGGCTGACTCAGCTCTGTATTTAGCCAATTTTAAAAGAGGGCACACACTGGCTTGTTCTGCATAGAATTCTGGAGTCTGTGTCCCCTTGGGACTGATAAGCTCAGCAGACTGACATTGCCTCAGGCAAAACAGGCCAGCTAGGACACCAGTTTTAGTCATTGTGCATTTACAGGTCTGTTCTGCACTAGTGGAAACTATAGCCTACCCGGTACAAATGGCAGCATAGTGTCATTCTGTTCCTGCACGAACGGAAAGAGATACTCTTTATTTTATTGAAAGCCTCATTATACAGTTGTTGGGAGTCCCTCCCCCCCCCCAATTTGCTACAAGATCCAAACCTTCCAAAGCATACACCTAGCATTCATGGATAGAAAGCTGCCTGTCAGGCAGAATCAAGCTAATTAATTATGAATGCAAAATGGTTGCCCCGCACCATCGAGGTCAAGTGATAGATCATACTGCAAGCAGTTCAAGGCCTGTATATGGTTTGGGGAGAAATTTGGTGAATTTAGCATACCTTAAAATTTCCCAAATTTTGTTTGTATGCTATTGGATTTGCCAGTTGTGTCAAACCTATATGTGTAATTTAGAACCTTATGTGTATATCCAATAATTAAGAAGATATGGAGCTTTTAAGATTTTAATTGCTTTTCATTTGCATAGTTTTACTGATTATTACTATTCTAAGTCAGGTGCCTAATTTCACTGGTAGGGCATACACCATGGCAAGTTTGGTGGTTTTCGGAATAGTAGGGTCCGAGAAAAACTCTGGACAAATCTGGTCTCACAGAAGAAAGAAAGAAAGAGTTCTAGGAAAAAAAAATGTCTGGGTTGGCACCCAGACATAATCAGGTTTTCTGTAACAGATGAAGACATCTCATTGGTAATTCCACAGAAAAAAAGCAAATATGACCACAGTTATCACCATTGTGCTGAGGACAGATGGTGCCACTAGGCATCTGTTCAGATGTTGATGGGTCCAGTATTAGGATTACAGGCATCTCTTCAGATGTTGATGGGTCCAGTATTAGGATTACAATAAACGCTTTCCCTTTGAATTGACACTTGAGTCAACAACTTTGCTTGGCATGAGTTGGGCACTAAGTGCCCAACTCATGCCAAGGAAAGTTATTGATATGGGGCATGTGACCTTTATAGGGCTCATCTACAACTCTCAGTCAAAATTGTTTTTCATCACTGTTGAAATTAGCTGAAAACACTGAAGCGGACGACATTTGACCACCAGCCGGTTTTGGCTGGTTGAAGGGGGAAAGGGCTAAAGTCTTCTTCATTCACATCAGCAATAGGATCTCATTTTCCTTTCATATCCAAATCAGCCAAAATCAGATGACTAGAATCTTGCACAATGAGCTAATTTTCCAATGGCCATTTTCAAACTCGAGTGCATTACACTTACAATGGAATATATTCCACATGGTTCCTTTGAGTTCAGTGATTTGACCCGGACTCTGTAGTTCTGAAGAGCACACGGATACATTTTGCAATCACAGTGAATCAATTTTCTGGTAATATCAATTAATGTCAATGTCAATCTATTCTAACAATTTTGTGCAGTTAATCTAGTTTATACTTGAGCACTGCCTGAATGTTCGGCGTCACTATCTTGTTATTCTTTAATGTTACTACTTTTCTTAATTCTCCGTCCTCTTATTCAGCTGTTTGATGTGTAACGATCAAAATACAAAAAAGAGAAAGAGTACTAAAAGATCCTCTTCAATCCACAGAGTTAATTTAAAAGTCAAAATGCTGTGCTCCATTTAGTTCTGCCAACATCACAGAATTTCGGTTGCATATTGCATTTCAGTTCTATTGATTTAGTCCAGAACACACTTGGGTTGTAAGTGGAGATCGGGGCTGACATAATCGCGATTATTACTGCAAATGTTAACTTTTCCAGCTGGTTCTTAAGAGTCCATTTTGTAACACAGCTATCTTGTTATGGAAAATGATATAGTCTTCGTAAATTTGATGAGGTCCTGAATCACAAGATCATGCAGGTAAGGAAATTATTTTGCTGAAAGTAGAGTTCAACCAAAGAAGTTAGGTACCTTAAAGTACCTTAGAGAAGACTCGTTAGACTGTTTCAAGACAAATTTAGAATGTACAATTTTTGAATATCCCCCCAAAACAGATGTTCTGGAAGACAATCAAGCTAGTCAAACTGGATAGGTAATGACTGAAGATTTCCTGAAATTGAAAGTTTCTCAGGAACAGATAAGAATGGTTTTTATAATCTACTTCAAGGAATCGAGGGAACGTGTTAGTAGGTTCAGATGGGATGCGACATTTTGCATCCAGATTTGTCGCAGGTATCCATGACTCAGACTTCCCGACAAGAATCTTTCGTTGTTGTAAAAAGGGAAAAGCAACCATGTTGGTGTGTTTAAGACATTTGACAGATTAAACTGTGACATTACAACATAAAACCTCACTAAGAATCAGAACAAGATGCTGTTGACGAAATTCAACGTTGCCGTACTATATTGTACTAATGTAATGAAAAGATTCCATTTACCCCCCCCCCCCATAGTAGCTGAATTTCAGTGGTGCAAGCATCATCAATATTAGAAGACAAAGAGGCTTAAGCCGCATATCCTTTTCTTTTGCGTGTAGCCTTATACAGCCTTTTATTTCTTTTGATAAAATGTTGCAGTCAACCTGCAAATTTGATATGGCCCTCATGCATCCTGTAAGTCTACGAAATCCATAACAATGTGAACAATTCTATCTCATTCGCTGGATTACCATTGATTCTTAGTGTTCTTAGTGTTAACGAGAATTATTTAGGGAAAAACATCATTATCCTTGCAAGAAATCCATTTGCATTTTTGCTCCACGCATGGGCACCCTTGATGATTTTGAAAATAGGGCCTTAAGTTTGACACACATAAAGATTGTGTATGGAAAAATTTCTCGTGATTTGTGGCTTATGCAATAGCCATTTTATGCCCCCCTTCGAAGAAGGTGGGGCATATAGCTTTGCAAATGTCGGTCGGTCTGTCTGTTGGTCTGTCGGTCGGTCGGTCAGTAGACTGTTGGTTTCCGCACAATAACTCAAGAAGTTTTTTAAGCTAGGACTTTGATACTGTACAGGTGTATTATTCTAGTCAAAAGCTAGGCAAAGTTTGAAGATGTTTGACCTTGACCTAATTTCCAAGGTCACAGTGGTACCTGAGTTAACTTTATTTTCCGCACAATAACTGAATAAGTTTTTAAGCTAGGACTTTTATACTGCACAGGATTATAGTCCATATTTTGGGATAGGCGAAGTTTGAAGATGGATGACCTTGACCTCATTTTAAAGGTCACAGAGCCACTTTACTGAATATGGTTTCATGCTTTCTGCATGATAACTTATACCTTGGGGCTAGGAGTTTTATATTGCACAGCTTTATGGTTCTCTGCAAGGGCTAGGTTGAGTTTGAAGATGGATGACTTTGACTCAGTTTTCAGGGTCACAGAGAGATTGTAGAATTCCTGTGGTTTCTGCACAATAACTCAAGAAGTTTTTAAGTTAGGATTGGGATACTTTACAGGTCTATAGTTCTTGCTAAGGGCCAGAAGAAGTTTAAAGTTTGGTGACCTTGATTTAATTTCCAAGGTCACATTGGTAATTGAGTTAACTTTGGTTTCCACATGATAACTGAAGAGGTTTTTAAACTAGGACTTTTATATTGCCCTGGATGATTGTCCGTATTCGGGGCTGGGTCAAGTTTGAAGATGGGTGACCTTGACCTAATTTCAAAGGTCACAGAGCCACTTGGTGGAATACTGTTTCTGCATGATAACTTATATTTTAGAGGTAGCACTTTTATATATTGCACAGCTTTATGGTTGCCTATAAGGGCTAGTTTGAGTTTGTAAATGGGTGACCTTGACCCAGTTTTCAGGGTCACACACAGACAGTACACTTCCTGTGGTTTGTGCACAATAACTGAAGTTTTTGAGCAAGGACTTGAATACTGCACCGCTATATAGTCCTTGTTAAGGGCTAAAAAAAATGTAAAGTTTGGTGACCTTGATCTAAATTCCAAGGTCACATATTCACCTGATTTAACTTTGGTTTCTGCATGATAACTGAAGAGATTTTTAAGCTGAATATGGTTTCATGCTTTTTGCATGATAATTTATACCTTGGAGCTAGGAGTTTTATATTGCACAGCTTTATGGTTCTCTGTAAGGGCTAGGTTGAGTTTGAAGATGGGTGACCTTGACTCAGTTTTCAGGGTCACAGAGAGATTGTAGAATTCCTGTGGTTTCTGCACAATGACTCAAGAAGTTTTTAAGTTAGGACTGGGATACTTTACAGGCCTATTGTTCTTGCTAAGGGCTAGAAGAAGTTTAAAGTTTAATCTACTTACCATTATTGATCAGACCAAGTTTGAAGCAATTACATACAACAATTCTACAATAATTTTTTACATAACAGTTTCCATGTCAATGAGGGCAGGGCGACATCTATGTTTTGCAAACATATCTTGCATACTTGGGCCTAGGTCAAGTGAAAATGAGTGACCTTGCCCTAATTTCCAAGGTCATAAAGCCACTTTGCTGAATATGGTTTCTAAATGATGACTAATTTTTCAGCTATAACTTTTATATTGTCCAGGTTTTTAGTCCTTTTTTAAGGGCTAGGTTAAAGTTTAAAGATATGTGACATTGATGAATGATCAACCTTCACTAATTTTGTAAGGTCACGAGTGCCCCATCTACCACTATCAATAGGGTAGCGAGGGCAAGGGTAATGAGAGCGGGGGCATCTATGTTTTACAAACATATCTTGTTCTTAATACCATTGATCAGACAATGCAATTTTGAAAATCCTCAAAATCATGAATATTGCCACTCTAGCTCAATTCCAGGTTTGTCAAAGCTATGACAAGTCGCATTTAAACCAAGTAAACTTACTTCAAATTCCATTTCGCAGAGAATATGAGCACAACGTTCAGGTTGTATTTTCAAGATGTTTGTAATTTTTTTGTGTGTAATTTAGACGTTACATTATCTGTTCCTTTCGTGCAAATATTGGTTTGCGTTCGTAATAAGTTTTTATGTGAAACTGCAGAAATGCTATATTCAATTTTACTTGCCAAACATTGTCTCTGATGCACGTAAATATATAATTTTGGTGCCAACAGCATGCATTTCCGTATACTCACAAGTGTCCACCGCCTCAATGACCTCTTAGGTCCGCCTCCGGTAACAGAACGCTCAGCTTGGTTGGCAGTGGAAAAGCAGTGTGGTACTGGCTTAACTACGAAATGGTATCGTAAGCTGCTGAAACATATGCAGGCACTCTTGTTGTTTAAAAACAACAACAACAACAACAACAACAACAACAACAACAACAACAACAACATTAAATCAAGGAGGGTAGACCCTTCTACCCTCCTTGATTAAATCTATATGTGATAGCCACGTTCATGATTTCTCGGGATATACAAGATGTCGACACATTCGTGGTCCCCAGGACCCGAAGAATTGATGATGACCTAATCATACGAATATTGCTCAGCGAAACAAGAAGTCTCCGTTCTTTCTTCAGATAGAGAGTTTAATATGATTCTTCACGCGCCTTACACACTGCTGCTTTTGCTGAAAAAAAGCAGTTTCATTATTTTACACTACAAACAACCAATTGTTGTCTTAAGTAAGAAAGTGTAGCTATTGATTATAGACTTATAGAATTATGTGAGATGCCGTACCCCGAGAGGGGCTTCCCACATGAAGATTTTGTTGCATTACCTCACAATAATTGTAGCACTATAGCTTCATTTGATACAGCCGTGTGCCACAATCATATTGTTGGCAGCCAGATTAGCGGAACCTTATTACTTTCTGCGCGTTATTTTCAAGGCTGTGTTCCTCACGCTTGTGTTACGCACTCGTGTAGCGGCTGGGAACCTGTTAAGAGTATTGATTGTCGTATATTGGCTGCCTGTGGGTATTCAGCCCATGAAAGGTTGTCATCTATTGACACTCCAGCGTCAATCATAAATTGGACCAAAGGCCAGACCTCAATATTTATGCTGGGAAATCCGTCTTACAGAAAGAACTTATAATGATCAGCCGAAAGAACTGCCACGGAGTGCCTTCCAGAGAACAGAAATGTTAGATATTTGGTCCTTTTTCTGCACAGTAAGAATAGATGTCAACAACAAAGCCAATCAAGGTTTAACAAAATTGTTACAACCATGGGTCTACAACATGTTCTCATTGATCTTTGCAGCTACATATTTGCTTCATTAAATGTTGGTTCCTGAAATATATTGGGCTCTGCCTGTCTAATGACTTTTCGTTGCCAAACGTTGACTCATTGGCCAATCTTGCATGAAAACCGTGGAATGAATCTATGAAAAAAGTGATATAGAAATGCAGTAATATTTTTGCCCATGCAACAAAATGTTCACACGACATACTTTTCAATTCCTTCACCATATCTCAATTTCTGCCGTACACTGTAGAATAATATAAAAAGTGTCTATGTTCAGCTGTTGTTGTTGCTATTTTTTATAATTGTATCAGCTACATAAAAAAGAAACCTGAATGAGATGTTATTGAATTTCCAGGAAGTATGAAAACACTGCCAAGCACCAGGCTTCGTATCATTCATTATAAAATGTTTAATCTCCAAGAATACGCGTTGGTTACAAAGCGACGGTTTAGTGCTCGTAGATTGGGGCACCGTCATATATCAGAAAGTGGAGAACCCAGAGCTGGACACTGCAGCCAAAATCAGAATTAGTGAGATGCTTGAAGTATTTATCTGCAATGAAGACAAGAAGAGATTTCGTTTTGGCAGGATTGTTCTTGCCTTGATAACAGCAGCTCTGTCTTTTAAAAAAAGGGGGCGGGGTGTCAATGGGGTGGGGGGTTGTTAATTTTACAATTGGGAGCGGAGCTTGATCTGTTATCGGTGACCATGTGGGAATCAACTGCGTTATAACTCTCTCTCTCTGTCTCTGTCTGTCTGTCTGTCTGTCTGTCTCTCTCTCTCTCTCTCATTCTTTTCACACAAACGCACACACACACACACACACACACACACACACACACACACACACACACACGTGTCAATCTTGTAGACGAACAGTTCCCACAACTACATGGTAACACTGAAACGTTTGTTTTTACTCATGGAACCCCTGATGTAGCCCAGATAAATGACCGTTGAACAACACAGAGGACGTTAAGAATTCCATGAATGTCTTTTTTTTTTCTCATGCATAATTAAGTTGATCTTTTGGCAGAACGACCGAAGCTGGTGTATGTACACTGAAGGAAACGAAGACGCTGCGGGTCAGAAAGAGGCTCATAATAAAATCTGATCTGCCCTTGACTCGGAATTCTCCCAGCAACCTTACCATGAGTTATTGAAGTGCCTTGATGTGCAACAACACAGATTGACATTCACGCAGCACAGCCTGGAATCGTTGTTTGAATATGCCACCTCCTTGGACTCTTTCATCATATCAACTCCTCTCCAAATTACTTTTGTACATCGCCACCGCCGTCTTGGGATGTTTCGTCAGTATACCGGTAGCCGTCACATCGGTTGGTGTCATGCATTTTCTGTTATCCATAAGTCATTATTTATGAAATATTCTTATTTCATAAGCACGGTTGTTCCTTGCTGACTATGAGCCTTTAATATATATATAAGGGTAAAATAGAAGAGAATTCTCTTCACGAGCTGCTAGGTAGACGGGTTCTCTGCAGATGCAGACTGAATTTTGAAATCACAGTAACTAGTGTCCCATACCTGTTGCTAGATAAACTGGAGTTAATGTGGTTGTACGTAGAATCTTTCGTGTCTATATTTTATAGTATTTTTTCACTATTGTTATGTTGCTTTTTGTAGAAAAACTTCGCTGGACATTGCATGCTATACAGTCAGTATAAAGACAACAGAGCCATCCCTGGCTCCAAGTCACATTGTGAATTTATCGTTTATCTCCATGTCGTCATGAATGTCATATGTGGAGCTTTAATGGCTGGTCTTCACGCATTAGGATATTTAAGGAACAAGCAGAAACAAAGTCTTCAGCTTCAGTAAGTGTTGCTTATTGCTTAACGTTACCTACACTCACGTGTTAGAACAACAGCGAAAGTTATGGGGGGAAAGGGTAAAAATCATAAATAAATGCAATGACCTTTTCTTCAGTCAGTGCAGGAAACTGAAATCATGTAAGGAGGGGGAACAGCCATGGTCGTTTCGCTTGTGAGGGCTCACAATCGATGCAGAGTGTCCAATTATATATACAAACAAGAATTGTCAAATCAACTTTACGGAGCTTTGATAATTATATTTGCGCCAAATATAATTCAGACTATTGAAAGGAAACTAAACCTAACTAAAACCATGAAATTTGACAACGAGAATATATTAAGGTAATTCACCCCTCAATTACCACATCACAGGTCTGTGCAGAAAGTCTTCATTTTTCCTGTTCGCTTTTTCCCAAAATAAACCTGCAACGGGTAGCAGAAATCAAGTGAGATGTGAAAAGGGGCACATCATCTTCAACTATTTACCTAACATTATCTTTATTAAACCTACTAGGCATGTGTATCTTAATAAAATATAAAGATATCGTACCATCACTAGTAGGCCTGAAACATGTCTATATCTGTTATTCGTATACATGTCAACTGTACCATGTTTCTGTAATTTTTAAACATAGTACTTCTGCGAAGACTGCAGGATTCTATAGCAAATAATAGGATCAGCATCAACCCGGAAAAGCCTGCAATAAGCCGAGAATGTTTGAATAGCTAGAGGCCACCATTGGTAAAGAAAGATAACCTGACATTACTAAACCAATCAGATATGGCACGAGGCATAAGGTGGTATCTCCTTGCCAGTGGTACTCTTTGTAGATCAAAGTCAACAGCAGAGGGAAACCAAAATATGTTGGAAGGTTTAACTTTCCTCTTTTTTTTAGGAACTGACGATGAGGAACACTTGCTTTGGTTTATTTCAAAATTTTAAGTTGTATACTGGTTTTCAAATAAAAACAATAATAAGGAACAATCCAATCCAAGAATCCAATTAAATCGTATCTGTAGGGAACATTTTGATACGCAATGAGTTTCAAGATTCAGTAGGTGGCACGCTTTGAATATTGTCTTGTAGTGCAACCGTATCAACTGCACACCCAGTTCCTTTTAAAGAGTGGAAGCATTTACATCCAGCCGAAAATTATGTTTTAACATTCAAAACAAAAAACCACATTCTTTTGTTATCGGAAAGACGGTTGCAAAGATGACACATTTGCATAAATTAATCAGTCGTACTTCACTAGTGGGGACCACATGTTATAATTCTTGTTTTTTATATCCTTCACCCAGCTTCCTTTATCCAACCTGCTTCTTTAGACCGCGTTGTGCAAATTGAGTACAAAAGCGTTAACCACTGCAGGGTGAAATGCAGGAATGGGCTCCACGACCAGTTAAAGATGTAGTTCTCAGAACAATATTGCAACATCGAATTGCTACTCGGAAACACCTTTCCTCTTTCTGCTTATTCAACAAAAAATGGCTTTTTCCTGTTGCCTGTGAGTACCTTGCTTGCTTAACAGACTAAGCTCCGCAGTTCTCCACTCCACTTGTGTAGTAGCGACAATACGGTACTTTGTATGCTTTGGAGGCAGTGAGTTGCTGACAACGGCAAACATATTGGCTATTCTGATGCAACAATAAAAGCGGACATCCTGTTTCGTACATTTTGAACAATTCTGCGCTGGTGAAAGTGAATTATATTATGACGTGACACCATTATAAGACTATAAACCAACATTTTGTTCACATAGATTTAGTTCTGGTTTTATGACACTGCACCTTAATTGGGGTATTGTCGTTCCCTGTGTCATCTGTCCGTCGGTCCGTTCATCTTGACAACGTTACCGCAATAACTTCAATGATATATACCACAGCTCTACCACCTTTTTGTCAGAGGTGTATCTAGTATGGGCCAGGTACCTATTGAAAACCGGCCTCTTCTGGTGATTTTCATATTTTTTACTAATGTTTTTAAAGTATCTATTTGAAGGCAGTGTGAGTAGCGCCCGAGGGGACAATGTTAATATATCTCAACAAGTACTGACTGCAACTTCACCAGTTTTATACCAAAGATTGCTCTTGGGTTATTAGCAACAAAATTCCTCTGCTTATTTTTATGAATGTTTTAAAGTCTTTATTTGAAGGCCGTATTAGTGGTGCTCGAGGGAATGATGATATCAGAATATCAAGAGAAGGATTGGCTGCAGCTTCACCAAATTTTCATCGGGGATGTCCCCTAGGAGGGGCCAGATGTCTGTCTGAAACCAGCTGCCTCTGATTTTCTTATGGATTTTTAAATATACGTTACTTGTGTATTGCCCAACAGGGATGCATAGAGTGCTGCGGAAATCAGACATTGATTTAAATCTGGGCAACGGTGAATCCTAGGCCCGTGGTTACTATTAAACATTAATAGGAAAGGTGTCTGTTGGGGTTTCTTTTGTTGTTGTTAATTTTGATCTTGAATGACCTAAAAAGGTCAAAGTGATATATTGGCTTGTATTTTGGTAACGGTTGATCCTAAACCCATGCTTAACATTAACAGGTGAGTACCAATGGGGTTTCTTCTGGTGTTATCAATTTTGACATTGAGTTATCTTGATGTACAATACCAACAGGTAGGTCGGGTTTGCCGATGGATTTCATTAAGGTCACAGGGTCACTTTAACTTAAGAAAGAAACTTTTTGTAGCTTGAAGGAATTAAAGAAAAATCATGTGCGACCGTTGATATTCCGTTCTGTGAACACTATATTTTATTGGAACTCAGGAGACCTCCTAAGGTCAATGTGGGGGTCACAGTCACGTAGGTTGAGGAAGCAGACTTACGATAGAAAGTGTGTCAATCCATTCTGACACATTAAGTCAATGTCGTGTAGACGTGGATATAGAGCATGCGCAGGCTGATGCATTTGGTAGAACAATGGTCAGACGAGAAGTGTCTCCTGGTGGAACAGACATGAATCATTTGCTGCGTTACTGCTCATCACGATGCAATAATCCATGATACTGTTCAGTACAGGATCAGTGTAAAACCATGCCTTGCTATGTTCTGCATCTGCCCAGGGTGCGTGCCTGGCTACCGAAGAATAGCTCACCTGGAAGAACCGATCGAACTGTAACCCCCAACGCAGAAAGATCCAGGACTCGTAGATCCGTCAACTGTCCATGTATACTTCTCTTTTTGTTTTCCTTTTACGGCTAGACTGGCATACTCGGGTAGCGTCTTGGGTTGTTTGAAGCTTATGTAAATTATTCTTTACAGAATATCCATACGTTCATTTTGCCTTGAACTGATCAATTTTTAGTCAGGAAAGTTTCAAAAAATCTGCTCTCTTCCAAATTTTTGCCGTTTCCGTGAAACAGATATAGCTGGTTGTCAGGATTGCAATGTTATTTGGAGCTTGCATCTATTATTGTTAAAAGTATGAAGAAATCGGACAATTCGCATATCTCCATAAATATAATTTACACATAAGATGGAAAGTCCAGGGATTAACACAAGAGAAAAAATTCTTTGAAACTGTGATTTCGTGAGCCGGTAGATACACACAATAAATTCGCTTTATCAATGGATTGATCATATTTAAACCAAACTTAATTTGAACGAGGGATGAAGCTATGCTCATACATTGTCCATAGTTTATTCACGACAGAAAGATATCGATATCTTAAATTAAAAGTATAAGCAGGAAATTAAGGCTAATGATACATATCAACGTATTACGGCAGTCTGGTCAGAGATGAAGAATCATTTAATGATGGGAGCTATTTTTAGGGAAAATCTGTTCCTGCTCATTGTTAGGTGAGTTCTGAAAAGTCATTCAGTCTCAGTCTATGGATTGGTCAGTCAGAAAATTTTCTCATTTTTAAAATATGTGAATTTTTTTGTCACACATTCCATTGAATATATCCACGATGCATACCTCTGGTTCGATAATAATAAACTTTATTTCAAGTCGAATTTACAAAAAAAGGTAACATTAGCGCCGAGGCATTATTATCCGACCATGCATATTATTATAAGAGAAATATATATATATATATATATATATATATATATATATATATATATATATATATATATATATATATATATATATATATATATATATATAAATATATATATATATATATATATATATATATATATATATATATATAGACATGAAACAGCTGGTCATTTTAAGGTAAACAGAAGTGATCTAATTCCTGCTCTGATATAAGACACACATGGAACATGAACATGTGGGGCCAAGCCATGTATATGCAAGTCTTTTGAATTGAGAGAGTGTTGTGGCTTCCTTCATGGAAAGTGGTAGAGTGTTCCACAGCTCAGCCCCTTCGTATCGTAAAGAGTGTTTTCCAAACGTAATTGTATGATAAGCAGGCTGTATAAGTTGCAGATTATCCCTTAGATTGTATGGGACTTCTTTTTTCTGATATAAGTCATGAAAAAAGGAAGGGCTGCTTTGTGTCGTGATTTTGTAGACTTCAATGGATAACTTTCTTAGTCGGCTTAAAAGGAGAGAAGGTTTATTTGATCGCCGTAGCAGATCAGAATAAGAAGATAAATCATTAAAAACAAAACCAAGAGCTCTTTCTTGATGTTACGTTAAACCGCAAATATGCATTAACTGTTGCTTCTACAAACTCTTACTGCTTTGAAATATTTAAAACATCAGTATTAATTTCAATATATAAAGTGGAAAAGAATACACATCATTTTCTTGAATGATCTATCAAACAACATAACTTAATTATTGGGAAACAGTTTCTTGTTTGCGAATAGCGAACACGTTCGACACTGTTACACCAGCCTTTCAGAGTCTGAAAGGCTGGTGTAACAGTGTCGAAATGGTTGTTGACATAGTGGTTGGAATGGTAGAGGGACCACAAAAAAGACCTCTGTTCACTGGTACCACTGGCCAGGAAGTATTTGTCTGTTCCCGCCACCAGCGTCCCTTGCAAGAGATTTTTCTCAGACGCTGGTCACACCTTTCCAAGTAACAGGAGTTTCATGCAACCAGATATGACAGAAATGCTAATATTTTTACCTTTCAATCGCAGGAAAAAACAGAATAACAAATAAATTCATATGCATGTAATAGCGAAAAGGACGCATTCGAGGAAACAACTGACAAGTCTCAAATACTATTTCTAGCTCAGGCACCCATTGTATAATAAATTTTATGTCAAATAAATGTTACCTTTTCTAGCTCAAATTGCCCACTGTCCAATAAAGTTTATTCTTGAAAACGATCGTGTATTGGGGTTAGTTGAATGACTAATGATTGCGCGTATCTCTCTGCGTGTATGTTGGTTCAATTGGTTGCTGTTATGAATCGGGTACCCGTCGCGCGCGGGTACCCGGGTAATAAAAATCAACACAAGTCAATGCCCTATTTCAGACCTTTGCAAGGCAATGGATATATTTGTTAATACCCTTCGGTCATTGAATCCATTGTGGCAAGAATGCAGTGTAAATTTTGCATCTCGACATTAAAAGGATTATAACATGTAGACAGAACATTATTTGCACTTCTGCATCCGAGCTCAATATTTGGTCTTATGAACTTCACACATTGTAACAAGCTGCATAAGGACCGATATGTGCGTATTTAATATTTATAAATTGTACATCTCAATTACAAGAAATCAGATATGAAAAATATATAGGGATAAGGAAATGGCATTTAAATAAAAGCAAATACATTGCTTCGTATGCACAGCTTTCTTCTCTTCGGTGAACAGGCAACTAATTTTCAGCATATGTACTGAACAAATCTTGACTGTGTATGCATCTGGTAATGATTTTCAACTAAGCTGCTTGAATATAAAAGCTAGAAAAAATAATGCTTTTCTACTAGGTTTTATTTGTTGTGCATGATCTCGTCTAGATGTTCAATTATAAAACATTTACACCAAACATTGTGGCAAACTTCGAACTACTAATATAAGGCTATGATTTCCACAAAATATTTTCAGCATTGCAGTGAAGGTTGGGTGCAGCCAAAGATTGCACCCCCGTATTATGTTCTCTCCATATTGCAATTTAACACACTGCTCCCCAACACGTATTTACACTGTACGAATTCAACTGAACTTCTATGAATGTTGTATCTATTCTCGCTGAAAAAATGATGTGAATATTCACTCGGGGTTGCCTGGAAGTTAAAACAGCTACATTTAGCAAGGTCCCGGACAAAGTTTTCAGTGGCTGAGTATGGGCCACATGACAAAATTAAAAAAATTAAATAAATAAATAAACAGTGTTGTCTTCACTGCACCGAATAAGGAGACAAAATGTTTTTGTTTGAATAAATCGAGTCCTAACCGAGTGTGAGAGTTAATGAAATGGTGCCTGTTTGTTATTTTTCACACGATTTATCGTGCGAGGTTTTAACCCATCATATCTGGGTATACCTGTCATTATTAGTACACAGGTGTGCAACTGAGAACAACGTATGGGATGATCTAAAAATGTTCATGCAGTTAACATCCCTATGAGAATTAGAACAAGAACTGGGTATTTCATAAGCCATATTTAATTCCCTTTAGGCCCACACATCGATCACTGATAAGCAGTTGAAGTCTTCGTTTTAGATCGTGCACCACAAGTGTCACGGTTACCAAGAGTCCCCCCAACTTGGAGAAATGACTCTCCTTATCCGATTAATTGGTAAACAGCAGGGGACTGAGCTAAATATTATCTGCACCTGGATGGCCTTTGAAGTACTGGGATAAGACTTGTACAACTTTTAACGCTTTCCCCGTCAAACCAATCTAAAGGGCCGGGTATTTTTTTTATTTTTTTTGGGGGGGGAGGGGGTTCAAAGGTCATGTCCTCTATCCATTTTCTTGAGTATTTTCCCTCCTGAAAATATTTTCAATGAAAAGTTCAGGGAAAACTCACCAGGATAACATGCTAGCAGTCGACAGCTTTCCTCGGCACACCTTGAGCACTGCTAAAACCGTCAATTAAATTTAACTCAATTTTATGCGGCGGTACATGGATGCAATATGGGGCTACATATGATGCAAGAGTAAAGCGAGATGTCCTGAAATAGTGAGCTCCCACCTCTGTATACTATGGTACATATGTATTCTTCAGAGACGAAATAAAGAATCGAGGCTAGGTGTTTCCACACCATTGCGGTATGGATTTTTTGTCCCGGGTTTAATGATGATTCCGTATTTCAGAGCAAATTCACACAGATTATTTTTGGACCAAAAAATGTCTCTAAGTCGATGCAGCGCCATAGCAGTAATTTAAGAGTTTTGTCACCTTTTAAAATGCGTTGGACGGTATATCGCGACACTTTGTGACAACAACAAGAAAAAACAGGAAAAGAAGATTTTCTTCACAGCAAATCTGTCTGGGTGCCTTCAAAATGAGAATAGTTTGAAATTTTACACTTTGCCATTGTTCAACATAATCTAATTTCGTGTATAAGCCTAATTTGTATAAAATGCTACAACTTTGGTTTCTGGTTCATTGAATGTGGCCATGTCACGAATGACACTACTATCTGTAATAGTTTTGAAGCTTTTTTATTTTAAGAATTTAAATTTTGTGTATTTGCATAATTTGCATAAATTAAAAGCCTGCAACTTTGGATCATGGTTCATTGGATGCGGCAAATTAAAAGCCTACAACTTTGGATCATGGTTCATTGGATGCGGCTGTCACAAACCCGTAAATTGAAGTAGGAATGGCACCTCTATCTGTAATAGTTTTGAAGCTATTCAAGATTTAAATTTTGCATATTTACCTAATTAGCATAAATTAAAATCCTACAACTTTGGTTCATGGTTCATTGGATGCAGCTTTTATTTATTCCAGCTTCAGCGCAAGTAGTGGAAGACGACAGTTCGTTTGTCGCTTTTATGCCGTCAGATATGGGAGAATAAGAGTTCATTTCCAGAGGTTTAGCCTAACATTTGGCGCAGCAATATGAAACCTCGAGGGATCTATGACTGTGAGCATTACGTTACGAACCATAGGAAATTGCACTGATTTACCGAAACTGCTCGTAAACTCGCTTTATCAAGTTGATATAGCTGTCTCTAAGGTCTGATATGTTATTGGTTGGTGCCAGTGGTGGCATAATCAAAGATACGAGGCCCTGGATATGTACTTAACATGCAACTAAATTCCAGAATCGGAAGCGAGGTAATATGAAGGGGCAGTGCATGGTATTGAATTGGCAGTGTCGGCACCGACACATGGGCCGACAGTTCGTCTTCAAATCATGAATGCTGCCTTTATATCTCTGAGTGTAATTTCTTTTCCATAATAGTTGAATTTGTGGTGTGTATGGGTTGAACGTGATTTGTTAAAATTAAAGAAGCGAACCGTATGGTCATTTCCATCCCATACTAAGCTATTGGTAAATCATGTTCGTAACCAACAAATCGTCTTATAGGAGGTATTCATATTAACTGGGATCGTGTGCTGCCACCTAGGCAACAGCGAGGAAATTGACAGGAATGGGGCAGAATCATGTATTGAGCAGAACCAAACAAGCTTCTGTGTTAAATATAACAATTAAAGAAAGCTGAAAAAAGCCTTTCACTAAGTTTTAAAGCATACAAGATGCTAAACATATTGTAAACATTTCATTTGTTTGGTAAAAGAAATTGTTATTTCTGGATCGTTAAATGACACATTAACAGGTGAAAGTGCCCTCGTCATGTTGGAGGCACAGTTCTGTTGCCTAGCAACTGAGGGCGGCAGAGCAGACCTGCAGTTGATATTGTTAAATATTAAAGCGTCCCATTGTTGTTTGTTTTGTGCAATGAGGGCTGATTTTAGCCGAAACTGTTTTTACATCAACCGTGAATGTCGGACGCTTTGTTAAAAACGGTGTCGCTGGGGCGCCTTGTGCACTTAACCGCTTATTGTTTTGGTGCATGAATATGATAATCTTTCTTTGGTTATTTAAACAAAAAAATACAAACGGCGGTAAGTTGAAGCACCGAGACTCGATTGGAGAGGTAATTTTTGCTCTCGTATGAAAAATTCACATGGTACGTACCGGAGAAATGCAACTCCATGTGATCGTAGCATGAGGAAGGGCGGAGGAATTCAGAGAGTGCTCGTTTAAAAATGGAAACGCACATATCCATTGCACCAAATACCCTCTCTTCAAATTTTAATGGTGCCAACATAATATGACATATCATGTTGTACTGTCTTTCTTTCCTTTTAAACAGACTTATCAAAGTTTTTTTTTTTTTTTTGCCGATTTGGTTGTTTATTTGCAAAGAATCTGAACAAAGCAGTTCAGCTGTTGGCTGCTAAAAAGTTTGAACTGCACACGCCAGAGAGTTTACATTGGGCTGGCTGACTAAGATATAACGTTGGAGTTACGGATTGTAAGGTTGGTGTAGCTGTGTCAGGCAGAAAATACGAATATTCACGAATTGACACCTGCGTTAACGCAACTGAACCACTTGCTGTGGATTATTTTTGCCACATACCAATATCAGGCAATTTAATGTTAAGCCTACATCAGCGTTCTTAAATTCATTGCAAAATCAGGTAGCACTCAGCCCTTAATTATAGGGTTTTTATATGTCAACCAGAGATTGGAACCGACAGTAAAACACCCAACCAGACATGGATCAACAGCTCGAACAGCAGGCTCAGTCAGATCAATATTAAAGGAAACATGAAAAATTAACAATTTTGACTCTAAGTATTATTTACGCATTTATATCCTGTTAGTATGTCACTCTGTGGTGACGCTTTTAGTGAACAAGACCGCGCACACGATCCTTATAATTCTGAATAATTCTGAATTCATTGTAAAATATTCAGCTAGATGAAACTTCAACAGATGTTTTTATACCCCCCCCCCCGAAACGAAGTGGGAACGGGAGAGGGGGGTATACTGGTTTCACCGTGTCCGTCCGTCTGTCCGTCGACGTAATCTTTTCTGGACTCTGTCTCCTTTCCAATCTTCTTCACACTTTGTATGGTTATTCTCTTTTACTAAAGGGTGTGTCATGAAACAACATGCAGTGACGTTGAGCTATGTAGGTCAAGGTCACAGCAGGCATGTGTAGACACAATCTTGTCAGGACTCTAACTCATTCATTAATGCATGGACCTTCATCAAACTTTGTATGGTAATTCTCTTTTACTAACGTTTTGTCATGGAGCAACGGTGACCTTGAGCTATGTAGGTCAAGGTCACAGCAGGCACCTGTTGACATAATCTTGTCCAGACTATAACTAAAGGACAATAGGCTTCTTTATACAAACTACTAAACACATATACTTTCTGGCTGTTGACTCATTTATTAATACCCACTTTGTTCAAACATTGGTTTAAACATATTTATTTACAAAAAAAACAATTGGCAAACAGGGCCGTGCCCTATATAAATCAAACCTATAATGCCTTATAATGTTCAAACATTGGAAGGGAATATTAGGATACATGTATTTTCCTGCCTTTTTGAAGGTAAAATATAAATGACATGTCTGTTTAAAAGCAACAGTTTTTTTCCTCTGTAGAAGGTTATGGAAAACATTGAGGCACAATGTACTCACAAACTGGGGGGGGGGGGGGGGTATCCAGTATGCCTTTCGGCTACTACTTCTTGCTTTCGTTATTTTCGCTCGTTCAGCAGTGGTGCTTTGTCTATCAACCCAAGGAGCTTCCATATCACCATCTGCAGCATGGGTGGTAGGAACAGACCAATAGGGAGCCGGAAAAAAAGTGTTGATTATATCACATAATGAACACCTTTCACACAATAGCAGTGCTAGTGTTGTGCAGTGCAGCATGACATGCAGGCAGTGTGTTGTAGAAGCAGTTGTTGTTGACACCTTCCCTTGAACGGCCCAAACTTAGGTATTGTTCCAGCAGGATCTGTGCAGATGACCACAGGACTTGGAATAGTACAGACGTGTCTTCCTAGAACTTTCCAAGTCGTCTGTCATATCTCGCATAATATAAGTTGATATGCATGACTCAATTTACAACACTTAATCAGTGTCCATGCCAGGTATGAACCCTGAAAAAAATAAGTGAATTAAGTTTGAAAAATGTATTGCTTTTTTACATGCAATAGGTTTCTTGTAGCGTGCACTCTCATCATTATGACACATACTCCTCTGAAAAATTAACTGTTGAGTGACAATACTGCCAACTCACTTAAATCTGACATTTTGGCTTCCACCACCTACTCTTCCGACTGCCATATTGGTAAGTGGAAAATACATGAGCAAGCAGTCAAACGTGACTGTGCACGTGACAACTTACGTAAGCGGCAAAGTACACCATGCACAAAAGGCAGGGGAAAATGTCGTGCACCAAGGAATATCTTGGTCAGTTCCTACCACCACTGTTACAAGTCATTTATAACATGTCACAATGACCATTATGCCATCACAATCAACTAGGACTTCGACCTCGTTGATGATGTGGCATAATGGTCATGTGACATGTTATAACTATCAATTGGCTAGAAATAGGCATATTATTATTAACGTGAAGAACTCCTAGCACGCAGCGTTGTCAGGTGTCGGGAGCACAGCGTAAAGAAAACTCTTTTATTAAAACACGTGATAGGATAAAAGTGGTCGTTTATGTGCGCAAAAGTTACTTGGTGCAAGGGGCCACGTTGTTCAGTGCTGTCCAGCTGAAAATCTTTGTAGCAAAATTTCTTTACTTGTAGCCTTTTTTCCACTTCTTTACATAAGAAACACTTATTTTTGAGAAAATCTGTTGCAATTTTTAAGAGCTTTGTAGCAAAATTTTGCTACAATGCTCCAGTTGGACAGCCCTGGTTGTTTTCACCAACAGAACAGTGTATAGAGGGTACTTTGTTTTAGATTTTGTATGTGATAGTTATAACATGTTTATTACATCGCTTAAATGAAAAAGCAAACATATTTTAGGGTTGGAACCTATATGGGCTCATAGACCCACAGCCCTGGGAAACAGATATATAAAGAAACAGAATTCAATAATCTGAACACTTTTGATACTTCCAAATTATATAATATGGGGGCATTTATTTATTTCAAATTCTTAAAACTTCTTTAAGCTATTTGGATTGTTACCACAGTGTTCTACTTAAAAAAAAATAAAAAAGCGGAATTGCTTTACATGTAGTAAAATCCTATTCCCCAATATTGGTCAATTAAAGCTAACAGAACACCATAAGATATTGTTATATATACGTAAATACACAAGTAATAATTGTTTTTATATTCAAATTTTATAATGCATAAATCACATGAAATGTGTTCAGTATATCAGTTACATTGTAACTAATAGCCAGAATTTGAAAGAATATATCTGACGTTTAACTAGGAAATCAAAGTAGAAGCCGTGGTATATTACAGTTTGTAACGTAAGAATAAATCAAAACAAAGTATAAATCCCTCCAATATAGTAACACAGTGAAACCTCATTATAATGACACTCAGACATCCGACAAATTCATTATAATGACACAAGTTTTGAGTGGCAAAAGTCCATTTCTTACTTGTTTGATACATTTATCTGACGCGTTTCTAAGGGAACAGATGGTGTCATTATTAAGAATTTTCACTGTACCTACACTTTATTTACTTTTATGAAAACAAATCAGTAATTTTGCGAATATTGCTATCTGTAAATACATACATACATACATACATACATACACACACATACACACACATACATACATACACACATACATGCATATATATGCATACATACATACATACATTTCCAATTTAAATTGCGTTTAAATTTTGATAATTTCATATATGTTGTGTCTCAGTTCGTATATTTTGTTTCCAAAGTGTGATATTTTAAATTTCTTAAATGTTACCCCATATAGGTAGCGTTTTACAAATTGACAGACAGGGTACTAACTTTAAACTATTTAGAAACTACATGTAAAGGTTTGTAAACATTTTGTGATCATAATTAACCCTTGAGGGACACCCTATGCAATAGGAGGTTTCATATCTAACGGTATTACAATGTTACTTTGTAAAAACACCCTAGATCGGCGTTGTCACTGTGATATTCGATTGATAATTATATGATACATTGTAACAGTCCTTGAAATGCTAGACCTATATTTTGCTGTTACACAAGCTTTGAAATCAGAATCATACTGAAGATTAATTTGTAAATACTGGGAAAAAAACAATGAATCACTGTTCCTGGTTTTTATGAGTAATGTAATTTGACCAGTTCATGAATCCTTCCATTGGCCAGCGATGGGACCGTATTTTGGCAACAGCAGCAGCTTTTTTCTTGCCACACCTATTCTAAACATCGTCATATTTGACAAATCAAAGTCACTTTCCACAAAGTGTTCGCTACATTGGTTAGATCGGTTCCTAGGGCCTTGCCACTTGTCCCTATACATGTTGACTGTGCAGGTACACGCTCTCCGTAACTTCGGGTCTTTGGAGGAATGTAAACAAGCTGTAGAACTTTTATTGCTTCAATTGACAGCAACACACCGATCCATCCTGGGCGGGAACAGGGACAAAAATGAATATTTCTACATGCATTTTATCCTGTTGACAAAGGGTGAATAAAATATGTTAAAATCAAGTGACAATTGACAGCCATAGCTCGCTAGTATGGTCGGAGTATTCCCTGTCAGCCAGCGGTGTTGTGTATGTGATGTCACGAGCCTTTCGCGCCTTGCGGGTGTCGGTAATGAACGGAAAGCGACGATTGAGGGCGCAGTGAGTTCAACAAAAATGTGAATAAAAGTAATATTTTCACATCAATTTTTTTAAAAAACACACCGTATGGTGAGAACAACCCATGACTCACCGATGTATCAAATTTGAACATGGTCAATCAAGAGGACCTTTAATGCATAAATCTGCCCTTTTTCCTGTCAAGTTCCTTGCTGCAGCCTAGGTGGCAGCACAGGATACCAGTTACTATGAATACCTCCGATTTTTGATGGAATGGACTTTTCATTTTGAAGTAAACGTATTGATCGCGTTATAACTCCAGCATGTCGAAAATCCACCAAAGCGGTTTACCTCAAGTACTGCATAACTTCAACTTTCATGGGAAACGGGGACAAGCTGAAGGATGATAAAAGCTTCATTACATACGTATCTGAATGGTTGGTGGAAAATGTCAAACCAGATATAAACGGATATATCTACTAACAGTAAATTAATCATTCTTTTCAAGTTTTTATTGCTCTGCATTAGAGCGCAGACATCTGTAAGGTATACAACGCGGGAAAACCACCAAGATGCTAAGAAATACCATGTAACAATCATTGCTTAGAATATCTCAACTATCAGATTTCCTCCATATGTTGACATTTGGTAAACGCGGCGATCACATTTTTGATCGAACGTGTTTCTTGTCATACCAATAGCTTGTCAATAATAAAAGCGTTAGGATTGAAAGACTGTCACGGAAGACTTTTAACATACAGCATTTTTAGCTGCAGATGGTTGAGTTGCAGGAGTTTTTTTCAGTCACCTCAGAAGAATATCACCATAGAATTGACTGGCAGGGTCAAAAATGTGGTCAATTTCAATCCCAGCGAAGTCACGTTGGTGTCACATCATACGTGAAATTACCGCACTGCGTCTCAATCCTAAATTGCCTTATTTCAATGGGGATTACAAAAGCCGTTTCATCGTTGAATTAAATTAGGATTTTGGACCAAATCATCCAAAAGTCTTCGGAAAATTTGTCAAGAGAGGTTAAATTTGCCTGAATGTCTAGTAAGCTCATCTTGATGAACCATATTCAAAATCATTGATCAAGTTACATCTTAATTATGTCACTCAGAAATTAAAATGACCAGCGTCTATAAGGTAATAATCTTCTTCAGGCCTGAAACATAAATGGGTTATTCAGTACGCGTTTGCCGTCACGTTTCAGCATTTTATTTTAAAAAACAGTATGTATGCTGCCACAAATGTAGCATTTCATTTGGTACTTGCAAAAGATTGTACATGTATATATGTGTGTATGTATGTCTATACACACAGTGCGTGTAACCACAAAAGCTATCATAAATATTTCATCAAATTGGGCATTTTTGTGGCGGTTTAGCAGGCTATAATATGACATTTCCAGTGTTGTGTTCACGAGACTTCACATAGTGAAATTATACCACCATTTTGTTACTCAGTGCAAGGAGGCTACGCTAAGCCTCCTTGCTCAGTGTACGCAGCCATATATATATATATATATATATATATATATATATATATATATATATATATATATATATATATATATATATATATATATATATATATATATATATATATATATATATATATATATATATATATATATTGCCAGACTAACGAGTTTCGTTTTGTGCATACGGTGTTTTGAACCTTATGAATGAATGAATGAATGAATGAATGAATGAATGAATGAATGAATGAATGAATGAACTTTATTTCGCTATACCTCAGACAATCGAGGCATTCTGACGAGAAACAGGAATACATAGCAATAAATACAAAGATACAAACAACGATAAATTGTACATATACAATAACAACACACACACACACACACACACAACAAAACAAAACAAAAGGAACATACAAACATACAAGGTATAGAAGTAATTGGTGTCTCTCAATTATACAGGTTGTACAAATTACAAGACTTTTCTTTACTGTAGCATTTTTAATTACATATAAATACTTTTCTAATTTGAAATTCTCTTTAAATTTAGCGTACGTTCTTAATTTTTTTATCCGCTTGTAATTGTATTTTGAATTCACTTTCCCATTGCATGAAGAATTTTTCTTTGAGCAGTTTATTTATCATTTTTGTCGGGTAATCCTCAAAATTAACTCCGAAGTTATCCCAAAAATCTTTAAACCCAATAAGATCCAAAGTGTCTCTTACAGTTGTAAACCATTTAGATTTTCCTGTTATCATTAATTCTTGGTTAGATTTGAAGGCATCATGCAAAAGTGATTCGGAATCTAAATTTATAATACGATGCCAGTTCTTACATACCCGACTGAGGATCATCAAGGAGTAAGATTATTGGCCTGTTTCACTTAGCAATGCTATGTTGCAGACTTTTCTATTGACTCCCATGCAATATCTCAAAAAACCAAGATGTAATTTCTCGAACGGTGTTTTAAAGAAATAACTTAGATCATTCTGTAATAACAATTTAGTTCGTTGAATAGAATACGTATGTATGGATAGGACAAGCTGCTTGATTGACAGTGGCCCCAAAAAGTCAAGATCATGGTCGTTCTGGTTTGACGTTTTTACCATGACGGATCTTGATAAGAATGCAACAAAAATTCCCATAAATTCAGTCAACTTGTTAAGAATTCATCTCTTGTCCCGTGTATCCTTGTGTGGCGTTCTAGAAATTTAACCCTTTCAGTGCCAAATTTTGAACTGAGTCAACAGCTTTTCTCTCTCTAACTATAGGCACACTAGTACCTGAATGAAAGGTCTTTTTACGAGGAATACGGATCTGGGGTCCTAATGATAATTTGGCTGACTTAAGTAGATCGACTTTAGACATGATTGGCACTGAAAGAGTTATAGCGGAAAAGGATAATGCTTTTGGACAGGCTCACACTGAGAGGGCTTCACATGGCCCAGAAACAAGATGCGAACGACTTGGGGAAGCCACTCATTTACGGCGGGGTCAATATTACACAGTGCGTCGAATACATCGGTGAGGAAACTTATGACACAATATGTTTTTTAAAAAAAAACTAACAGTGTGTCTTAAACTCAGACAAATTTGAGTATTAGTGCGGCTATCCTTCTGTTACTGATAAGCAACAGGACAGAAGCTTTGAATTCACCTGACCCTCCCCCCCCCCCGCTCAAAAAAGTAATAAAAATACAGGCAAATTGATGCATGAGCTTTTACAGCGTAAACTGACCCCTGTGCGGCGCATAAATCACTATTTATTTCTTTAAGCTGCAAACAAGCGGTTTACTATGGCATTAGTTGAGGAAATTGAAGCTGATCATTAGTTTAATGGCTTCACTTTAGTCAGGGAGGCGTTGTGTACCGCGCTTTTTCCAAAGGATTTGTGGTTGCTGATATGTTGCGCATGGGTCAACAAAGCATCTCCAGTGCTGCATGTCAAATGTTCTGCCTAAACTTTGTGCCATGCTTCATAAAATGAAGGTTGTCCGTGATTACCTAACACAACAACGTTTGTTCTTAGTTACGATTACCCATCGGGCACTTTCAGCCAAGCACTTTGAACCTGTCGCTCTTTCCATCGATCAAGGTTCGACTGGTTAATGCATAATATGGAGCCATTCAAAAGTTGCAGTGAATTCAGAGCGCTGTGACGTAAACCCTGCTTCTGAGTACTACCAGGTACCCTAGCAGCAATTTCAGTGCGGATGCTAAGCTGATACAGAAACACATTTGCAGATGATTTTCGTACGTAACTTGATAAGATCAATTCAAAAGGCGGGGTAGTTGCAGGGGCTTTTGCAGTTGCGCTTTGTTTATCAGTGTTGGTGCTGAGCACAGTTTCACTCCGTAATTAATATATTTTTTAGGCCTTTTTGGTTGTATGAAGAGGATCTAACATGAAATCTGGTCAAATGGCAAATTCATTGTTCGTTTATTAAAACAGTAATTTCCCTTGATTATTTGCCGGTTTTCAGGCTCAGAGTATACCCCAAACACCAAAACGTTTGTCCTTTTCATACATTTCTGGAACGTTTGAAGGAAAACAATGACACCAGAAAAAACCTCAAAATGATGTATGTATTTGCGATGAACGTTGAGATAATACAGATAAATACCATTTGTTTAGCATTCATTCATTCAACCTGTTTTGGAACGTTGCTATACTGTTTGGGATGTTCAACGGGACAGCATATAGCAAAAAGCTTGCAAATTGCAATGCAATACCTGGTGACAAGAACAATTGGTAAAAACGTAAATTAAATTGACACTACAAGGTTTTCATCCTGTGGTTATAATGTATAAATGTACCAACGGATTGGCACCTCATTGTCTTTGGAAGAAAGCAACACTTGTGACAGACGTTAATATTTGTAATACAAGAAGCTACTTTAGATGTTTTTGTCCCAATCGTTAAAGGTTCCCACGATTAAAACAAGATTTTGTTAGTATGTGGAAAATAAATATATTTTTCCGTTATTTCAGCATTTGTTTTGCGCTAGCGGTATCGAAATAGTACTTCTATTCTTTTTTCAGTTGTTAATTTGAACTGCGCAAATCCTGGGTTTCCGTTCTTTTCTGACACATCAATGCCGACACCTCCATGCCGGCCGGGGCGTGACATCATAAGGCAACACTTTTGCAAATATTTACATTCAATCTAACTTTGAACATTGCAAGTATAGGAGAGCGCCTGGTGTGTTATGAGACCATAACACATAAGCTATGTGTGTTATTGGACCATAACACATGTGTCCCGCCCACATTCCAATAAGACACGCTTACCTGGGCTTCCGGAACTCAATATTTGAAAAGCTGGGCAAATCAGTTTGTGGTCGTTTCTGTTGATTCTATGAATAAACTTTATTAACTGCATCAAATTACAAATATGACATTATGTTAATACAACACATATAAATAGAAAACACAAGTTACAAGAACACACACACACACACACACACACACACACACACACACAAAACCTCATATCACACAATATACCCACAAATCACATTACACACAAGACAGAAGAAAGAAAATAATACAAATACCGTTGCAACACAACAAAACAATAAATTACCATAGATATATTCGAGAGCCATATCAGTGTACATACTTGTGGATGTTTACACAGGGTACATAGTCTAAAGAATAGAGGGGAAAAGAGAGGGGGAATATACATATTCACAATGTTCCCCTCTTATTCAGTGTCTCGGAGAAATATTTGTTAACTATTGTAATTTTTTCCACATCGTCTAGCCTAATAATGAATATAAATTTGTCGTAGTCATCTAAATTATCAAATATTGGGAAAATATCGGTTAGTGCACCATATATATTTCTTGTTTCCTTTTCATATTTTTTACAAGCGCTTATGAAGTGATATTCGTCTTCTAGTATATTACAAGTATCGCATAATCGTTCCTCTAAAGGCATTTTGTGTGGTCTTTTGTGTCTACCAGTTTCGATTTTCAAATTGTGTGCACTTATTCTTAAACGTGTAATATCTTTCCTTAAAGCATAATCTCGAATCACTAATAAATATTTCTCTAACTCAAATGTTTCTTTAAATTTAGCATAAGTACGTAGTTTTTTGTCTGGAGCTGAATTGCCTTTCATTGCTTCTTGCCACTGAAGGATAAATCGTCTTTTAATTCTTTTGACAAAAATCGGAGTAGGGAAAAAATTGGTGCGCGAACCGACATTTTCCCACATTTTGCTGAAACCAAATAAGTTAAATGTGTCTCTTACAGATGTGATCCATTTGAACTTCCCGGTATCGATATGTTCCACATTACAAAGAAAGCAATCATAGAGCAAACTTTCATGTTTCATATGTACTATCCGTAGCCAATTCTTACACATTTGAGTGAAAATTTTGAGTACAAGTGGAAATTCGCCTAGTTCACTTATCACTGCAACATTGCTTGCTTTTTTGTGCACTCCTAAAGAGAAACGCAAAAAATTTAGATGGACCTTTTCGAAAGAGAATTTGAAATAATTGTCTATTTCATTACTTGTGACACATTTATCAATCGGTATTTCGTAGGGCCCCCAAGCTTCACATGCATACATAAGAATTGGCGATATATGTTTATGGAATAAACTCAATAAAATTGGTATACTGATTTGCGTATTATAAAATAATCTTTTTAGTCGTGCCAAGGATCTTAAAGCTTTATCACTTAGTATTTTGGTAGCGTTAGTAAATGAGCCATCAATCTTTATGTTTAAACCTAGATAACAGTAATTTTGTACAATTTCAAGCGCTTTGTTTCCAAGATAAAATAGTCGTTTTAATTTTTTTCCAAATTTATTGAAAATCATAATCTTTGTTTTTTCAATGTTTACTGTTAAGTTCCATGTTATACAATATTCATTGAGTTTATCCAAGCAATTTTGTAAGCCATTTTCGGTTTCGGACAATATAATCAAGTCGTCTGCGTATAAGAGGCAATTAATTGATTTGTTATATAGAGTAACTGGATGGCACTCTGGAGTGAAAATATCAGGTAGGTCGTTGATGAAAATATTGAAAAGGGTAGGGCTGAGGGTACATCCTTGTTTTACCCCATTGTTGAGAGTGATATATTCTGACAGCCCATCTTTTAATTTTAATTGTGTTAAAGAGTCATTGTACATGTCTCGTATTATATTATACATATTACCAGTTATATCATAATTTAGCAATTTATAAAATGAACCATCGTGCCAAACCGTGTCGAATGCTTGTTTAAAATCTATGAAGCATGCATAAAGATATTTCCCTTTCTTGCATAATTTTGTGTATTTATCAACAAGTGTCCTTAGAACTAAAATATGGTCACTTGTTCTTGATTGCTCAACGAAACCAATCTGACATTCATTTCTTAGACCCCTTGAACTTAAATATTTGTGCAATCTTACTTTCAAAATACCGCAGAATATCTTTGAAATAGAGCTTCCGAGAGATATACCACGATACCTACTTGGATCCGTCGCACAACCTCCTTTATGAATTAGTGTTAGAAGACTAGTTTTCCACAGGCTAGGGAAGTACCCACTGGATAGGACCGCATTAAATATCTTCATTAGTGACGGGATCAAAATATGTTTCGATTTCTTCAGCATTTCATTCAAGATTAGGTCTTTGCCAGGAGATTTGCTATTTTTAAGTTTTAAGATAATATTTTGAATTTCAGTTGTATTAATACGATAGTCTAATTCCGTAAAAGCCGGGGTCCTATCCAAGGATAAAGTATCTTTGACCAAGTGGTAAATAGGTGACATTTTTGGGTCAAAGCCGTTTGACATGACTTTTGAGAAATGCTGGAACCAAGTATTAGTGTCGATTTTTTCACTCGGATTACTTTTAAATCCAGTAGTTGTTTCTAATTAATTTAAAATATCCCAGAATACTTTTGGATTTCGTTCCTTAATAGTCAATAAATTATCAACTAAAGTATCTTTAAACAGCCTTTCTTTGGCTTTCGAAATTCTTTTAAATTTACGCCTTGTTGAATAATATGATTGTCTTAATGTGTAATTTTTAGGATTGCTCCACACATGTTTTGCAAGATCCTTGACAGTTTTGTATAGATTGTAGCATTCATTATCTGCATATTTTGGAAGTTTTGTTTTTCGGTGCTTTTTCTATCCTTTTTTCAGTTTCAGGGATAATTTCCCAGCCTTGTAAAGTATATTATTAAAATCTGTAACCATTTCGTCTATATTGCTTCTTTGATTCATATCAAAATTTTTATTTACAAATGTATTTATATCATTTTTGCAAATGGTGTCAAGTATCTTGGGGAACGCAGTGTCACTTGTGCAATCCCAAACAAATTTGTCTGGTAATGGGTGTAATGTTTGCCTGCTTGACCGTGACCATTGTGCACTGTAGGGTCTGGAGTTAATAATATGATTTGCATACCCGTGTCTGACTGCGAGGTCATATGATATGGCACAATGGTCCGAGAACCAGGTAAGTTCATTGTACTTCCATATAAGGAATGAGAGGCAGCAATGCTTCGTCACAAGTTACATAATCTATGCATGTAGGTTTGTTTGCATTCTGACTGTAGCATGTACATATACCATGCAAATTTCCAATTTTCCGTCCATTAATTATTCTTTGCCCTGTTGATATACAAAGTTTTAATAAGCTATTACCATGATCATTTACTTTTCGTTCATCTTCATTTTGTCTGTCAAATATTTGATCATCTACACTATCTTTAGGCAGAGGAATAAAGGTTGTATCTGCTTTATCAGGCATACTATAATCACTATCCGTGTTTGTCGAAGCATTGAAGTCTCCCATCATTATACACTTTCCATTTTTCAAAGTATTATTGGAAATATCTTTAAATAGCATTTCAAATATATCGACGTCACTGGAAAAAGTGGAATTGTTAGGCGATATGTAAACTGTACCTATATAAATATCATGTTCTAGATTAAAATATTGCTTTCTTAATTTGATCCAAACTATGTCCGGGTGTTCAATTGCGAGGAGCTCTACACCTTCTACAATTTGCTTGCTCACATAAACACATATACTACCCGAATTTTTAGTTGCCCGTTTGTGTTTTTCTCTAACACTCTTATGAGTAATATAGCCATCAATATTGACATCAGTTTCAGAACTGGTATGTGTTTCGGTTAGGCCGCAAATATCGTATTTTTGTATTTGACGAACAAAGTCCGAGTCCTCAAATTTTGATGTGGACTGACCACAAACTTTGTGTTTGTATCCATGAATGTTCCACGACATAATCTTGATTGTGTCTGCCATTTTTTTTTTTTTTTTTTAAATAGTGATATACTGTATATTTATCTATATTTGTTTTCCAGTCAATCTTGCATCAGCTATCTCTTTAAGGGGACCTACGTCCCCTCTTTCTGTATGGTCTTTGAGGGCGTAGATCCGGATTTAGTGTGTATTTTAAATTGGCTGCAAGTAGGCTTGTCCCATCTTCGTTGACATGCACACTATCCATAAATAGATCTCTTCTCCGTTCGCCATCAGCTGTGATGAAGCTGTTGTAATGGTCACAGAAGACAGTGTTTTCTCGTCCATCGACTTGCAATCTCACCAAAGAATTTGTGGCTTTAGCTTTCAGATGACGATCCCTCTCGTCAATCCTGGGTAGTGCTGACGACACGATAACTTGTTTGGAAATTCCAGTTGATTGTATGAGATCACAAAGTTTTTCAATACCATCAGCAATTTCCTGTGGGGACAGTTTTTTCACATCATTTGTGATTAGATGAAGGATGGTAATATCAAATGTGTCCTTGCAGTTTTTCAAGTACACTTCAGCGTCCTTTATTGTGTATGTCGTCTGCTTTGTCACTTTATAATCTCGAATAAGTTTGTCTGGTCGTAAAAATTTTAATTGAGAGCTACCGAGTATCAGCAGCTTCTTCTCCGTGTTCTCCTCTGGAGTTTCTTCACCCTGGTTTCCGTTTTGTGTTACGTTACTGTTTTGTTTTTTGTCTTTAGGTGCCTGCGACGAATCAGGTACCTTTGCCCATGGAGAGGGTGATTCTCCGCCATCCATTCCTTGGGCTTGGATTTGCCAGCTGATGGTCTGCTCTTTGGCTGTGATGACATCGTCTTTCACTTTGTCCAGCCTGTCGTTCAGCGCGTGTAATTGTTTGCTCTGTTTCTCTATCAGGTCGAACTGGTTAGCTATTTCCTCGTGAAGAGAACTTCTTATGCTTTTGCTCATGCTGATTTCAATTTGGAAGTCATTGCTTAATTCCGTCATTTTCTCGTCATATTTTTTCTTTTGTGCACTGAGCTCTGTTTCGAGTTCTTTCAGTTGCTTTTCCAATTTGGTCTTCTCTTGTTCAGCTTTTATAGTTAGACTCGCAGGAGACAGTTTCTCTATCTCTTTTTGCATGTCACTGTTCTTTTTCTCTGCTTGTTCTAGCTTGTTTTCTCCAATTTTCACTTTATTAAGCAATTTTTCGTTCTCCTTCTTAAGTGAGCTATTTTCAGCTTTTAGTTTTGTGGTTTCGTTCTCTTTGTCTGCTAGTTGTTTTGCAATTGTCTCCATTTTAATTTGGGTGTTTTCGTCATGGTACCCTCTGAATTTCTGTACCAATTCGGTCTCAAGTGTACGTATTATTGCACATAGCTCCCTATGACTTGTGATGAGCTCATTTGCTGCGTCTGCGTTAAGTGACTGCGGTTTTGTCTCCTTAACACTCTTGTTTTTCACAGAACAAATTTCATTCCATATATCTTGCACTTTTTTAGGAGTTTTTCTACATGCGTTACAGCACCATATGGCTGAAATATCTTTTTTATTTTCTTGTATGCAATCGAAATGATGGTATACCATGCATACTGTACATTGAATCATTTCAGTTACATGCTTTCCTTGATGTATACACCCTTCTGCACACAGATGTGTTTGTTCTGACGTTTCTGTCTGTTTGGTGTTGGGCACATTGGTGTGCGCTGTTAGCTTTTTGCCCATTGTTGGGGCTTTAGGCTTGTCTTTCTTTGCGCCTGCCTTCGACTTTTTCTTTTCTTCGGGTTTACCCTGTTGTTTTTCAACCTGTTTTTCTGAGGTTATTGTGTCTGGATTAGGGCTGTCACATGACTTAAAACGTTCACTGCGTCTAAGTGCCGACTCTTGTTCAAGATCAACAGAGCGTTGATGGCCTTGTTCAACCTCTATTATTGTGTCATTCTCATCTTCGTTGTACGATATGTCCAATAAATGAGACATTTCTTCTTCATGAAAATCGCCAGCATTTGGCGTTTTAAAAGCGTCACATTCGAATGAGGGAGAATTTGGGTTCAACACTACTTTCCAGGTCTCCTCATATCCCTTGATAAAGAAGTGGGTTGACTAAATGATTTGTTTGGGGTTGTCGGTGGACTAAAATTGCGTGAAATCAATCTCTTCAAACGCCCTGGGGTTTGTAGAAGTCTTTGAGCAAACCCTGAGTAATTCTCATTTGGTTGCACTTTTGAGTCTTTTTTACTTATGTCCTTTTCACAAATGGGTTCTACTACCTGTGCCGTAGGACTGGATTCAATGTGTACTTTAGGCTGTGAGCTCTTCATCGACATCGTCATGTACAAATGTACAGCAGCGGGGATTTCAAACAAAGACACTGGGCCGATCTACTCCACTTTCGAGTTGTTTTGTGAGGTATAAGGTACAAAAAGTCTATTACTCACATCCGGACCACAGCATACAAAGTATTCCAAGTAAACTCAGTGAATCCAACCTAAATAATGGTCTTATTTTCCAAAATTTTGTCACAAATTGCGGAGCCCTTCGAAAAAAAGCAACTCATCCATGCGACCTCTAGCGGCCACATGTATAAAATTTCTAAAGGTCGTGTAATTGAGCAAAAAAAAAATAAGAGGGAAATATAAATATAAGCAATGAGGGTCGCTTTTGTGTGTGTTATGGCACAATGACGCGCGTAATTGACGCTGGCATCGGGCGAGGCGCACTAGCACAGGCGCTCGTAACGTTCCGTCAGTCAAGCTTTCGTGCTAATATACGCGGGGGGGGGGGGGGGGGGGGCGAGTGAGTAAAGAGGTTGGACCTGAAATATCTACGCCTATGCGTTCAATGACCCGCATAGGGCGATATCTGCAATAAAATATTGTGTATTCATCTGTGCAGTCAATTGTTTGTGCTAATAAGATGGTAGCGGATGGGCCTAAAACCACAACGTCGTCACATGTTGGAGTTCCATGTGACGACATTGTGATTTTTGGCCCATCCGCCACCATCTTATTAGCACAAATAATTGACTGCATAGGAGCTCCATGTGATTGTTTTTTTTTTTTTTTTGTTGTTGTTGTTGTTGTTGTTTGTTTGTTTGTTTGTTTGTTTGTTTGTTTTTATTGAACTTGTCAAAAACATTGAAGCAGACATTTGACCGCCAGCCGGTTGGGGCTGGGGTGGGGGTGGTAAAAAGACATTTGCTTACAAAGGTGGCAGGAGTTGGCACTATGCATCTCAGTTCCTCTAAAGTGTTATAGCGCAATATTACAAATGCTTTTGTTCAATGTTTTTTCTTGTGTGTGTGTGTGGTTTTTTTTTTTATTTGTCCTGCCCTGCTAGGTCACCCAATTCACCTCTCTCTCTCTCTCTCTCTCTCTCTCTCTCTCTCTCTCTCTCTCTCTCTCTCTCTCTCTCTCTTTCTCTCTCTTTGGGGGTTGTTTCTTTGTTTTTGTTTTGTTTTTTGTGTATTTGGTGTGTGTGTGTGTGTGTGTGTGTGTTATTTTTTATGTTGCCAAATGAGCAGAGCTGATACATACAACTCCATCTTTGTAAGTAGGTTACGATGTTCCCTGCATTAAAGGATTAAAATACCGTGAAGTTTGACACAGTATCGATACAGATATAAGACCTTGGGCCCTGAGTTGCTGTCTGCAGATGCTCTGTCAAGCTCAGTGGTGTATTAACATATCTATGATTTTATTTTATCTGATAATTTCATTTTTAAACTCATAAAATGTCTCCAAATGTCGACGAATTAAAATTATCCGTGCTGAATGGCGGTACAACAGGTTAGGCCTAGCAGTGAAGCGGTATATATGTCAAACGTCTGCTCAATATCAAAGCGAGGCAGGGCCTATACCGCAGAATAAAGTCTGGTCACATGACGTTGTTCTTACATCTGATTGGCCTACAACTCCCACCTATATTACAATGTAATACAATATTTTTATGAAAAACAATAATTATCATCTTGATGTGTACTGGTCACTGTGTTATCAATGGACAGATAGATAGATAGATACATAGATACATAGATAGATAGATAGATAGATAGATAGATAGATAGATAGATAGATAGATAGATAGACACACACACAGGCAGACAGATGGACGGACGGACGGACAGACAGACAGACAGACAGATAGACAGATAGACAGATAGATAGATAGATAGATAGATAGATAGATAGATAGATAGATAGATAGATAGATAGATAGATAGATAGATAGACAGACCTTAACCTGATTTCCCAGGTTACAGGACAATTTTGTATTTCTTTTTGCAAAATTGTTACTCTGGTTTAGCTGAAACGTGGAGGTAGTGTTCCAACTCAGCGAGCCAAGCAAGTTGTTTACAAGATTTACGAGATATTGTTGTACACTCCTAATTTTTAACCAATTGTTTATTTTAGGTACTTACTTAATTTTGATTTATTGGTACTTTCCCACCATGCATAACTATGTAAATCAGTTGTCATTCTGATACTATTAGTTACATTTTTTCGTCTTGGAAACCACTGGCTAAAGGTGAATCAGAGCACTGCTAATAGCTCAATGAGGACTTTCTTTTTGTAAAGAAAGATGGACAGCAGAGCACGAGCTGTTCACACAGCGGCCAAGTTTAAGGACAGTTAAGACACCAAAAACCTTTGCATAGCCAATTTTGAAAATTTAACGGTTTTTACAAGATGAATGTCCTTTCTATTAGTTGTAAAAATTTCGAGCTTTTAACTAAAGTAGAAATATGAGAAAAACGCAAAAACCACACAGGCATGTGGACATCCAACGTCGGTGTGTCATTCTTTTGGTCTTCAGCCGCCAAACGGAACAATGCCACCCGTCAATATAAACATGAAGGCTGTCTCTGTTGTTGTCATTGGCATGTAACAGCGCGCTTGTGGGTAGGCATTTTTCATGACGTCGCGATAGCGACGTCATGAAGAAAATGCCTACCCACAACCGCGCTGTTACATGCCAATGACAACAACAGAGACAGACTTCATTTTTTATATTTATATTCATATTAACATTAATACTAGACTAGAGTTAAATTTGCATGACTATTTGTGCGTAAAAGTTTTGATAGCCACTGCGAAGGAGCTTAAAAATGTTTATCAGTGGGAGGAGCTATGGCCTATGGGTGAGGCCAGCCGCTTGTTACGTAGCAAAGTAGGCACTGGCACGTGCCGTGCTGTACATGATGTTACCATCGACTGATGAAAACAAAATTTGTCCCTATTCTTTCAATGCTAACAAAAACTCCGAATGTAAATATTCATACTTAACAGCCTGTCACGTGGCTGCAGGTAGCAACGGTCCATGGCAAAAGGAGAGTGGTCCCGGAGAGTGGTATCAGGGCGGCAATGCCAAATAAGGCAGCATGCCGAAAGTATGTTTGTGGGCAGGGAAAAGCAGCAAACATGCTAGCATATCATAGCCTTAGTGGTTTACTTTATAGTTATCTTGCTTGTTTTGCGTTCTAATGAAGGGAGCCTTTAAATGTTCAAGAGGAGCGGGAATCGTCAGACGATGTTCCTTCAAACTTCAGAGGCCGTGCCGCGATGGATTACCCCAGACCCAGTGGTCCTTCACACCAAAGATAGGCGGGGGAAAAAACTGACACCCTAATCAACAATACCCACGTACAACATAATATTTTATCGGAACCCAGGGATGAGGAAGTAAAAGTACAAATAATCACATCGAAATAAGCATGATCGTGAACAGCAGAGAAAACCCACAAAATAGCGTTACAAAGCTCAGTTTGGAAAGAGAAATGAAACTCATTGAGTAAACAACTGCAAAATGACAAGCTAACTAAGTAAAGTGTAAAGACAAGTCTAAGTTAAGCTAACTGCATAAAGTATACAGATAGGAGACGAGTGAATACAATAAAACACTATCCCTAAAAACGAGATGCAGAGTTAGGGGGTGGAAGACCAAACCCGCCATTCATACACTGACCAGAGCGGCCGCAGGCCGCCCCACCGACGCAAGGCAACACAACTTTCGTTGCCAGGCTTGAGATCACGGGGCCGGAAGGGCCGCCTCCATGACGTCACACTTTGAAACCGGACTGTCGCTGTCGCCTTTGACAGATCGCTGAATGTTTTCCGTACTTCAAAAGCTCTTTTATTCATGTGATTGGCCAAGAATTGATTGACAACCTCCCCAAATGTTCAGGGACGATGTTAACTACGTTTTGTACAAATATCAGCTCAACTTGAGCAAATGGTATTGTTTCAGAGGCAAATGATCAACATCAAAGACCTTTGAAACTTGTTTTCTCAGAAAGGATAATAGGACGAGAGCCCCACCTAAGAATGGTTATTCCAAGAATACGGCTGGGCGAAATTTAATCCGGTTAACGGCTTTTGATTCTTTAATGTCTGAACTGCAAAAACGATTCAGCGATTTTCTAAATTTTGCTTCGTTCTTTTTCTATGAAATGAAGAAAATGAACATCCTAAAAATCAAAGGGAAAATTGAAACGTCAAACTTTGAGGATTCATTACAGAAAAACGAAACCAAACATAAAAAATTGCAGGATCGTTTTTTGTTGCCAATATGTTCGGATTAAGATGCAAGTGTAATTATGATTTTATCACAAATAATTAATGACTTATATCGACATTTATGGGGTGGATGCTTTGCGGTCAACTTTGAATTGTTTATTCAACAATTAACATCACAGACACCCAAATACGGGACATATAAATTCTTTGGAGTATGATGAGTACAGACATATATGATATGTTATCCTAACGCAAATACATTTTGAGCTAGGATTGACTAAAGTGGGATTTATTTTTGGTGTCTTACCTGTCCTGAAGTTGTATGTGCACATATATTCTGTCATTATTGTTAAGTCTGGGTGCGAACCCAGACAGTTTGCTTTTCTCTTTCTTTCTTTCTTTCTTTCTTTCTTTCTTTCTTTCTTTCTTTCTTTCTTTCTTTCTTTCTTTCTTTCTTTCTTTCCTTCCTTCCATGGCACCCAAATTTGACCGGAGTTTTTCTCGGACATTATTATTCCCCAAAACCATCAAACTTGCCATGGTGACTGACCTACCAATGGAATTGTGCATATTGTTTGAAATTGTCATGATGTTTAAAATTGTGCAAATGAGTGACAATTAAAATTTTAAAAGCTCCGTATCTTCCAAACTATTGCAGATAGACACAAAATGTCAATATGCATGTATAGGTTTGAGACACTTGCCAATACAGTGGACAGTAAATGAAAGTTGTGGAATTTCAAATTATGCAAATTTGGGGCATTGGAAAATTTAAAAGTTCAATACCTCCAAAATTATCACAGATAGAGATGCCGTTTCAACTTCAAATGAAGGGTTTGTGACAAAGCCGCATCCAGTGAACATGAACCAAAGTTGTGGGATTTCAATTTATGCAAATTAGGTAAATACAAAATATTTAATCTTGAATAGCTTGAAAATTATTATAGGTAGTGGTGTAATTCCAACTTCAATTTAAAGGTTTGTAATATAGCAACATTCAATGAACCATAAACCAAAGTTGTACAATTTCAATTATGCAAATGAGATGAATACACAAAACTTAAATCTTTTTGAATAACTTCAAAATTATTATACATGGAGGTGCCATTCCAACTTCAACCTATAGGTTCGTGACAATCTGCAGAAAAAACCATGAATCAAAGTTGAAGGCTTTAAATTTATTCAGATTAGGTGAATACACAAAATTAAAATCTTTGAAAAGCTTCGAAACTATTATAGATAGAGGTGCCAAATTTGCAGGATTTTAATTAATGCAAACAAGGTGAATACACAAAATGTAAATCTTGAATAACTTCAAAACTATAAAACGTAAAGGTACCATTTCAGCTTCAATTTGTAGGTTTGTGACATAACTGCATCTAGTGAACCATGCACCACAGTTGTGCAATTTATGCAAATTTTGCAAATACACAAACTTAAAATCTTGAATAGCTTCAAAACTACTGTAGATGGTGGTGTCATTCAAACTTCAGTTTATAAGTTTGTGACATTGCCACATCCACTGAACCAAGACCAAAGTTATAGCATTTCAATTAATACAAATTAGGCCAATATACAAAATTTAGATTACGTTGAACAATGGTAAAGTGTAGCATTTCAAACTGTTCTCATTTTGAAGGCACCCAGACAGATTTGCTGTGAAGCAAATCGTCTTTCTAGATCATTCTTCTTCTTCTTCTTCTTCTTCTTCTTCTTCTTCTTCTTCTTCTTCTTCTTCTTCTTGACCTACTGTGGAATATAAGAGATACTAGATAGTGAGGAATGCAATATGCAGCTACATTTCTTCTTCTTCTTCTTCTTCTTCTTCTTCTTCTTCTTCTTCTTCTTCTTCTTCTTCTTCTTCTTCTTCTTGACCTACTGTGGAATATAAGAGATACTAGATAGTGAGGAATGCAATATGCAGCTACATGGATCTCGTAAAAGGTATATTAACCGAGTCAAAGCCTCGGTCAATATATCTTTCCCTCGGTCCATGCAGCTGCCTAAAGCATCCCTCACTCTCGGATATTTCTAAAGACCTAATATATACACAATTCTCTCTCTCTCTCTCTCTCTCTCTCTCTCTCTCTCTCTCTCTCTCTCTCTCTCTCTCTCTCTCTCTCTCTCTCTCTCTCTCTCTCTCTCTCTCTCTCTCTCTCTCTCTCTCTCTCTCTCTCTCTCTCTCTCTCTCTCTCTCTCTCTCTCTCTCTCTCTCTCTCTTCTTTACGACCAAAAATGTGTCCGGAGTTTTTCTTGGACATTATTATTCTGAAGACCGTCAAACTTGCCATGGTGACCGACCTGCCGGTGAAATTGTGCATATCGTTTGGAATAGTCATGATGTTTAAAATTATGCAAATTAGGGGCAATTAAAGACTTAAAAGCTATATATCTTCAAAAATATTATAGATGGCACAAAGTTTTAACTTACACAAGTAGGTTTAAAACATCTGTCAACCTAATTGACAGTGAACGAAAGTTGTAAAATTTTAAATTATGCTAATTAGAGGCACTGGGACAAGTTTAAAGTTTTATATCTCCAAAACTATTATAGATAGAGATGCCATTCCAACTTTAATTTTGGTTTGTGAAATAGCCGCATCCAATGAACCATGACCCAAAGTTTTAGCAGTTTAATTTGTGATAATTTAGGTATATATACAAAATTTAATTCTTGAAGATCTCCAAATTATTTTAGACAGAAGTGCCATTCCAATTTCATTTCATAGGTTTGTGACATAGCTGCATCTTATGAACCATGAACCAAAGATGTAGCATTTTAATTTATGCAAATTAGCTGAATACACAAAATCTAAATCTTAAATAGCAGATAACACAAAATTTAAATCTTAAATAGCTTCAAAACTGTTCTCATTTGAAGGCACCCAGACAGATTTGCTGTGAAGCAAATCTTCTTTTCTAGGTATTATTTTCATCCCCTGAAGTCGCAAATGGTCTAGGCATGATGGGTTTACTGTGCGGCACGCGTCATCCGAAGTATTCATACATTACTGTATGTATTGAGTTCATATGGACAGTCTTTGTTGCTGCAGACCCTTGCATCATGAGAGTAAAGCTGTGTACTTCAATCTCGGTCATTTGGTCTCTGTTTCTGATTTTCAACAACAATATTGGACAAAATTGCCGACATTCTTTACTGGAAAGCACTTGTCAGATATTCTTTTGTTGAAAAAAGTTATACATATTTGCACAGTGGGAAAACATAACAAAAATACGCTTTACTCAAGTGAAGGAAGCTATCAACCTTAAAGTCTGAGTGTCATCATGAAATGCCATATCATGGTAAACATTTCCTTTGCAAACTGAAACAGGCACACCTTGACACATTTCCCCTGGCGATGAAGGCATAACCTCGAACACTGCCCTCCTCAATCGGGTATACTAACATAATTTGTGGGTGAAATAAAAGCGTTTTTATCTTTCTTCTCTTCAGCTTACTATCTATCTATCTATCTATCTATCTATCTATCTATCTATCTATCTATCTATCTATCTATCTATCTATCTATCTATCTATCTATCTATCTATCTATCTATCTATCTATCTATCTATCTATCTATCTATCTATCTATCTATCTATCTATCTATCTATCTATCTATCTATCTATCTATCTATCTATCTATCTACCTACCTACCTACCTACCTATCTATCTATCTATCCATCTATCTATCTATACATATACATATATATAATGTATATTCTTACCACGCCTACAGATGGACTACATTCGGTATGTAGGGCTGCACACAAGCAATTAGTCGGACGTTGGTTTATGGCTTCATTTGTCCTGCAGGGATGCACCTTGTTGAAAGTATTGAGGGTCAGGGGGCAACTGAAACGCTACTTTGACTTTTGTGTGTCGCTTTTAAAATCTCGATAGTCATGTCATTCAAACATCAAACTGAATATGGTGCTGAATGAGTCCACCTTTCATTTGTGCAAAATTGTTCCAATGGCCAGGTAGTTACACGTAATTCTCATCCGGCCCTTCAACACATGATGGGTAACTTGTTTACCACGCAAAAGAAGAATTCAGTGCCGCCCGTCGGCCAATATAATCACAGGGGCATGCAGCCAACAGAATAATTGCTGATTCCCTGTTTACGGCAAGTAGGTTCCGTAGTCCCACGCCGGGAAGCAACTCTTTTTCTCTATTACTTGCAAAAAATTTTTTTCCTGTGTAATCATGGGACCCAGCAAATATTCTGCTGGCTGCCCTTGTGTACAGAAGCACGTACACCGTACCAGGTATTATCCCAAACCTTGGCGTTGGACAAAAAATTGAAATGTTCGGCAGGGTTGAACATTTTGTGCGTTTTCGTGTAATTTGGGAATCACTCTTCCTTATGTTTGATGCAAAATAGTAAGGTAGCTTATATTGTCTGCATGGTCATATGTAGCCCCAAGGGACCTCCCCTCGCTCTGTTAAGCTTGCGGGTGGCAAGCTTAACAGAGCGAGGGGAGGTCCCTTGGGGCTAGGTCATATGCATTGCATGTGAGATTTTGTTGGGGCGCCATTTTGAATGGGGCAATTCCCCGGGTATTAGAGTGTGGAACCTAGTATCCGCCATTACTGAAGTGCCCAAAATACCCCCTGGAACTGAGTCTCAAACAATCCCCCATAAAGGAGACAGTAATTTAGTTTTACAACCGAAAAAAACTCAGGTAGCAGTTAAAACTAAAAAACCTAATAAAGGATGTGTAAGCATGACATACGGTGTACATTGGTCTCTACTGATCGTTGTTACTCATAGCCAAGAATGAAATATCAAATACATGACCATCAAGTTTACAACATACAGTCTGCAAAGACTCAGCCAGCTTGTGCCAGTCAGTATAGCAATAATTTCCGATCAAGGGTACTTTCGTCGATCCTTTTGAGCACGCACCTTCTACGCTTGACACGGATGACCGCGAAAATATCGATCTTCAAATCAAAGTGACAGCCAAGACAGTTACCGAGCGGCCGATGTCTAAAACACGAAAAAGCCAATACTAGATTAGCATTGCTGATGAGCGCAGGTGACGCATCTTCCGTAATGTCTTCCTTCGTCCTGACTGCTTGATAAACAATTCAGGATACGCAGGCCACCCGCCAGATGCAAAAATGACCCGAGAGTCAGCTTAGCAAACAATCAACAAATTGGCGCATCTCGGAAATTCTGTGGCAAATCGACAATTGAAGGGACCATTTGGCAATACGCTCGCGAGACTGGCGTAAGCATGGCCGTGTGTGACCCACGGAATCACATTGTGCGATACAGCAGGCGTGTGGAAAAAATACACTTTATTCAAACTAAGAGAGGAAGTTTCAGCATGTGTTGTACATCAATGAAACACCAAATAAATAAGATGTGTCATAAAAGATTCATGTCAAATAATTTACTGTATTGGCATGTCTATTTTAGAAGGATCTTCAACTCTCTCGTGCTTTGAAATATGTACTCAGTAACTGTCATGAACAGACAGGTAATTCAAAAGTTATCTAAACTTTCCAATCAAAGTTAAAAAATCTATTTTACTGCTCGCAATTTTAAAGTTATAGCTCACAGAGATTATCTTCCAGAAATCAAAACCAGGTGGAAGAAGCACACAATGTTAAGAAGCCAGGCATAACGATTTTCAATATAACTATTTTCAAAATGTTTTTTCAAAAAATCATGAAAACAAGACACTGTAACAATGTATTCGCTGAGTATAAAACTTTACACGCATACACACACACACACACACACACACACACACACACACACACACTGTCACACACAATGAGATGATGCCAGTTTCCAATGATATTTTGTGCATTGTAAAGTGCATCCATATTGAAAGTTTGGTGAAGATGGTGTATTATATCTCCTACGATATTATGGTACCTATAGGGCGCACCCCATTTAAGCATCAGAGACGTGTATGCATGTGGCTGTGGCTGTGGCTATGTCTGTGTGACGTCATGGCGATATACATGTGATGTTTGCCGGGCCCTGCAGGTTCATCAGGGGTCATGTCATATGTAATGAAACAACAGTAATAGACTGATAAGCTCTGATGGTATGCTGACTCAAATCCTATAGCAATTAAAATGAATTGCATGTCAAAATTGCTGAAAGGGTGAAATAAAGGTGTACATGCTTTGGTAACCTGCATATCTCATTGGCTTGAACTGTCTAGTAACTTTGGTTCTCAGTAAAATAAAGAGAATCTCTTACTGTTCCTCTAAATCCCAAATAACTGAGTGGTCCCATCTATAGTTCCATGCCTATACATACATACATACATACATACATACATACATACATACATACATACATAGAGCATGGAGGCACCATTAGGTACTCCTAATAGTACCTATTGTTTGTATATAATATATATATATATATATATATATATATATATATATATATATATATATATATATATATATATCCTGTCAGTGCAGAAACGTTATACCTCTCTGTCTGGAGGAATTTGACTTTACCGACAACCCCTAACAGCCCAGTGGACCTCTGGGTAGAAAACTACACTGTGTTATCCCCGTAACACAATCAGTTGCTTTAACCCATCAACACATCACACTCTTCTAGTCCACAAAGACTATTTTGTCAAATTTGTCGGTTTAATCACCACAGAATTTGAATACGTGTAAAACAATTACATGCAGTTTGTGGACTAGCCTCATGTCAGTGATGTACTTAAGCCTGCCGTAGGAGACCTTAATTATGTCTGTGTGCCAACTAAGACATGTTCTTTTTCTTTCTTTCTTTCTTTCTTTCTTTCTTTCTTTCTTTCTTTCTTTCTTTCTTTCTTTCTTTCTTTCTTTCTCTCTTTCTTTCTTTCTCTCCCTCTCTCTTTCTTTCTTTCTTTCTTTCCTTTCTTTCTTTTTTCTTTCCTTTCTTTCTTTCTTTCTTTTTTCTTTACCAGCAATTTTGCCCGACAAATTTCTCGGACACTATTACTTAAAAACTCCAATCTTGGTATGATTATAGATGCATACATGAAGTCGTGCCTTTTTACAATGACGATTGAGTACATTTAAAATTATGCAAATTAGGGGCATTGGAAATTTTATATCTAAAATATATTCAGACCTATTATAGCTAGAAACACCATTCAAACATTTATCTATAGGTTTGTGCTGGAGCCGTATCAAATGAACCACAAACAAAAGGTTTAGAATTAAAATCTATACTGAGTAGGGGCACTTGAAAAGTTTAAATGTTGAATATCTTCAAAGCAATTATGGAGGTGTCATTCCAGTTTCTATTCGTAGGTTTGTGCCGTAGATGCATCCAATAAACCACAAACGAAAGTTGTAGAATTTTAATTTGTGCTAATTTAAGGCACTTGAAAAATTTAAATGTTGAATGTCTTCAAAACTATTATATGTAGAAATGGCGTTCCAATTTCTATTTATATAATTCTGCTGGCACCAATAAATCACAAACAAAAATAGAATTTTAATTTATGCTATTTAGGAGCACTTTGGAAATTTAAGTGTAGTCTATCTTCAAATTATTATAGATAGAGATGCCATTCCAAATTCAATTTATAGGTTTTGCTGCAGGTGCGTACTTTGAACTACAAACAAAAGTGATAAAACTTTTAATTTATGCTGATTAGGGAACCTTGGTAAAGATTCACTGGTGAATATCTTCAAAGCTGTTATATGTAGACGTGCCATTTTTAATCTTATTTCTTAGATTTGTGCTCTAGGCCGATCTGATAAATACTACCAAAAGGGCTGACTCTATGAAATGGACACCTCCATACAGTGGGTACTTTTTCCTAGTCCCGAAGGTCCTCCACTGTGCAGAGGTTTTACTCTAAAAAGACCTCAGGATTATGTGTATATAAAAAGACGTAGATACAGTATGCATGTCTCTGGCATATCTGAGAGTAACTTTTGATGATATTTAACATGTTCTACTTTTAAAATGTTAAATGACTTTAATTTGCATAGTTTCAAATGCTAATTTTTAACATCCTTTATCAGATGCACCATACTCATACCAATAGCAGTTAGTTTTGAAAATATACAAGATTTAAAGTTTTAAATAGTGCAAGTATTCAATGAAGACTTAGTATGGTCACCTTTCTAGGCACCCATAATGGTTTGCTTATACAGGCAAATCAAACCTTTTTTCCAAAGTATTAGAGACAGAAGTGTCAATCAAACTTCAATTCTTATGTTTGTGCTTTAGATGCATCCAGTGAAATGAAAATGAAAGCTGTAAAATTTAAATTTATCCTTATGCACAGAGACAGATTTTCTATCAAGCAAACTTTATAATTCTTGTTGAAATATATTTTCATCTCTGCCAAGGCCTCAAGATAAACAACCTTTATTCCACTGAACCACACTGTACACAATGGGTTTCTCTGAGAGCGCGGTAATGTTTAAGTAAGATGATGTAATTGTTAATCAGTGTTCTTGCTGAAAATGCCATAAAATATGCCAATGCGAATCTTTAAAAATAAATTCTGTGGACCCTGTATGATTGAACTTTTTGTCAATTATAAGTGCTGATCACGTGCTGTAAATATTGGGCATAATCTACATCGTAAGTTCCCAATGTATAACAGTTTGTGTAGTTTTTCTCACCATATATTTATACATATCATCCTCCATGATGGTCCCTAAATATCGCTAATAGAAAAGGTTTAGAAAATTGTGTCCTTCTCCGATGACCCGGTATTGCTCGGCAATAAAGTAATTTCGCTCCTCCAGTGTGTTAGTTACAAATGTGAAGTTACTTCTAACAATGCTTAGCTCTTCTATGGATCGCAGAATTGAGTCTGATTGGAAATAAGAATAGGCATATACATCCCTTAGGTTCCAACACAATTGGTTTGCAAGTTATTTCCGTTGCCACGAAGGTAACATGTCATCGCTGTTTCCATTTATTGTATGTTATTCGCAGTTTTAATCGCAGGCAAAAGCAGATGAATCGTAAACCTCGGCCTTATTCAACGCTCGTAAATAGAATCACCACCATGGCATACGTAATGATGCCCATGGAATTTCCACATATCCCTTTATAGACATGGTCCAATTGAACATGGTGCTCGATCACTGATTTCTGATATAATCACTGTTGGGATGTCCAAGAAGCTCAGTCAAGTCACAAATGTTTGCTCTGAATTGATTAAATCCCTTTACATTTTTCTGACAAGATGTATCAATGTAAGGAGATTGCTGTGGCCAGATTCACCAAGAATTTGATCTGATCCTCAAGTTGATGCTAAAATTACATCGGTGTGCTTTGGACCCTGAGCAACAAATTCCTTGGCCTAATATTTGACCAAAACTTCCGGCATTAACCAATCTATGTTGTTGGTTACAATATGGACTTTGTGCTTAACATTTCCATTTTTATTATGATCAAAGTTTCGTTCAGTAGGCCTACTTCATCTTTAAAAGTGGATGAAAATCTGGACCAAATTAACATAAAGCCATGATCCTAAAATGTTAATCACACGTTTTGTGCAATAGGAATAAAAGCGGAGATCGGTTTTGCAACTAGAATTGTTAATATGCTATATGGAATCAAAGAAGTTGATTTAAATTGTGACATAAAATTCAGCTTCAGATCAAAATTCTTTGTCAATATGGCCACTGGTGTTTTTTATATACATGGGAGAATAAAGATTGTTTGAAGAGAAAATGACAAAAGGCTGATGGGTACATTTTCCCATTTTGTCGGATTGTCACAAAATGATTTCCAAAGGTTGAAATTGAACAATCCATATCCAATGGCCATATTAACAGTAAAGTGTGCGCATGATGGTGATGATAATTAAGAACCAGTCTGAGGGAAATCTAATTAAACTGTATTATGATGCCGTTTTATTGTAATGGCCGACGGGGGATTTCAAGTTGTTCACATACATTTTCCATGCTGTCGCGTCGGCGACGTACTGAAAAAATTAATGAATGTCAATAAGTTGCAATCAACTGCTGATGTTTACATAGTAGAAAAATGCCTATTAAGTGGGAATAAACATCGATGATTTCAACCAAAGGAAATCAAATTTTTATATTACATTACAAGTGCCTCCTGCTGTGCCCAGGTAACAAATTAAACTGACGCCAAGGAGGTAATGTGTAAAAGGGTAAAAAAAAAAACATCTATAAACATGTTTCAACAAATGTCCAAGTGACCTAAGGCCTAACAGAAATATATGTGTGGTACCTGTAGCCCAACCGACCCTACTGAACCCCCCCCCCCCTTTATGTATTTTATGACACATAAAAATGATTGACCCTGAAAGCTTTATTTGTGCTATGATTTTGCAGTAAAGTCAACTCAAACACAGCATTTTATTTCAACTTGTCTGGAGGGTTAACTCGGGAAACAGCAAAGCTGCATGGCCACAGTTGTTTTATAATCGTTATCGTAATATTTCGCTAGATTCCAGGTGTTCGTTCTCTGAGTTACCGGGGGAAACAGTTGGTGAAGTATTTTTAAAACACGATTTACTAATTTAGCTTTAATTTGTCCCTCTCGGTTGTGTCTGAAGCAGTTATCATCGTTATCCAAATGCAACACGATACCCTGGCATATCATGCAGGTATTGGTGAGTGCCATTTTGAACACGGCGTAATACATTGTGGGAGTAAGAGGCCCAATAAAAAATATACACCATAAAACAGCATATAGCATATCATTATTAATGCTTTGAAATATTAGCAAAATATATACTTTTGTTCTCGTATATTTTAAACCCCCCAAGATCGTTCCATTCGATCCTCATTTACAAACCATCGGTGCGGAATCCACAATTTTCAAAATGGCAGCCAAGTCCACATGGGTTAGTCTCGATTGGATATTTTGAAGAGGTAGTATCCAAAATATATGTGTGATTAGTGTTAAAGGAAAGTTAACTTGTCGAATGAATGTAATGTACAACATGTAATGGGACTTTTCCAGTGTGAGCATTCATATACACAACTGAATACACAAACATTTGGAGGGCTAGAGCTGTGTATTCCCATTAGTTTCTATGTTAAAGCAAACTTAAATATACCAGTCACTTTTCTAGCTGTGGTTAAAAGATTTTAGTACGGTATTTTGTTATGCATCTAACTTTACTGTCTGAAATTTGGTGTTTTTATGTCCAGTAGTTTTCAAGTTATTAAGTTGCAAATTACAATTTAAAGTAATGGGAATACACAACCCTGGCCCTCCACTGACTGCAGTTTCCTCTTTTAGGCTGTTCTTTAACCTTCTGCTCTTGCCTTGCCTATTCATTCGTCTCTTTTGACCACACACATCTAGTAATATACTTTATTATACTGATGATATAAGATAGCATGAGCGGCACAAATCTACAAATAAACCTGTAACAAATTTGACAATTGTGTAATGGTATGTCGTATTGTTTTGACAGTTTTTTAGCTAATCCCGTCTTCAATCTAGTCATGCTTGCCATCAACGCAGGAACCACATTCTTTGTTCTCATTGCTGCCTGTGAACTGAGTGTGGGCTTCACCACCATGTGTAGCAACTTGAAAGCACCTTTTACGGACATCAGGTATAATCGCTCGCACGTTTGCATGCTTATACCCTTTTAGGTTATGTACATAACATGTATCCGTATGTACGTACACGTGTATAATGTCCTTGATATGAGTAAGATCAGCCATTACAAATGAACTGTCTGCAATAGAGATTAACAAAGAACTCGGCCCCTTTTCTCAATTGCTAGAAGTTTACATGAACGTTATATAAACTATTGTACAGTTGAACATGGAATACGTTTAAACAATATTGAGCAAAAGTTCTCGTTTTCTCACATATTAGCCAGTTGTGACTTGGCTTTAATCGATTTAAAGTCGGTCTGGTAACCAACAAGAGTAAAAGGTAGCTCGTTGACATGTGCACTCGAAACCTTTCGGAATACTTGAGACCTTCTGACCGTAAGCAGTATTAAAGTTTTTAAACAGAACGCCTGTATGTTTGTGGGGATTCTTTTCTGTCGTGATAATGTTCTGAAACAGAAATTTAATGTTCTTGTTTCAGCTGAAACACCATGTTCTTATACTGAGGTTTCTCAAAGTAACACCCACTTAAAATAGTTTGAGAATTTTCAAAAGTGGCAAAAAGTGCCCTCCTTTTACCATTTAGAACAATGGTTCTGTTTGTTTATGAACGCCATTACTAAAAACAGGACTCTCCATCTCGTCTGTGTTTCAGAACACTTATGGCAAGTTAGGACCTTACGAACACGTTGGCGTTCTGTTTAAGAACACAAACATCTATAACTGGACACCTTAAAACTCTGACTGAGGCGTATGGAGTCTGAATGGGTTGGAGTGTATGTATATCAGAAATATATGTATGTATATATATATATATATATATATATATATATATATATATATATATATATATGTTTGTGTTTTGTATTTTGTAAAACGTTTTAGTCTATTGACATTTATGTCGATACAATTCGTAATTCTTTTGTCGTGACTCGTGTTTCCTGGGGCAGTAGAAATTATGACAGAAACCGATGTGACAGATTTCGTATTATTTGTTGCAGTTGTCAGGAGTTTCAAACTATTTTATCATGGTCCTCCCCTGATTGGTATGCGGCTAGTTTCTACACTTGTTTTACAATTGCAACAGTAAGTATGCCAACTCAAAATAAAATGGTGGTGACTGAATACTGAATTCGATGGGGCCCTGTTGTGTGAACACCCCTGCACATGAATCACACCATGATGAGTACTTTGAGAACTTTTAATCTTTGAATTAAATATGCTTCTAAGTATCAAAGATGCTTTTGACCAATTTTTTACTAATATATAATTTGCTTTTTTTTCCTGCCATAAATTTGGTTAAACTTTGACCTATGGTATCTTTTTGCTTGTAGGTTTTAACTTGCACAGCCAGTCTTTTGCAGTAAACATTTAGATACATGGTGTGTCTTGTGTATGCCTTGTTCTTGGTAACTATTGCAACAATCGATTGCTTTACTAATATAACTCAGTGTATTTAGCTCTTTTTGCTGTGGTCGAGCTACAGTTACCTCCCGTCAAAGAAATTCCAAGAACCAAAAGCTCCCATACTCTGACAAAATGGCAGATTGTGATGATAAACTAGCTTCCATGACATAACTCAAATCATCGAGTTCAGTATTGAGTGGTGTTCAATTTTATAACCTTTCTAATACGGCAGATTTGTACTCTTGTGGCTGTATTCACAGTGGATTTTGATCTAAAACCAAAATATAAGAATCACCATTAAAATCTACTTGTTTTGACCCCGAATTAAAATTTTAGTATGAATCAATCCATGTCATTATGGCTATTGTGCAAAACGTATAATCGCATTTCATGATTAAGATATAAAGATAAAGTGCTGGTTCAAACTAAGTTCAATTCATAAAATGGAAATAAAATGTTAATTTGAAAATTCAAATTATAGTCAGGAACATAGATTGCTTAGTTATGTAAGTTTTGATCAAATATTAGGCCAAGGATTAAGCATGTCAAATTGAGAGCACACATGAATTAATTTTACAATTTGTATTGTATTAAGCCCACACTTTCTGGAAATTACAGGATGCGTGAGTGAACTATGATGGCATGTACTGCCTACAGTAGAATCTCCAAGTCAGATCACCTCCAGCAAGATATCAATTGCATATAAAGACCACCAATTTGCAGTCCCATTGTGTTTATCCTTTGTCAAATTATACTGCCTATGAAGTCCACATTTGCAATTCCTCAGATGGTTTAATGGGGTGATTCCACCGTATTTATGTGTATACGTGAATGACTTTTGAGCATGTGAATTACAGCCATACCAGGTTTGGTCGAAATTACTGGACACCCGCAGTAATAAGTTCACACATGATCCAATACGGGTTACTTGCAAGTTCTCTTCTCAGAGATCGTGTGTTCTAACAGTTATATTTTCGGTCTTTGTCTAAAGCGTTTGCACATTTTAACACTGCGAACAAAGAAATCTTGATAGACTTTGTTCCTTGCAAAAAGTTTCAACACCTGGACATTTTATGGTACCAATATAACAGCCACAAAGAATATACTGCGAGAGGCAAAACCCTGTGCACGTTAGTTTTCCACAGATAACAATAGACGGGTTCTTGCCCACATCTCCCATTATTCCTAATTGAGACGCAGTGATGCTGAATTTGGGCCATCTTATGGTTGGAATGGTTCAATTGCAATTAAGTAGTTGTGGCTGGTCCCGAAAGTGTTTGTAGTTGTACATAACATTTGTGCAATGAACGCTTTTCTTTTCTTTTCTTTTTTTTTTTTTTTTTTTTTTTTTTTTCAGGTTTGTGTTTGGATGTCTCTCGCAGCATGGCTAGCACAAACCGGCTTGAGTATCTTCCAGATACTCAGGACACGCAAAGAAGATGTTACCACAATCAGTTACATCGATGAATGATGGTCCTTCACAAAATCCAGTCCTTATTGACTTGTAAAAATTGGGTGAAGGGGTTTTTTGTGCTGGCGTACGGGCCATTTTTATTTACCGTAGGCCTGCTTGCGGAGTGGAAACACCTTTATTTTCCGTACTTCGTACAATCCACTGTTTCTGAATTTCTTATTTTCGGTACCGCATATCAGGGCAAAATGTTACCTGTACCAGCATACTGGGACGCCCCACCGCCACCCCACCTTACCCCCATCCCTGTAACGACCAACACCACAAATTTTCGAGTAAAGTTTGGCACATTTAATCAGAGTGCAATCCCGGGAGAACAACCAAGACAACAAATTTCCATGTGAGCTGAGGACATCTGGTCACCGTTCAGCAGAAATTCTCGTGAATAGAAGTGACACACAAACGTGGACCACTTTTCGCTCTGTGTGGGCTCTCAAACTGTGAAGTCATTCTACAGTAGTCAAGGGACAATTAGCTCTTTTTATTATCTCTCAATGTGACCCAGACTTGCCAGGATACCATTGCCTGAGGTGTTGCCCACTTCCTGGACTGGTAAGAAAATGTGTGCACTGACCCGTCCCTTGTATATATGAATACTTAATGAGCCACCTGGTGGCAATAACACTTTTTTTTGGTTTTGTTTTTTGTTTTTTTTTGCTTTTTTTTTTTAAAAAACAATATTCTGTTATCAGTGATATAAACTTTAATAAGTTGGAGTCTAATAACGTTTCTTTTAAAAAATAATGGAACGTTTAGTTTCCAGGGTTTACATACTGTACATTATACATAAGCTGAAACATGCACACCGACATGATAAAAAAAACTTGTGTCATTTAATCAAATATTTGATTGTTTGTAAATACTCATATATAGTACATAATAAAGTGATGAAGGATTTCGTACATGATACTAAGATATTAAAAGGGTACGTTATACTAATTATTAAACAGTGCCTCCTATATTGTTATTTCATTAACATGCACGTTTTTTTGTAACATGTCCGGTTTGTCTCATTCGCCCAGGCTCTGTCCATGGACTCTTGGACCAAGTGACAAATATCAATATTCTTGCTAAAAACACCCATTAAAGGACCGACAGGTCGGTATTTTATGCATGTGAGGATCACAAATCCTGTAAAATTCTTTCAGCAACATCTTCCAAACGCGTGACTTTGCTCAAAAGAATGACTAAGAGAGTGTTCTTGTTGGAGAAATTTTGTAAAAAAAAAAAAAAATGTTTCATTATTGTTTTAATTGGTCGTTCATTTATTCATTGGTTTATTTCATTTATTTTCAATTCATTTTTTCATAAATTCAAATTGAAACATAAGACAGGGAGTTTGGGTATGGTCGGTCAGATAAGTACTTACACGTGCCTTTTTTTTTTTTTTTTAATATAGAGCATTTCGATTTTACATCTCATCTACTGCTTGTCCGTCATGGTCTGGAGTAAATTCACCCTTTGCTATTGATGGAAAATCTGACTTCACTGGACGATACATGTAGGCATAAACATTTCCAAACGATAATGTCAACTTATTAACAAAAATAGCTTGTCATTTTCTTCTCTATATAACTTTCAAACGAAAGATGCGAGACATAGTACCGTAAAAAAACTGCATTATTGTATCAGCATCACGGAGTTATTTTTTTTAGGGCGCTGGTACTTATGGTTATGATCCACATTTGGAGAGAGAAAAAAAAAACCTTAGAAGCATAACAATGTATTTTACTGTACATGTATTACACAGACCACAACAGCGACGTGACAAGGAAGAAAATATGGGATCAAACAGAGCTGCTCGGGTACCCTCCAACGTAAAACAACAACATATAATTTATTGCGTTTTTTCTTTGAAATATTATCATCATTTAGCTTTGCCAAGAACCAATGTCGTGTGTTGCACTATTTGTTACTGACATTTTCCAAGTGGCAATGCGGTATAAAATCTTAACTGTGGCGATATCGCAATTATTTTAGTTTAAATTGATCTGATTAAAACATTCAGTTTGTTTCTCTGGGAATAAATAATCAGCACAGACAAAAGGGAGCTGTCCCACCTGTGACGTTGTATATTGCATGAGCGGCAATGATATTACATAAAATAACGCGTCGCTCAAAAGAAAAAAAACAGTATTCAGAAAGACACTTTATAGTTGTGATTGGACAACGTCAAAATTGACGGCCAAAGATTCAGGGTACTGATATGTCCCCATTCACGATTGTCATGGCTTGACTGCTAATAATTTACCTTTGAGCTGTTATCACTCGGAAGGAACATTGACTGCACTGACCAAAGCCACTGAACGCCACTTAATTTCCTGAGAACGGGTGATTACTTAAAGTTATCCTATGGTCAAATGTATTTCAGTGCAATAATCAGGCATTTTATATTCTATATATAGATTTTCGATATAGGCCTATTGAAAAGTGTACGATATCAATGAACCATTACAATGTTTCTGCACTGATACGCTGTCAGATCTGTGCACGCTTGAAAGTGTCTCGATCTGACGGCAGGGGGCATCAGCGGCAGATTAGCTAGACACAAAGATTTCGTCTGGTACTACCAGTACCATGTCTACTTCTGATGATTCCACTGCTGGCAGTGCTGCGCAGATTTTGGAGAAAATCACCGTCAGGAGGGTATGAACTGAGACCGTAAAAAAGCGATCATTTTGCGCAACTAGAGATGGAAGAACTACAGGATGAAAAAATAATCATCTTTTCTTTGTTTATAAATATTGATTTTAAATTTAATTTTTATCAACTCGTATGATATCGTGTTAGGCCTGCCTCAGTCGTTCGCTATCGCTCACTCGTGCAGGTGCGCAAAATCGTATATGTAGGCCTGCTCGTTGGTAAAATAATAAAACGTAACCAAGTGTCCAGTACTGTCAGTAGGCCTACTGCAAGCCAGGACAGACGGTTTTATGGCCCGATTACTACGAGTCCGAGTGCGCAAAGCGCACGAGGAGTGATCCGGCCATAAACTAGACTGTCCTGTCTTGCAGTATTCTTCACGCGGTTTGTATTATTTTCATCCAGTAATTAAAGCTGTATTGTAAAAATGATTAAAGTAGATAATGTATAAGTTACAATTTTTATTTCTGAAAACGATTGCAATTCACAAGCGCACTACTTTCATGCGCGGAAGAACAGGTTTATGAAAGTGAGCGATCACGTCATCACCTATGCGCAACATTGGTCAAGGTTCAGTTCAAAAGTCAGCAACCGTGCAGAATGCAGCGGATAAACAGTCCATCATAGAGGCTACTGAAGCCTTAACTTAAGTGATAATGATAGGTACACACGATGTACCAGTTCTCGATAACCCAAAGCCGTGCGGTTTATAAAATGCTGCATGCAGCGCTATGTCAATGACCATAGACAGGAAAACTATTGTTATAAATCAGAGACCTCAACTTCTAAGGTGTACTTCCATGGTAAAGCTTTAATAAACAAAGCTATCTTTTCTTGACGAACGCAAGTATAGTCTGTGCAAGACATGTCACTTCAATTCTGGTGACGAGCTTGTAAAAACAATGTTCCTACTTTCGATATACAGCAACTGAAACTCCTCACAGATAAAGTTTGGAGTGGTCAGCGGGGCAAACTTTTTTGGCGGGGGGGGGGGGTTGTTTTGTTTTGTTTTGTTTTGTTTTTTTTTTTGTTTTTTTGTTGTTTTTTGTTGTTGTTGTTTTTTAATGTTTTTTTTTTTTTTTTTTTTTGTTTTGTTTTGTTGTTGTTTTTTTTATGTTTTTTTTTTTTTTGTTTAAGTAAACACGAAATCAGCTTATTACCACTTATATAAAAATACGCCGATACCTTCGGACATATATCCACTATCGGGTCAATCATCTCCCCTAAGCTCCATCGCTACTGGAGCGTTAACTTAAGTGATAATGATAGGTACACACGATGTACCAGTTCTCGATAACCCAAAGCCGTGCGGTTTATAAAATGCTGCATGCAGCGCTATGTCAATGACCATAGACAGGAAAACTATTGTTATAAATCAGAGACCTCAACTTCTAAGGTGTACTTCCATGGTAAAGCTTTTATAAACAAAGCTATCTTTTCTTGACGAACGCAAGTATAGTCTGTGCAAGACATGTCACTTCAATTCTGGTGACGAGCTTGTAAAAACAATGTTCCTACTTTCGATATACAGCAACTGAAACTCCTCACAGATAAAGTTTGGAGTGGTCAACGGGGCAAACTTTTTGGGGGGGGTTTTTTTGTTTTTTTTTTGTTTTTTGTTTTTTGTTTAAGTAAACACGAAATCAGCTTATTACCACGTATATAAAAACACGCCGATACCTTCGGACATGTATCCACTATCGGGTCAATCATCTCCCCTAAGCTCCATCTTTCACTCAGCAGAGGCGCTTGGCAGGTCCGACCAGTGCTGCTGCTTAATTCATAGCCTGGGGGCGACTTCAGTGTCTGATACCATATCCCTATGCTGAGGCCAACTGCTGCCAACAACTGGTAACTTCAAGGTGTTGTAGGCCTCTTTAAAGTTTTAGGTAGTGCTCACACTGGAAAAGTCTCATTTTATAATTTACATCACATCATTCAACAAATTAACCTTCCGTTAGCACTCATTACACACATATTTTGGATAGTACCTCTTCAAAATATCAAATCGTGACTAAGCCACAAACTTTGCTGTCATTTTGAAAAAAATGTGGATTTCGCACCCAATGGTTTGTAAATGAGGATAGTAGTATTCAGAAAATCTTGGGGGGGGGGGTGAAGTATATGAAACCAAAAGTATACATTTTGCAAAGATTTCAGAGCATCAATAATGATATGATGTATGGCGTGGCCCAATTCACTTTGATATCCAAATCAACTGTATATTTGTGCGACTGTCCCGCAGTGCAATTGCACCATCTTCAAAATGGTGCATGATTTGCAGGCTTGAGGCACGTGTCATATTTCAATTTATAACTGACGATGATAACTGCTTCAGACACAACCGAGCTGGCAGGTTAAAGTTAAGATAGTAAGTCATGTTTTTAAAGTACTTTAATGACCGTTTGCCCGGGTAACTCTGACAATAAAACACCTCAAACATAGTAAAATATCACAATAATGATCACCGAACAATCGAGGCTATGCATGCTGTTTCACCGAACAACAATGGCTATGCCTTATTGAACTTTGTGTTGTTATGCAGTTTCCCCGGCCCAAGTTAACCCTCCAGACAAGTTGAAATAAAATGCTGTGTTTGAGTTGACTTTAAATAATGGCACATGACAGCTGCTTTCTCGATAAAATCTTTCAGCCAGGGTTGATCAATTTTTATTAGGGAAGGGCTGGGCAGCTTTAATTTTTTTTTTATTTTATATTATTTTATTTTATTTTTTATGTTTTATATTAGGACGGGGTTACTGAACCGGGTCTGGTTTCGGTTGTTGAAGCGACTGCAGAGCCGCCCGGACCCGGTACCGCAGACAATATACAAAGGAAAGCCAGGGACGGTTCTCTATTCTATACTATGAGAAATCACTCTAGTGTCGGGTCCGGGCGTTAATGCAGACAAACACAGTCAGTTAGTGCGAGCGCCGCTGCTGTAACTAATACTGTAAGAAAGTGCTGCAGTGCCGGGTTCTGTACATGTAGAAAACGGGACCCGGCAGCAAGGAAATATCCCCGAGGGGATGGTGTAGAATACGAGCCCACATAGGTATATGGGCCCACGTTAATAAACCTAATAGTTATGCCTTTCATATTCCGTATACGGAAGCGACAGATTTGGGCTCGCATTGCAAGATGATAATGACGTCACGACGGTACCCAATCACAGGCCTCCCGGTTCTATGGCAGAAATATTATCCGCAACCGGAGCCAGTTCTCTAGACACTTCATTTCACATAAATTATTTTGGGTCTGGCCCTTTCAGTGAGGTCTGTCGGGTTATCGGAACCAGCCATATATTCCTGTTAGGCCTTAGGTAACTTGGACATTAGTTTAAACATGTTTAAAATGGATGAATACTTTCCCCTTTTACACATTACCGGGTCATAAAGGCCAACAGTCTGACGCCAAACAGTCGACCCGCCCTCCATGCATAACTGATAAACACCACGAGCCCCTGTGGATTGACACCTCTATTTATAATAGTTTTGAAGACAATTCAAGGAAGATACAGAGCTTTTAAATTTTTAATTGCCATAATTTGCGTAATTTCTAACTTGACACTTAAATATGATGCTAAACCCATTTATACTATGATGTACAAATTAATACATCACTACTAGGTTCCAATGCTTTGTAAATCTGGGGGATAAAGAGACTGCAACAATTGAAACATGTATACACTGATATAGATGTATTTATAAGTACATGTATTTGAGTTTCACTGTTTACAGGAAATTCAAAACAATTACATGATAATATCTACTAATATCAACTATTAGGCTCACCTAATCCACCGTCATACATAACATTCAACTTCACGTAGCTCTCACAGTCATCTACCTGTATGTTTAACTATTGAGTGTCACCAGCCTGAATGTGTCAGCAAACTGACGTTGTAAGTTTGCGCAGGTAACATCCAACTTCACATAGCTCCTGAGAAAAATCTATACCATGGTACATGTACATGTTTGACTTTTGAGTTCACCAACCTACTTAAGTTGTGGACAAACTTAACTTGCAAGCATGTATGAAATAAGACAGATCTTTGTTGGGAGTGGGCAGTGTTTACAAAGGTTATGAAACAATGTCATAGATATTTAACTGATTAGCAAATGTCACGACAGGGTCCAGAAATACAACAGCTATGCCAATGGGAGCTCTAGTTGCATGCCCCAATGTACCCACTGCCCTGACCAAAATACTTCCATATTACAATTGCCCATTACAGGCAGTTTGGATCTGTGTTTGAGTGATTTCTGGTGCTGATCTACGTCTTCCTTTATAAAGACATGCTAAACTTTGGTTTATATTTCATTGGATGCTGCTACATGTGTTTGAGTGATTTCTGGTAGTTGACCGGAATCTCCCTTTACAGTCTGGCTCTGGAAACAGTGACCAGCTTCTGGGCACAATGGGGGAGCCAGAATTGTGTCTGATGCATATTGAGTCAGAGGATATTCGGTAATTTAACATAAATTAAACTTCTCAACTTTGTTTGCATGCTTTAGGATTTTACTTTAGGAGTAGACCCACATATTAAGCTTTGACTGGCAACTCTATCCAGAAAACTTTTGAAGATATGTAAGATTTAAAATGTCCACTAATTTGCATAATTTTAAACATTAACACTGTTCCAAACAATATGCACTTAACTACTAGGTCTATGACCTTGCCATGTTTGATACTCTTTGGAACAATATTGTCCGTGAAAAGCTGACCACAAAACACGCGCACGGAAATAAATAGATATACATAGATAGGTAGATAGATAGATAGATAGATAGATAGATAGATAGATAGATAGATAGATAGATAGATAGATAGATAGATAGATAGATAGATAGATAGATAGATAGATAGATAGATAAATAAATAGATAGATAAATAAAGTATTAGAGGAAAACGAGAAGTATGTGTTCACACACTGACTTAATAAAGTATTAGAGGAAAAAGGAAGTGTTCACACACAAACACACTATAAACATGGAATTAAACTAGAAAAATTTGATTTGCTTGTCGGCAAATCAGTCTCTGTGCCGAGAAAGCTTTTAAAGATTGCCTATTCAGTATTTACTTAACTCCTACAACAATTTTTTTCATGGGGCTACGTAAAAAAAACAATAAATTGAGGTAGGAAAGGCACCGCAATCTATTATAGTTTTGAAGTTATTCAAGATTTAAATTTTGTGCATATGCCTCATTTGCATACATCAAACTGCTACAATTTTGATTCATGGTTCATTGGATGGAACTATCCTACAAATCTATGAACTAACGTTTGAATGACACATAATTTGGATAAATCAAAATGCTACAACTTTGGTTCATGTTTCATTGGATGTAGCTATGTCACAAACCTATAAATTGAAGTTGGATGGTCACCTCTCTTTATAATAGTTTTGATGATATTCAACTTTTAAATGTTTCAAGTGCTGCTAATTAGCATAATTTCAAATGCTACAGTTTTTGTCCACTGTCCATTAGATTGACACATGTTCAAGCCTGTATGTACTACTTAAAATTTTGTGTCCATCTATAATAGGTTGGAAGACACGGAGCCTTTAAAATTTTAATTGCCCTAATTTGCATAATTTTAACATGACATTTAAATATGAGTTAAACCCATTTATACTATGATGTATAAAATTAATACATCAACACCAGATTCCCATGCTTTGTAAATCTGGGGCACAAGATGGCTGCAACAAGCGAAACGGGCATACATTTATATACATGTACATGTATTTGAGTTTCACTATTTATAGGAACATAAAAATTACATTACAATCTCTTCTAATATCAACTATTAAGCTCACCTTATGCACTGTCATACATGACAATCAACTTCACACAGCTCTTACAGAAATCTATGTGTGTTATTATTGAGTGTCACCAGCCTGAATGTGTCAGCAAACTTAAATTGTAAGTTTATACAGGCAACATCCAACTTCACATAGTTCCTATAGAACAAAAATCTACACCATAGTACATTTACATGTAAATTTACAAATGTACATGTAAGTTTTCAGCAAAATTTTGGCCTTTTCTTTCATGATTGGACCTGAGACTGGGATGTTTTTACTGTGCATCACACTGAATCACTGAAACATTGCCTCATTCAGTTGTTCATGGGCTTCACTCTTTTCCTTTTAGGGTTCATGTTTTCCTCCAGAGCTGACATGATGTCTGCTTTTCTTTTGGCAATGTTGCCCACAGCTCCTTTTGATATGCCATACTTTGCCACAATTTGTCCCGGCGATTTAAATATTTCTTTAAGCTCTATAAGTATTTCTGCTTGCTTACGAAGTGTCAGAAATTTTTCGGGTTTCATTGTGACATGTACATTGAAGAACTTTCTGGTGTTAGCTAGAGTGGCAGGAGTACACATTGAACTGATCTTATGCTGTCCATAGACTACATATGAAGAACACTTCTTATCTCGTAGGTTAAAATGATGAACTTCGAGGTATTTCATGCAAATCACCTAGGTGGCACTCAACCACACACTTATTGTTTCAGACAAGTCAGCTGTTAAGTCTCTCCCCTTTGATCATGTTGATAGCATAATCCTGGTGTTAATCCACAAACATACTGGCTGACTGGCTGGCTAACACTCCACTGTTAAAGGTGGTAAGGAAATTACACTGTGTGGGCTGAAGAACCTGGCTAAGGGGATGTACACTAGAGCGAAAATAACAGTTTGAGAAAAAAACAATCCAAATACATGTACTGAAAACAGTTTGAGAAGAAAATAATCCAAATACATGTACTGATAACATTTTTTAAGTGTCCAGTGTAGCAGATTTTGGTATGCATTTAAGGTGTCCACTGCCCATTTGTAAGGAGATGCCTGCTAATGGAGGTTTTACTGTATGTAGCTACCAACACAGCCAGTCTCTCTTGGGATAGAAATGTAAGCCCACAGCCCTGGGCCCTGGCACCACTGCCTGTGTGCTGATGGGCATGGAGGCCAGGCTGTCAGTTCAGTTATGTCTGGTTGCATAACTGACTGTCTGAAGAAACAGGGACTATAGCTTATGGGGGGGGGGGGGAAGATTTGTGTAAAATACTTCTATATTACAGTTGGTCATTATACATGCAGGCAGTTTGGATCTGTGTTTGAGTGATTTCTGGTAGTTGATCTAAACCTTCCTTTACAAAGACATGCTAAACTTTGGTTACTATTTCATTGGATGCTGCCATATGAAATGGCACATCTCAGTCAGCACTAGCTTGTTGTGATGCAAGGAGGCTTATATAGCCTCCTTGGTACATAGTGTAGACAAGTTTACTGGAGCAGCACAACCAGTCTCCCTAGGGATTGGAGGGAAAGCCCACAGCATTCGCACTGCCTCTGTTCTGATAGGTCTGGAGGCAGAGCCTCTCACAGTTCAATTATCTCTGGTTGCATAACAGCCTGTCTGTGAAACCATTTACCAGCTTGTGGGCGGGGGTGGGGGTGGGGGGAGGCAAAAATCAGTCTGATGCCCCTGAATTCTTTGGAAATTCAATGAATTTAACATAAATTAAACTTCCAACTTTGTTTGCATGCTATGTGATGTTGCTTTAGCAGTACACCCACATAATAAGCTTTGAATGGCAACTCTATCTGGAAAACTTTTGAAGATATGTAAGATTTAAAATTTCCACAAGTAGGCCTCTAATTTGCATAATTTTTAACGTGATGACTGTTCCAAACAATATGCACAACTTCACCACCAGGTATATCACCATACCAAGTTTGGTACTTTTCGGAAACAATAGTGTCCGAGAAAAGCTGACCACAAAACTGGCACGCGGAAATGGATGGATGGATGGACGGACGGACAGACAGACAGACAGACAGATAGTTAGATAGATAGATAGATAGATAGATAGACAGATAGATAGAGAGAGAGAGAGAGAGAGAGAGAGAGAGAGAGAGAGAGAGAGAGAGAGAGAGAGAGAAAGGATTTGAGGAAAAACAGAAAGTCTGTGTTCACACACAGACTTAATCACCTTTCATGTCGCTATCCTTTTTTCAGGATATTAAATTTTTGTCAGGAGGTAGACGTGCTAATCCTTGAATTGTAATGGAAAGCTGGCAAATCATTCAGGATTCAGACAAAGATCATCTGCTACCGTCCTTGACCCCTGACCCACAGTTCTATCCAAATAAGGAAGGGATCTCCCAAATAAGGAAAAAAAGTAGTACCCAAGCTCCACTAGAATATCATCCAGTCCATATTTTCCTGTTTTTAGGACTGATACTATGTATAATACTGCATAAAATCAATAAGCAAAGAAAACCATATGATGATTTATACTTATCATTCGTCTGCTCACGAACACTTAGCCCAGAATAAAAACGTAAACATAGTCTTATCTAGTTTTCACTCAGTGAATTAATTGTCGACATTGAATAAAATATTAATCTAAATGAAACATTCAGTCAGTTAAGTGGGCCTATATCTTTACTTATTTATTCTAGGCTGGGACCAGAGTCTGGGGTATAGTTTAAAATCATGCTTCCAGCGTCTCTACCAGTCGACTATCTTATCCAGTCCGGTTCGGATGTAAATATGTTTATAGGCCTAATATAATAATTCTTCATTGATTTCAGGTAAACAACTGCAGTTTTCCCCTTTGTGACTACTTGCGGCAGTTTGATTTAGAAATGTGATGTATTCGCGTCGATTTTTGCCAAAACTTAAGCCGGCGGACTTTGGTACAGAACGTCCCTTTTCTTTGGGTTGGTTGAGCTGATGATGCACGCATGAGAATATTCTCGTCAACAGAGTCGTGGTTTTCTCCAAGCACTCATTTCATTCATAACAATCGACTTGAAAAATAGCCTATATGATATAAAAACAAGGATCTTCCTCTCCTGGCTGTCGGCCATTAAAGTTGTACACACTGTTTCCCCTGATTCGGCGTGTGTAGCACAATTCCCGGTCTTCCTGAAAGTGCATGAGTGTACCGTTAATTGATAACATGCAAATATAAAGTGGCAGGAGCCGCGGTAAGTTGAATTGAATTATGCAAATAATGACCTCCAGTACGCGCTGCAGAATGCCTTTATCACGTTTACTATGTAAGTTGATTCTTCGTTCTCCTGAAACCAATCAATGAAACTGATGATTTAATACCATCAGCATATAAGATTGGAGCTTTTGACGCCGTAATACCAACTTCTTGATTTAACATATTATATGGACTTTTCGTCTGATTTGGCAAAGAGACATGACTTACTGCTGGATGTGTGACAAACGGAGCTGGAGTCAGCAGATCAACAGATGAGATTGTATCCTAGATCTTGCAGCAGTGAAATTACTGAACCCCCAAAGTGCGATCTGACAGTAAAAGATAGAACTCACAGAATCAGAGCAATATGCATGCCTATTTACAAGAGGAGACCCACAATCTGCACCACCAAAGTAAATTCTATGTTCATGCATACATTGCATCAGGAAGTAATTTAGACATGACCATGGGTTGCTGAAACTACGCTTACAGCAGCGCAGCGTTTCAGTTTGTGTTCACAATAATGCCATAGAAAAGTGGGAAATCGATACCTCTAATGCAATGGATTATTGCACATGGTCGCAAGTTGTAGATCTGCTTTTTCCTGATTCTTTGATGATTCATCTGGTGGCTTTTAAGGCGTGCCAATTAGCATATCTCCGAGGTCTTGCCCCCCTCAACCAAAAACTTGAGATACCTCATGCAGTAGGTACACATGAAACGCGTTAGACAGATAACGCAGTGCCATCACCAAACTGCATGATATGACACAATATATATATATTGGAACAGAACAAATGCGTAATACTTTTAATGTTCGTTATAACACAGATAAATTACTCACAATTGGCCATACATGTCGTATTCCACAGTGGGTGTAATCTAGCGCAACATCCGACCAGACAGATGGCAGAACGTTTCACCGAAGTCAGACTCCCCTGCCCGTATATGCCGGACCGTTTTTCTGTAAAATGCATATTTCTAACGACTACAATTTAGTTGCAGATATTTTAAATACAATAAAAAATAATCCATCCGACGATATCTTTAAAGGCATAGAATTTAAAATACCCTGAATTGAAATATAGATATTTGAAATGTATCAATGATACCTTTTATTGAACTAGAGCTGTCTTTAAATACATCTTAAATTGTATTTAAGATGTCGAATGTACGGGGAAGCAAGATATTACAGTCACTGTGTCAACCTGTAAGGAAAGCTCCCTCTGAATGAGCTCGCAAAACAGTGTTCCACAGCAGTATAACTGTGAAAAATTATTTTGCTTTTAATAAATTAATACAGACTACTGATTAATTCGGCTATATGACACTTATTGCGTTGCACGTTGAAGAAAGATTCATCAGCTAACAGCCCCGCGGTAAGTGATAGATGGTGAGCTCGCATGGCGCTAATGACAGCGAAGCTCAGAATGTGGTTCACCGTGTTCCGCGTAATCTGGACGATAATTGAAACACAGGGTAAATGTTGCTGCTGGAGACCACGTCGATGCTTGTAAAAAACGCAAAAAAATCGAGCATATTGCTCATATCATTTTAATAAGCGACATTGAAATACTACAGTTGAAACCCAAGTTAGACAGATCACAAGAATGTCAATTCGCAACTATATGAAAAATAAATAAGTTGCAACAATTTTGGAGATATGTGTAAACAAACCTTGAGATTTAAAAAATGGTATCCCTGATTTAAACATGCCAGGATCTGAAAATCTTATGAATGGACTTTACTAAGCAGAAACGGATAAGCTAAAGGTTGAAGTAGGCCTATTAAGGCTGTTTCTGCATGTGTGTTCACCAAAAAAAAAAAAAAAAAAATGGAGGAAACATAGAAATAAACACAATAAGCGTTGGCAGAATTTTGCAACAAATTACAATAACACCAGCCATGGTTTCAGGGAAATTAAGAGACTTAAAGTGTGTATGTAATCTCCTTGTCCAGACAATTTTCACCCAAGCCTTCTGCAAGAAGTACACTTGGAAATTGCAGAACCCTTAAGCGTCTAATATAATGAAGCATTGAGACCAAGTAGTGCCACATGAAAGAAAATTGGGCCACATAACAGCAATTTTCAAGAAAGGAAAAATAAAAAAGGGCCCATAGAGCAAGAACTTTTACAGCCACCTTTCGCAAAATTTTGGAATCCATCATATGGGATCATATTATCATGGCTATGATAGAAGAAAAGAATTTACTTGGGCCCCAGCTCACAGCAATTTAGATATTTTCTGGTAAATCAACAATGGTTCTGGATGATTGGACTGATGACCTATACTGTGGACACTTTCATCATAAACTGTAATCTCCGATAAGTATTTGACACTGCCGCACACAATCGTCTTTAAGGAAAGCAACAGGCAACGGATTGTCGAACGATATACTTGATTGAATTAAATTATTTTTGCAAAGACTGCAAACAAAAGGCAGTGGTCAGTAATTCAGCATCATGAGAGATATTAGGAGTGGAATACCGCAGGGACGTATATAAGAAGCCTTATTGTTTGCCATTTACATCAACGACTTGTGGAAGAAATTGACCCAACTCGAAATATATTTATTTAGTGATGACATTAAAATTCATAGGAAAATAAGGTCAGACGAAGAAATAAAATATTTCACAGGAACTTAAGATGTCTATAAGGATGGGGGAACAAATAGTTCTCGAGATTTCACCCAGAAAAACACATATTTATGAGAGTTGCAAAATCAAATCTGCCCCGTGCCTACTTCAAAATGGCAAAACACGGTATACCCTGTGAGAAATAGGAACAGAACATGGTTTTGGTGTTATTTTTGAAAGCGAGCGCAAAGCGTGTACAGACAAAAATAAAAACTCAATGGGGGTTATCAGAAAAACTTTCGAATATTTGGATGAAGAAACATTCTTGTTACTGTTCAAATCAATGGTGCGATCTAATGTTAAGTACACCAATCACGTTTGGTACTCCCATCCAAAGAAACATATAGATGCCCCAGAAACTGTTCAAAGACGAGCTACAAGACTGGTGCCAGGATTGAGAAACTACGAGAAATGGCTTTTAATATCATTGGCATGCAGGACAGCTCGGTATGCCATGTTTGGGGTCTTTAAAATATATATCAAAAAGATGACTTTGAATATGATCAATCAGTGGTTTCCAACTTATTACCAAAAAATATGAACGATAGTACCTGAGGCAACATGCTCATACTTGTGGTGTAGCGCACGAGATTGAATACAAGGATATATATATATATATATATATATATATATATATATATATATATATATATATATATATATATATATATATATATATATATATATCTTTACTGCTAAGGTTGTTCGCCTTGAAACAGCCTGTACCCACCTGTAAACACTTTACAAGAAACATAGTTAGGATAAATATTGAAAATATCAAAAGTGAAAATTTATTTTAAAAGAAACACAACAAACAAGCAGCTAGTGACTGATAAATTGTTTTTCATCTGTTTAAATCTTGATGTTGATTAAAATTGTGTACAACTAATACATCAGATAGCATTTACCTCATCTAAACCCCTTTATTGAGCGCTGCACAGAGGGACACAGAAATGTTTGACCTACGTGTAATATCAACACTTATGAACGTATACTTCAGAGACTTTCCGACATATTGACAAGCATGTTGATGTAATGTCGGGTATTTGAGATAATGAAGCTCTCTTGTAGGCTCAACAGTCAACGAAACAGCTGGTACTTTGTAACAGAAAGTTGGTAATATCACGTGTGTTGTACAGTAAAGCAATCCGTCTTATTTAAAAATGTACGGACTTCTGATAACATATTTTAACTACATTAATATATTTTTATTAAAGTCAATATATCGTTTATGGAATTTAAGATAGCTTGAAATAAATTGAGTAGCACTAGAATTAAAGAATATTCGAAAATAAATTTTTGGAAGATACTTTCAGTGGAGTTCACGATATCTTACATAAATTCAAGATATCCTCAAATTATTATGAACATGTACATGTTTATAATTTAACCCATATAATTAAAGGTCAAAGTCACATAAAAACGAGGTATGCATTATCAATACATATAAACAAACTTATGAAAAAAAAAAAACCTGATGATGTTATCTTACGCTATTTTTCTTCTTTTTATTTTTTTTTCTCAAATTTGGCCTGGGAAAGAGAACGTTAAAAAGTCTAGATCGCAATTTGACTTTAACTTCGTTTTGGTAACATAGAGGTCACAAATAAAGGTCATAAAGTTTTAGGAGTTGATTATCTTTTCCACAAAACAAAACAGAAATAAATACCGTTCAAAGAACGCGGTACCCTTCGGCCGCCTCCAATCTCTCTTGCTGTAAGTGAATAGGAATAGTGTCCCATAGTATCAGGTATAGTTACCTACACAAATACTACTATTGTACACTTGACCTTTGACCTCAAAAATATTAGGTCAAATTTAGAGGTATAAGCTTGACTTCCAATAGCCTTCTAGATCACCCTATGTTGCTTCTTTTGTTTTAAGATTTAGATTTCTAGATGCATAATGTCACTCAGCAATCTTGTGACCACTGTGTGACCTTGAAAGTTAGGTCAAGGTCAATTATGCTTGCAGTGGTGTACTATCATATGCAATTTGAAAGTTCTGTCTCAAAAGCTTCTGAAGTTATCTTGGGTAAACAAAATTTCAATGAATAGGTCACTGTGACCCAGATACTTGACCTAGTGACCTACTTTTGATTCATGACATATTTTTGGTTATGATACATGAGTGTATAAAATTTCATGTAACTGCCTTAAATACTTCCTTACTTATGACAATATCACCATTGTGCACTTGATCTTTGACCTCAAAAAGTAGGTCAAATATAAAGCTATGACCTTGATTTTCAATAGGCTTCTAAATCACTCTATGAAGCTTTTTGCGTGTAAGATTTAGATTGCTAGATATAGGCTTTCAATAGTGAGAGCGGTAATATTGCTTAGCACATGTGACCACTGTGTGACCTTGAGAATTGTGTCAAGGTCAATTATGCTTGCACACAAAGTAGGCCATATAAGAGTATTACATCATGTGCAATTTGAAAGTCCTGTCTCAAAAATTTCTGAAGTTATGGTGGTAAAAAATTTCAATGAATAGGTTACTGTGACCCAGATACTTGACCTAGTGACCTACTTTTGATTCATGACACATTTTTGGTTATGATACATGAGTGTATAAAATTTCATGTAACTGCCTTAAATACTTCCTTACTTATGCCAATATCACCATTGCGCACTTGATCTTTGACCTCAAAAGTAGGTCAAATATAAAGCTATGACCTTGATTTTCAATAGCCTTTTAGATCACTCTATGAAGCTATTTGTATGTAAGATTTAGATTGCTAGATGGAGGCTTTTAATAGTTAGAGCGGTAACGTTGCTTAGCACATGTATGTATGTATGTATGTATGTATGTATGTATGTATGTATGTATGTATGTGTTGGTCAAACAGGAGCAACAGTTTTACATCTGAACCAAATCAAAGAAGGTACAAACCAATCTGTACAATCCATGGCCAGTCCAGTCACTACATACGTCTAACCCTCCAGCTTGAGTAGTCACTGTTATCCCGTTCGATGCATTTTTTTTTTTTTCAATTTAGGCCTTTAACAGCCAAATGAATTTATAAACGGGCCATCAACAGGAAAGCATCAACCATGTTTTATAGCCTTAAATTCCCGGTTGTGCTTTTTTGTGATGGCGGATGTTTCAAGCAGCTTGCCTTTACCTTAAATTTGGTAAAAGTAACCCACTTGAATTTTTTTTTAAATATATGAATATGATACAAAGCCAAATAAATAAATAATGTAACGCAAGTTCTTGTTTATAATGGTAAGACTTCGTAAACTTATATGAACTAATATATGCACCAATATCTACAAGTAGCGAAATTCAACTTTCGACATACCCTGCATGAGAAAAGGATTCTATATATATGCATGAATCTTCTCAGAGAGGGACACGAAATAAACACACATAGCACTGTAAAGTATATATTCATCTTCAGTTTGCAATGGAAATTTCGTTTCCAATGAACACTGAAACTTATTATATACTCGTTCGTCAATACTAGCGGCGGGGGGGGGGGGGGGACCATCGAAAGAGAAACAACCTCAATGAAGCAAAAATGATGAAACATAGTATCACTGTATCAAAAATCCATTAAGATTTGGTAGTTTCCAGTTTCGGCAGTAACGTCGATGTTCTGACGGCGAGAATGAAAACATGTTTTCCCGGCCGAAGCTGTATAAATTTATACCTCAAACTTACAAAATCAATAGTCACTGGGCGGTGATAATAGAAGGATACCAGTCTGAAACAATTCCATCTCATTTTTATTCAATAGCATCCGACCCCAGTAAGGTAAACTGTAGGAGAAAAAGGAACACTTGAAAGAGCTTCCATTAATATTATTATCTATAGTTGGATACGGTGTCGACGTTGTCAATAATTCCATAAACCGATTTGAAAGTAAGTTGCTGTGTGTGTGTGTGTGTGTGTGTGTGTGTGTGTGTGTGTGTGTGTGTGTGTGTGTGTGTGTGTGTGTGTTGGGGTGGGGTGGGGTGGTTTTTGCTTATTTTCTGTTTCGTTGGTTTTTGGGGGATCTCATTTTTAAGGGTAAAAATTCTTAATTTAAGAGTTCAATGAATAAGACGTGGGCCTATTTCGAAGTGTAAGCTGGCGTAAATAGTTTCCCGCTGGAATCGGGGTCGGTGTTTTCCCAAAATTTAATGTAGTCCAATCAGGCATATCCAATAGGTCTAAATACAATTATGTATCATGTATCAGCAAGTTGTGATCTGCCCAACAATGTTGTTCCTTCTTTTTTGAGGGGGAACCACACATATTGTCGAATGCGCTTATTATATTATACTATATTATATTGTATTATATATTTGTAAATAAATGCTTGCCATCTATAGTCACGAAGATGACTGGATATTTTTGTGCTTCATCCCTGTACATTTTGCCCTCAAAAAGTACTAAGTACTGATTTCAAGGAGTTTTTACAGGGGATCCTAGGCTGCAGACTTCTTGCTATCATTAGCACCAAACCGGTTTCATGGCTGACATTGCAAAATATGGGATTCCAAGTTTGTTAGCTTTCAATAAATATATAGGTGATAACAGTTTTTCGTGAGGATCCTGGGGAGAGGAGGGGGGCGGTAATTTGTGAAACTTGCTCGTAATGTGTCAAATAGTGCCTATAGAGGACATAAAAAAGAGAAACAAAGACGAGAAAAGAAGATTGATTAGCTTTAAAAGCAAATCAGTCTGTGTGCGCTCAAGCTTGAATAAATTAAAATCCAACACCCTTGACTTTTGTGTCCCCAGGCTGCACCTGCAACAAAACATATGATAATATGATAATGACTCCAGTGGCCTTTTTTTTTTTAATGTTGAATTCATGCAAATAACTCCACTTCAAATAAAGCATTCATTGTACATTGCTCAATAAATTAAAGCAAACTAAGCCTTCAGCTAGCTGGCATTCAAGTACGACTAAAGCAGCAACACAAATATAAGAATTGAAAAAATGACGGACTTCTGCTTCATTTGAATTGTTCAAGTGGTCTTAATAACTTGTTTCTGGTCCATTGGATGCGCCTGTGTCAAAAACACATGAATTTAAATTTGAATTGCACCTCTGCCTTTCATGGTTTTGAAGATATTCGGCATTAAAAATTTCCAATGCCCCTAATTTGCATAAATCAAAATTCAACTTTTGGTTCATTGGATGCGCCTACGGCATAAATCTATGAATTAAGGGGGAATGGTACCTTTAATTTTAATTGTTTTGAAGATATAACATTAAAACTGTTCAAGTGCACCAAATTACCATAAATTAAAATTATACAACTTCTATTTGTGGTCCATTGGATATGCCTGAAGTACAAAACTGTGAATCCACGTTGAAGTGGCACCTCTTCCTTTAATAGTTTAGAAGTTGTTTAACATTAAAACTTTTCAAGGGCCCTAATTTGCATAAATTAAAATTCTACAGCTTTTCGTGGTGATCTATTGGATCCGCGTGCAGCACAAACCAAGAGACTTGACAAATAGAACTTCATCGAGTCAAATTCAGTTTCGCCATTCACTGGTGAAAGTTGTTTTGAAATCACCTGGAGATATTTCTGTTCACCTACTTTTGATCAATCTATACCAGGTAGTGCTGTAATCCCCCCCCCCCCCAAGCGCGTGTACAAAAATTTGTTAAACGGCCCAAGCTTCATTGAGTTTTGTTTGTTTGTTATTTTATCCGATTGTACGATTTTTGAATGCTGTATCTATACTTATACACACAGCTTGCCTCTGCTATGGCGGCAATCACATATACACACATGAATTTGGGGCCGGGTCAGCATTACTTGGGAGAAGGGTAGGGGCACTTGGGATGTCCCAATATTGAATTATATTTTTACAGGATTTAATCACCTTCATATGGGGGTGGGGGGGGGGGGGGGTGGATGATGGTCTTACCATGAGAAAGCTCTCCATACATCAAAAACACGCCCAAAATACACCTTGGATTGAAGAAGTGCAGCTAGGTCAAGATATTTTTGAAAAAATGCAGATAGGTGAGGTAATCAGAACAAAGTTTGTTCTCTCATTATGTCTTTTTGTGTTATTGTCTGCTTAGCGGACTCTCTGCCATGTTTGTATTTTGTTGCTGGTGCCGTCCCAAATGCTACGCAAGAAATTTCGGCAAGATAAATATTTATCTGTATGGTTGAAGTTTCACAAAAAGTCAGTTTCTTTTCTTTTCTTTTTTTTCTTTCTTTCTTTTTTTTTTTTTTTTTTTTTCTTTTTTCTTTTTTCTTTTGTTTAATTTGGACCGGGCCATGGGTTGACATTCAGCTAAGCTGGTGATTTTGTGGAACAAATTTACGGGCGACATGAGTTAGGAAAAGGTACCAGAATTTTTTTGCTCCAGTCCTGATGTAAGAAAAGAAAGCCGTAGGAATCATAAAAACGAAGAGTGTTGTGTATAAATACTTCTGATAGTTTTTACTTTTTTATTTTATTTTTTTTAATGAAGTTATGCAAAGTGAATAGACCATCCCTCGTGAACAACTATATTTCTCCTAGTTAAAAACAATATTTCTTGTGATATGTATGTGCGTGTGTGTGACAAATAATTGTATTCAGTATCATTAGCATTTGAAAACATTTTACTTGTCATCGATCAAGAAGCAAATTGATTGCAATTGTTAAACATAGACATGATAAAATCAAAAGTAAAACATTCATAATCAAATGCATCTCTGAGGATATTTGTTGTTACAATGAAACTGCATCCAACCTGAATTATATTGAAACAGGATTTTATGCACAAAGTATCACAGTGGCATAAATCATTAGTGGCATATTTCAATATCTTTCTACTTGCATGCAACAAGGCGAAACATATACTATCAAAATTGCCTACCAGTTTGCAATACATGTCTATCTGCTACACACTCTTCACAATGTACTTTTGACGTCTCGCATATAATAATAATAATAATAATAATAATAATAATAATAATAATAATAATTATAATAATAATAATAATAATGATGATGATGATGATGATGATGATGATAATGATAATGATAATGATAATGATAATAATAATAATAATAATAATAATAATAATAATAACAATAATAATAATAATAATAATAATAATAATAATAATAATAATAATAATAATAATAATAATAATAATAATAATAATAATAATAATAATAATAATAATAATAATAATAATAATAATAATAATAATGGATAGATTTGATTCCAGAAGGATAACATTCATGCTCCTAGATAGAATTGTGGGCTGGTGATGTCTGTGCGGTCATCTTTTTTTCTGTGTTTCATCTAGACAGGATAACTTTAATGCTCCTGGATAGATTTGATTCCAGTAGGATAACAATTATGCTCCTAGATAGATTTGTGGGCTGGTGATGTCTGTATGGTCATCAGACCGAGGGTGAGACCTGCATTCAGATGGAGAAATTACCCACTGCGTTCCGGCAGATAATGAAAAAAGTTGCTCTCGACAGAAGGCCCATTCACTTACAATGGGGAGGACTGTCAATCAGGTTGGAGGTTGAGAGATTTTCGTGTAAGAATGTGCAAGTACGGAGAGATAGAATTTCTGTGATATCGGTTGTAAAGAAAATTCTATCTTTGTACTTGATTTCTTCTCTGTTTTCTTTTATTTAATTTGATGATTCCTTTGTGATTAAGTTACCTTTCTGCAAATAGCACTGAAATTGATAATGAAAATTATCAAAATTTATGAGACTAATAATGATATTTCCAAATATTCGCATACTTCTTCAAGCGTATTTGCAGGAAGGTGTCCGTGGCAACAAGAGTTATGCATCATGAAGACGTGAAAATATGACAAGGTTGGCTGCGGGCCATTTTAGTGGCCTAGTCACGTGCCCCTCCCCCATGTGTGCTGGTTGCCTTTGTTTTTTCTCCATAAATTTCATTATATTATATTAAAAATCAAGTAATTCTTTAACACGTGCCTGCTGAGCATGTCCAGTTCTTAATAAACATGTGCTGATCTGGTCTTGTAATGATACACTCTTAGGAAAAAAAGGTTTCTTTGGTATCCTGGAATAACCAATTGGTTTCTTTGAGAGAAAAAGTGAGGAACCGCTGTGAAATCCCCCTAGACGAAACCCCCTGGTTCCCAACTTATGATATACGATGGATTTGAACCTTGAAGTATTTTCCTGAGCATTTATCTTAATTTAAGTGACAAATCAAAGAATAAATAAAAGGAACCAAAAAATACTGGGCTAAAATATCTACTCAAATTATCACAAAAACACCAACGTGAAAGGAAGATCCTGTATTTTATTTACTTGTATTATAAACAAAATATTCGGAACCGCATGTTCCAACATATGTGTTCAGCGACGATAAAAAAAAGAAATCCTCTTCTAAACAGTCCATGTGTTTATAGTTTATAGGGCATAGAAAGCGCACTTACCAAAACAGCCAGTGCTTTTGAATCGTGTGTAAAAAGTTAATGAAGGCCGATGTTGCTAGTGGCTGTTGATTTGGCAAATAGAAATCACTGTAGCATAACATGTGAGCCTGTATAAATTATATATGACCTAGACTTGCACAAGTCCCTGGTGCATGTCCCTATTTTCCCATCCCACGGTCCCACCCAGAAGTGCGATACATTTTCCCCTCCTCGAAGTTAACTGTATAATATTATCCCAACTACATGGTGTTATTAAGTAGGTCCTACTGTTTTTTTTTTTTTTTTTTTTAAACTGGTCGACACTGTCGCCGTGCCGGTTTCAACAGTAGCACTAGCAGCAATTGAGTCCTAGTCAGTTCTAATCCCATTATCATCGCGATAAGGCTGAAGGCAAAGTGGTCTTCAAAGGAATGCATGGCTAGTCACTGGCCACTCAAGCGAGACAAAGCTGACCGTCTCCCTCCGGCTGCCGACACCAGGACGCCCACTGCCTGACGCGCTGCACTCCAATTAACCCTTCATTACACAGTAGCTCAATTACCAGCTTCTTATGAGGGGTGCCTTATGACCGCTCGCTTGTCTGTGTGATAAGAAACACAGTGCAGACCGCCCGGCGCTTATCAGCTGGAGTCAATGTTTTCTGGTTATAGACACGTTCCACGCTAGGTTTAAGGGCCTACCTGTATTGTAACAGAATAAGGCTACGACGTGTGTTTACTTAAAATTTCATTTTGCAATGTATTTGATTTTAAATAAAATACGGAAGACAGTCCAGTGAAACTTGAGCAAGTCTATATATGACCGTGAACAAGAGATAACCAAACTGCAATGAAATAATTAACGATAAAATCGATGGCTCCTCGTGGCACAGAGTTTTATCGACCTTTGATTGACGATACTCGATACCACATTTGATCGGGCTCTGCCTTTGTGACTGCATATGCATCATAGTATCGATGACCAAGGCCAGGTATTAAGGCACATGGTGACATGGGGGTGGCCCGTGACGAGCACCGAGCTATAACGATGTGCTCACGGCCAACCCCAAGTGAGTCAGAGGCACAGTTGTGTCAAAGTCACCTCGCTATACCGGCCTCCGTGCGCAATGTCACGTGTACCCCCCTGTGGCATAAAGCCCGGGGGTAGAGCTCCGGCCATTATTACGTCCAGCAACGTTGTGGCAACTATATAATGACTAATAAAGTTTCACAAAAAGTCAGTTTCTTTTCTTTTCTTTTTTTTCTTTCTTTCTTTTTTTTTTTTTTTTTTTCTTTTTTCTTTTTTCTTTTGTTTAATTTGGACCGGGCCATGGGTTGACATTCAGCTAAGCTGGTGATTTTGTGGAACAAATTTACGGGCGACATGAGTTAGGAAAAGGTACCAGAATTTTTTTGCTCCAGTCCTGATGTAAGAAAAGAAAGCCGTAGGAATCATAAAAACGAAGAGTGTTGTGTATAAATACTTCTGATAGTTTTTACTTTTTTATTTTATTTTTTTTAATGAAGTTATGCAAAGTGAATAGACCATCCCTCGTGAACAACTATATTTCTCCTAGTTAAAAACAATATTTCTTGTGATATGTATGTGCGTGTGTGTGACAAATAATTGTATTCAGTATCATTAGCATTTGAAAACATTTTACTTGTCATCGATCAAGAAGCAAATTGATTGCAATTGTTAAACATAGACATGATAAAATCAAAAGTAAAACATTCATAATCAAATGCATCTCTGAGGATATTTGTTGTTACAATGAAACTGCATCCAACCTGAATTATATTGAAACAGGATTTTATGCACAAAGTATCACAGTGGCATAAATCATTAGTGGCATATTTCAATATCTTTCTACTTGCATGCAACAAGGCGAAACATATACTATCAAAATTGCCTACCAGTTTGCATTGCATTCATGTCTATCTGCTACACACTCTTCACAATGTACTTTTGACGTCTCGCATATAATAATAATAATAATAATAATAATAATAATAATAATAATAATAATAATAATAATAATAATAATAATTATAATAATAATAATAATAATGATGATGATGATGATGATGATGATAATGATAATGATAATGATAATGATAATAATAATAATAATAATAATAATAATAATAATAATAATAATAATAACAATAATAATAATAATAATAATAATAATAATAATAATAATAATAATAATAATAATAATAATAATAATAATAATAATAATAATAATAATGGATAGATTTGATTCCAGAAGGATAACATTCATGCTCCTAGATAGAATTGTGGGCTGGTGATGTCTGTGCGGTCATCTTTTTTTCTGTGTTTCATCTAGACAGGATAACTTTAATGCTCCTGGATAGATTTGATTCCAGTAGGATAACAATTATGCTCCTAGATAGATTTGTGGGCTGGTGATGTCTGTATGGTCATCAGACCGAGGGTGAGACCTGCATTCAGATGGAGAAATTACCCACTGCGTTCCGGCAGATAATGAAAAAAGTTGCTCTCGACAGAAGGCCCATTCACTTACAATGGGGAAGACTGTCAATCAGGTTGGAGGTTGAGAGATTTTCGTGTAAGAATGTGCAAGTACGGAGAGATAGAATTTCTGTGATATCGGTTGTAAAGAAAATTCTATCTTTGTACTTGATTTCTTCTCTGTTTTCTTTTATTTAATTTGATGATTCCTTTGTGATTAAGTTACCTTTCTGCAAATAGCACTGAAATTGATAATGAAAATTATCAAAATTTATGAGACTAATAATGATATTTCCAAATATTCGCATACTTCTTCAAGCGTATTTGCAGGAAGGTGTCCGTGGCAACAAGAGTTATGCATCATGAAGACGTGAAAATATGACAAGGTTGGCTGCGGGCCATTTTAGTGGCCTAGTCACGTGCCCCTCCCCCATGTGTGCTGGTTGCCTTTGTTTTTTCTCCATAAATTTCATTATATTATATTAAAAATCAAGTAATTCTTTAACACGTGCCTGCTGAGCATGTCCAGTTCTTAATAAACATGTGCTGATCTGGTCTTGTAATGATACACTCTTAGGAAAAAAAGGTTTCTTTGGTATCCTGGAATAACCAATTGGTTTCTTTGAGAGAAAAAGTGAGGAACCGCTGTGAAATCCCCCTAGACGAAACCCCCTGGTTCCCAACTTATGATATACGATGGATTTGAACCTTGAAGTATTTTCCTGAGCATTTATCTTAATTTAAGTGACAAATCAAAGAATAAATAAAAGGAACCAAAAAATACTGGGCTAAAATATCTACTCAAATTATCACAAAAACACCAACGTGAAAGGAAGATCCTGTATTTTATTTACTTGTATTATAAACAAAATATTCGGAACCGCATGTTCCAACATATGTGTTCAGCGACGATAAAAAAAAGAAATCCTCTTCTAAACAGTCCATGTGTTTATAGTTTATAGGGCATAGAAAGCGCACTTACCAAAACAGCCAGTGCTTTTGAATCGTGTGTAAAAAGTTAATGAAGGCCGATGTTGCTAGTGGCTGTTGATTTGGCAAATAGAAATCACTGTAGCATAACATGTGAGCCTGTATAAATTATATATGACCTAGACTTGCACAAGTCCCTGGTGCATGTCCCTATTTTCCCATCCCACGGTCCCACCCAGAAGTGCGATACATTTTCCCCTCCTCGAAGTTAACTGTATAATATTATCCCAACTACATGGTGTTATTAAGTAGGTCCTACTGTTTTTTTTTTTTTTTTTTTTTAAACTGGTCGACACTGTCGCCGTGCCGGTTTCAACAGTAGCACTAGCAGCAATTGAGTCCTAGTCAGTTCTAATCCCATTATCATCGCGATAAGGCTGAAGGCAAAGTGGTCTTCAAAGGAATGCATGGCTAGTCACTGGCCACTCAAGCGAGACAAAGCTGACCGTCTCCCTCCGGCTGCCGACACCAGGACGCCCACTGCCTGACGCGCTGCACTCCAATTAACCCTTCATTACACAGTAGCTCAATTACCAGCTTCTTATGAGGGGTGCCTTATGACCGCTCGCTTGTCTGTGTGATAAGAAACACAGTGCAGACCGCCCGGCGCTTATCAGCTGGAGTCAATGTTTTCTGGTTATAGACACGTTCCACGCTAGGTTTAAGGGCCTACCTGTATTGTAACAGAATAAGGCTACGACGTGTGTTTACTTAAAATTTCATTTTGCAATGTATTTGATTTTAAATAAAATACGGAAGACAGTCCAGTGAAACTTGAGCAAGTCTATATATGACCGTGAACAAGAGATAACCAAACTGCAATGAAATAATTAACGATAAAATCGATGGCTCCTCGTGGCACAGAGTTTTATCGACCTTTGATTGACGATACTCGATACCACATTTGATCGGGCTCTGCCTTTGTGACTGCATATGCATCATAGTATCGATGACCAAGGCCAGGTATTAAGGCACATGGTGACATGGGGGTGGCCCGTGACGAGCACCGAGCTATAACGATGTGCTCACGGCCAACCCCAAGTGAGTCAGAGGCACAGTTGTGTCAAAGTCACCTCGCTATACCGGCCTCCGTGCGCAATGTCACGTGTACCCCCCTGTGGCATAAAGCCCGGGGGTAGAGCTCCGGCCATTATTACGTCCAGCAACGTTGTGGCAACTATATAATGACTCCTTATAAAAGAAGCATGAACAATTCAGAAATTAAGCAAGTGCGCACGGTGACCTACGTCTGCAGATCTGTCCACTGTAAATGAAAGCTAGCTTTCGGTAAATGTGTATCTAAAAATAGCTTGCTTTCGGTAAATATGTTTCTAAAAATAGCTTGTTTTCGGTCGCTTTCGGTTGCATTCGGTTACTTTCGGTTGTTTTTGGTCACTTTCTGTTGTTTTCGGTTGCCTTCGGTAATTAGACGGACCGTTCTCGTGCTTCTGAGGTAAAAAGTAAATGTCAGATCATGTGACATTTATATAAGCAAAATGGCAGCCAGAAGATACCGCATGTTCATGCAACTTTGTGAAAAATGGCCAGTTGATGAGAGCAAAGCCGGCAGAGATCTTGGCACATATATACGTCAGCGAGTTGCGAAAGCTTTTCAGCACGGAGAAGCCACAAAAATTGATGAAGCATCATGTGACAAGATGTATGAAAGCCTTGAGCGAATTAACAATAGCCAATTCAAGAAAATGTACCCGAGGATACGAGATAATAATTGTACGGAACTTTCTCAGGAGGATTTACGTGTTATGGTTTCATCTGAGTCGTTAGAATATTTTCAGAAAAACGATTAGGCGTAACGCGTTAAACTTATACTTAAGGAGAGATTTTAAAAGCGTTGTGAAGCATGAGGGACGAGGCATGATGTGTCTGTTTTCTTGCCATCTTGGCATCTTGCAAGTTCTCCCAACCAGACCAGTTCTAGAGTTTAAGAAGGTGGGATTAATAAATGGAGAAATAAAATTAAATTTTGAAGTGATAAACGAGGAAGCAAGAGTCATTGCACGCTGTATGGTCCTGGCACACGTCTCCGAGGTGAATTCCAATCGGAGAAACCTTTGCGTGTTTCAAGTTCAGCAATCTCTGTAAGACCATGAAGGAACTACCTCCAATTTCCATGATGAGACTAAGTCCGTCATGACAAGTCTGGCGTACATGTAAGCTGTAGCCTCAGTCCAGAAAACAAGAACTAACGTACTTTGTGGTGAATTGTTTGAGCATCTGCGTGTAAAACATGAATACAACTGTACAGCAGGTCATCAGGGCATTCTCAGGACAAGGAGTGATGGGTATTGAATGCACCCAGGAAGATTTCACATGACATGGTCCGTTTTGCAGTCACTGAAAAATGGGCCTCATGTACAAAAAATACACGTCAACCGTGTGGATTGAACAATTCAATTAAAACTGGAAATTTTTTATCGTGAGGAATTTCAAAAATATATGTATACGTATCTTCAGTTTCAGTATGGATATATTACACAGTACGTGCACTGTGGTTCCTATGATGTAAAGAGGAACTTAATAGTTTTTTCATGACTGTATAATAGTTAAAGTTGAATGACTAAGGCTTAAATCATGGTAATCAAAAAATGTGTGTCTCTTACATTGAAATAACATTCTATTTTGGAGTTTGTCAGAACTTCATTTTGTGTTACAAGTAAACAAGGAGCTCAAGAGGCTGTTGTTGATTTGATGAATAAATGATATTGTTATGTGGAGGTGCTCTAAGGGTACTCCTGCTGGAAAATTGTGGGAATTGAAGTGTCATATGGTTGATTCTGGTGCATTCTGAACTTTCAGTCAGTCACAAATCAAATGGATTCTTGTGCATTCCAAGCTTACAACATGGCACATAAATATGAAGCCCTTAATTCCCTGCAAAAATTAGCTATTCAAGCAACATGGATTACGAGCACAAATTTTTGCAAGTATCACTGGCACCATCAGCCAAATTGGACATGTGTAATATGTTTCACTGGTTTTGGGTTAGATGAAACTAATTATATCTTGGTAATTTTTCTCTGTTATTTTTGGGGCATGTATACGTGACAGATTTTTTATTGTATTTGTGTCTTTTTGCCCAGAACCACTTCCTAGTAGTCAATACCCTATTCCACAGTCCGAACTCTTTACTCTCCATAAGCTAACCTGTCCCTGTCTAACCTATATACATATGAATTACTGTTGTCCATATTGCACACGTTCCTCCGTAAAATTTTGACATAGGCTGTATTAGCCCAAATTAATTAAATGGTCTTCAGCGGGTAACTACTCAACATGTTTCGGAGCCTTTTACCCGTAAATGTCTCTCTGAGTAGCGGCTCCTTGTTTAAGCTAAATATTCAGCAAAGACAACCCACATAATAAAGAATAAATATGAACATGGCAAATGATGAATTAGCTAAATACGTGAAGTTTCGCTTATAAATGCAGAGCATCATTATGAAAGAAGAATACCTGTCAAACAAACCATAATTACTAAATTTGTATAGTACAGGTTCAGATAAGAACAATTTGACTTACCCCTGAACCAATATGTACTCTTTCTAGCTGGACAGCTTATCCTAATTAAACCAACCGCCAGTGTATAACTGAAGTGGAAACAAGCTGGGGCCTTATATTCAGTCCCAGTGATAGTAAAATAAACAGTTGCAGCTAGACTACCTGTTCAAACCAAGGGAAATCCCAACAAGGACTGCAACAATGGACATCCTGCACCAGAAATGTAATACAAACTCTATGATGACACCTACCCCTCAAACAATTAAGCTCTATTTAACTGCCAACCCTGAGTCAATGTATCAACTTAATGTGTCAGGTTTGTGACATTTGAGAAAATACTGTCAATTTTGAGTAAATATGCATTTAGGCATGTCACAAAAGAATGAAAGTCATTAGCATTTATGTCAAAAACATGTTATCAAAACAATTTTTCTTAACAGGATTTTAAGTACAATTTGGCAAGCTTGTAACTGTGGTCACTAGCTGCTTTCTACCTATAGCGCCTAGGGGTTTGACCTAACTGAAAACAAGCTAGCCTAAAATGTCTGAAAGGTGAACATTAAATCTGATTGATGCCAAAAGTTAAAGTTCAGTAGCAAAACAGGCAAGTCTAAAAACTGTAAATTATTGTAGCCAAACTTTCTAATAATCTGTGGATATTAACGGCTAAATTATAGGGCAAGTCAGAAAAGAATGAAAGTCATTTGTATTTAAGTCAAGAGAATGCAATGAAAATATAATATTTCTTGCCCAGATATCAAGCACAATTAGGCAGGCTTGTAACTGTCGTCAGTAGCTGCTTGCTACCTATAGCCCCTGGGGGTTTGACCTAACAGAAAACAAGCTAGCCAAAAATGTCTGAAAAGTGAACATTAAAACAGAATGATGCCAAAAGGTAAAATTAAGTAGCAAAACAGGCAAGTCTAAAATCTCTAAAATTATTGAAGCCAAACTTTCTAGCCATCGTAGGATATTTACAGCAAAATTTGTAGAAATATTTGATCAAAAGTACATCTTTGAATCCTCTTGACTCAAGTTTATTGTAAATAAATTTGGTTCTAGGTGCATCAATCCTACATTATGTGCATATCTGTCCCAAATATTATGGTGCTGCCATAGAAAACTTAAGGAATCTGATTTGAAGCATTCAGTTTCTCAAACAAAAGAGGATTGGAACACAAGTTCAGAACTTGATCTCCCAATACACATCATGTTACACCATATGTTAATTACTTACCAGTACTTGCATTTTATTTTTCTGTGGAGTTACCAGGAATTATACATTACTGATACAGTTTACCCATCTCCATCGTATGTTGGTGACCTGTTGTATAACTCAATTTTGGGGAATAAGAGAAGTACCAGAAAGATCACCAACATGAACCTGAAATTTATAAGTCAGTTTAAAGTTTGGTTTTACAGAGAAGAAATTACACACATGTAGTATGTTATGGTAATCAGTGTCCCCAGTTCTTGATGAGAGTTTTGTGTCTCATCAATCACGGTTAGAGACAAATCAATGGATTGGCATGTAAGAAATGACAAGTTTATTATCATCATCATAACATTGCCCACACCTAGATCTTGACTAGTCTGCCAGCAAACATGTTTTACTACATTTTGTGGTTGGAGCTAGCTAGTTTCTATTCCCATGCGGAGATGACCTCTGAATTAGTATGATACAAAAGGGTTGCCTGAACATAAATATTAGAGAACATTGACGTGTGAGAGTATAGTTTGCACCAAGACAAAACAAAAAATGGTCTACTTTCATCCATGTTTAAAATGTCATGCAAATCATAATTTGCAAGGACAGCACTCGCATGCACAGTAGATAGATTGGTGGGACCTTGGACCACAATTGTGTTGCATACATTGTACACTCACTGACTTGCCTTCACAAAATCCTTTTTTAATGCCCTATCTGGACTTAGATCTGAAAAGCTAACCTTTTGGGGTAGGACAAGTTACTAATCTGCATTTGGTCACCCAACTTTTTGCCTTTTTCAATACAAGCATTGCATCATTAATAACTGGCACAATTTCCTAGTGCATATCACCCAACCACAGGTGTCCAGCTGATTGTGCTTCAAGTGCTGTGCATGCATTAATCAGTTGAACCCTTACCAAAGTTGATCCATTTATCCTGTGCCTTAAGAATATCAGAGAGGGTTGATTTACTGATGTTTCAGGAAATACCCCTGATGTCTCCCAGGGTAAATTTGGATTTTCCTGCACACAGGAAAGGGGCAAAATTTGTCCTGAACAAACCATACAACCCGAACACCAGGAACAGCATCTCTGACATGTTGCACAAAGTAAATTGGGAAGACCTTGGGGCCAGAAGAAAGAAAACACTGTAGTTTTGTTATATAAGATCACTATTAATTTGGTAGCTCTACCTACTCAATACCATCTAGTTATTCAGCAAAGAGGGAAAAAGTCCATATAGACAGGAACCCCATTATTTATCGCAGATATTCTCCCTAGATTGATGCTTTTAAATATTTTTTCCCATGGCTGTTTCAATATGGAACCAGAAAAATTGAATTTGCTTTCAATCAAATCCATCTGTATGCCTTGAAAATTGACAAAATTTCAAATATTTTAAAAGTTTACTCAATGATATTCAAATGTATCTTAACTACAATCTTTTGAATTGAAATTGCCCCTTCATCTTTAATAGGTTTAAAGTGGTGAATATTAAAATCTTCAAAGTGTGCATAATTCACACATTTTCAAATTTTACAACTTTCATTTTAATTTCATAAGACACACCTATACCACAAACCAGCATATTGGTGTGCCATTGACAGCTATATCTACAATGCATTTGAAGATATTCAACATTTCAAGTTTGAATGTATCCCTGATTAGCACATTTTCTAATTTAACATCTACTTTTATTTCATTGGGTGCACCTACAGCACTAACTGAATAATCCAAGTTGGATTGACACCTCTATCAGTGATACTTTGAAAAAAAAAAATAATAGAAAAGATGATTTGCTGCATAGCAAATCAGTGTGTGTGTCTTCAAAGCATATTGGTATGGCAATGTACAACTATTCCACGGCACAGGAGTAGAAGTTGGAATGGCATGTCTATCTATTATAGCTTTGAAGTTATTCAAGATTTAAAATTTCTAATGGTGCTATGTAGCATAATTTAAATTGCTACAACTTTTATTTTTAATTCATTAGGTCAACAACCCCTAGTAAAAGTTGAAGTGAAATCTCTATCTATTATAGCTTTGAAGATATTGTAGATTTAAAATTTCGAATACTGTTAATTAGCATAATTTAAATTGCTACAACTTTTGTTTTCGAATCATTACATGCGCAAAGGTCAACAACCCCCTGGTAGAAGTTGAAATGACATCTCTATCTATAAAAGTTTTGAAGATATTCAAGTATTAAAATTTCAAATGCTGCTAATTTGCATAATTTAAATTGCTACAATTTTTGTTTTAAATTCATTAGATGCACAATGGTCAATAACCCCCTAGTAGAAGTTGGAATGACATCTCTATCGATTATACTTTTGAAGATATTCAAGATTTAAAATTTCAAATGCCCCTAATTTGCATAATTTTAAACATCTTCATTCCTCTGTATGAAACGGTCAAACTTCCTGTATGGAGGTACAATCATGCCAAGTTTGGAGTTTCTACGTATAATAGTGTCCGAGAAAAGTGTCGGACAAATTTGCTGGTAAAGAAGAAAGAAAGAAAGAACTCAAGGAAAAACAAAAAAGTGTGTGTTGACACACACACTTTAACTAGGAAAGATGATTTGCTGCATAGCAAATCAGTGTGTGTGTCTTCAAAGCATATTGGTATGGTAATGTACAACTATTCCATAACACAGGACTAGAAGTTGGAATGGCATCTCTGTCTGTGATAGTGTTGAAGATATTCAAGATTGAAAATTTCAAATACTGCTAATTAGCATAATTTAAGTTGCTACAACTTTTATTTTTAATTCATTAGGTGTGCAATGGTCAACAGCCCCTAGTAGAAGTTGAAATTACATCTCTATCTATTATAGTGTTGAAGATATTCAAGATTGAAAATTTCGAATACTGCTAATTAGCATAATTTAAATTGCTACAACTTTTGTTTTAGATTCATTAGATGCGCAATGGTCAACAACCCCTAGTAGAAGTTGAAATGACATCTCTAGCTATGATAGTTTTGAAGATATTCAAGTTTGAAAAATTTTAATGCTGCTAATTAGCATAATTTGAATTGCAACAACTTTTGGTTTAGATTCATTACATGCGCAATGGTCAATAACCCACTAGTAGAAGTTCAAATGACGTCTCTATCTAAAATAGTTTTGAAAATATTCAAGTTCTAAAATTTCCAATGCTGCTAATTAGCATAATTTATATTGATACAACATTTGTTTTAAATTCATTAGATGCACAATGGCAATAACACCCTAGCAGAAGTCCGAATGACATCTCTATCTATTATACTTTTGAAGATATCCAAGATTTAAAATTTCAAATGCCCCTAATTTGCATAATTTTAAACATCTTCATTCCTTTGTATAAAACGGTCAATCTGCTTGTATGGAGCTACAATCATGCCAAGTCTGGAGTTTCTATGTATAATAGTGTTCGAGAAAAGTGTCGGACAAATTTGCTGGTAAAGAAGAAAGAAAGAACTAGGAAAGATGATTTGCTGCATAGCAAATCAGTGTGTGCGTCTTCAAAGCATATTGGTATGGCAATGTACAACTATTCCATAACACAGGAGTAGAAGTTGTAATGGCATCTCTATCTATTATAGCTTTGAAGTTGATCAAGATTTAAAATTTCTAATTGTGCTATTTAGCATAATTTAAATTGCTACAACTTTTGTTTAAGATTCATTAGGTGCGCAATGATCAATAACCTCCTTGTAGAAGTTGGAATGACATCTCTATCTATTATACTTTTGAAGATATTCAAAAGATTTAAAATTTCAAATGCCCCTAATTTGCATAATTTTGAACATCTTCATTCCTTTGTATAAAACGGTCAAACTCCTTGTATGGAGGTACAATCATGCCAAGTTTGGAGTTTCTATGTATAATAGTGTTCGAGAAAAGTGTCGGAAAAATTTGCTGGTAAAGAGGAAAAAGAAAGAAAGAAAGAAAGAACTCGAGGAAAAACAGAAAAGTGTGTGTTGACACACTCACTTTAACTACATGTGCATGTACCTGTGAACTGAGACATGCACTATACTGACTCAGTGAATGGCTATGAAGAACAGGCTTCATCTCACCGGTTACAAGAAAACAAAGACATGAAAGTGTCCAGTGAGATGACACAAATCCACAGACTTTTTCAAAATTCACCAAAATGTGAAAACAGTCATTGGGGACTGTAAGGTCTGTATGTAGTCTGATTTTAACAGAGGGTATACTCTGCCAGGCTTGTTCTGCCTGGAAGTCCAGTCCGTCTGATCCCTTGGGACTGATGGAACTGATAAGCCCAGCACACTCCTAGCTTCAGGGTAAAACAGACCAGCTACCAGGACACTCTGACTGGTCAGTCTCAGTCATGGTGTACTTACAGCTCTGTCCAGCATTAGTGAGAACATGCAGCAGATATGTTTCTTGCATGAACAGAAAGAGATCCTCTGTACTTTATTGAGAGCCTCATTACACAGTTGTTGGGAGTCCCCCCCCCCCTCCCATCGCAATTTGCTACAAGACCCAAACCTTCCAAAGCGTACCCTCAACATGCATGGACAGAAAGCTGTGAGACAGGTTTAAGCTAATTAATTATGAATGTAAAATGGTTGCCTGGCACCACAGAGGTCAAGCAATAGGTCATACAGGAGGCAGTTGAAAGCCTGCATGTGGATTGGGTAGAAATTTGGTGAATTTCGCGTACATTAAAATTCCCCAAGTTTTGTTTGTGTGCTGTTGGATTTGCCAGTTGTCTCAAACCTATATGTGTAAGTTAGAACTTTGTGTCTATCTGCAATAGTTTGGAAGATATGGAGCTTTTAAAATTTTAAATGCCCCTAATTTGCATAATTTTAAACATCTTCATTCCTTTGTATAAAACGGTCAAACTCCTTGTATGGAGGTACAATCATGCCAAGTTTGGAGTTTCTATGTATAATAGTGTTCGAGAAAAGTGTCGGACAAATTTGCTGGTAAAGAAGAGAGAAGAAAGAAAGAAAGAAAGAATTCGAGGAAAAACAGAAAAGTGTGTGTTGACACACACACTTTAACTAGAAAATTTGATTTTCTTGTTAGCAAATCTGTCTGGGTGCCTGGAGAAACTGCAATGCAATGAATGCAGCTGTGACATAAGCTCCAAATGTGTCATGGCATGTTAACAGTATTGCCAAGTTGGTGAAAAGTATTGCAGAATGATATAGGTAGATATGTCTAGCTTTGACCTTTCAAGGTCACTGTAGATCAAAAAAAGACAACACCAGATGAAAGCTTATATGTCACATCGTACCCATGATCAATAGTAACTATGACCCCAAAGTGAACCGTTTTCCATATACAGAGATTCTAATGCTGTGTGGCCTTGCTTTGACCTTTCAAGGTCACTCAAGGTAAAAAAAAAAAAGACAGCACCACATAAAAGCCTATATATCATTTCCTATTCATGACGTTTAATAGTAACAATGGCCCTTAAGTGCACCGTTTTCCACATGCAAAGATTTTCATGGTGTGTGACCTTGATTTGACCTTTCAAGGTCAAAAAGGATAGTACCAGGTAAAAGACCATATGGTATTTCGTATTCATGTTTACTATGGAGCTTTATACATCCATTTTGTCACTCATAGTCAGAAAATAGGAAAGATTTGAATTGTCCAGTGTCTCAAATTTGCATAATGTTTATAGTAACAGGCTCAACAACATGTCTATGTGATAGGCCATCCTAAGAAACATATATTTGCCATTTTAAAACATGTCACTGTCTATAATAGTTTTGAAGATATTCAAGATTTAAGTTTTCGGTATTAACCTAATTTTCATAAATGTAAATGTTAGAACTTCAGCTCATGCTTCATTGGATGCACCTATGGGATGGTCCTATGCATTGAAGTTGGAATGGCATCTCTGTCCATAATAGTGTTGAAGATATTCAAGACTGAAATTTTGTTAATAGTTGTGAAAATATTCAAGATTGAAGTCCTAATTTGCATAAATTTGAATGTTACAACTTTGGCTCATGGTTCATTAGATGCGCCTATAGCACAAACCTATGTATTGAAGTTGGAATGGCATCTCAATCTATAATAATTTTGAAGATATTCAAGATTTAAATTTTGTGTATTCACCTAATTTGCATAAATTCAAATCCTACAATTTTGGTTCAAGGTTCATTGGATGCGCCTATAGCAGAAACCTATATGCGGAAGTTAAAAATCGCATCTCTATCTATAATATTTTTGAAGATATTCAAGATTTAAATTTTAGATAATCATATAAATTCAAATCCTACAAGTTTGGTTCATGGTTCATTGGATGCACCTCTATCACAAACCTACATATTGAATTGGAATGGCAACTCTATCTATTATAGTTTTGAAGATATTCAAGATTTAAATTTTCAAAGTGCCTTAATTAGCATGATTTAAAATTTTACAACTTTTGTTTACTGTCCATTAGATTGGCAGATGTCACAAACCTATATGCTGAACTTTGAATTTTGTATCTATCTATAATAGTTTTGAAGATATGGAGCTTTTAATATTTTAATTGCCCCCCAATTAGCATAATTTGGAACATCATGATTATTCAAAATCAGAAAGACAACTTCCCTACTAGGTGTATTACCATGCCAAGTTGAAACAGTATAGCTTGCAGGGTGTCCGAGAAAAGCTCCGGACAAATTTGGCGGAAAGAAGAAGAAAGAAAGAATTTTGCAAAAACAATGTGTCTGGGTTGTCACCCAGACATAATTTCAGGAAAAACAGAAAAGTGTGTGTTGACACACACACTTTAACAAGAGGTCCATGAGTCTGAGGCTGTGCTGACATGAAAAATTCATTTCCTGATATGCATTCCCTCCATAACTGAGAAATTAGTCCAGGTCATCCATATGATGCAACATCAATCTTCCACATGTTACAGATTTAGGGGTATCCTTTCTCTTACTGTTTTTCAACATGTTGAGTTTAGTGTCTTTTTTGTAAGTGCTTAGTGACCTTGAAAAATAAGTCAGGGTCACACAACGTATAACAAAGTTTGACCATTGGCTTAATGCATATTTGGTGTAAATTTGACAGTTCCATCTCAATTTATTATGTCATGGGCATCACAATAAAATTATTTCCTGATATATATTTCCTCCATGACCTTGAGAAGGTAGGTGAAGTTCACTAATATTTATGCAATATCAGACTTCTATATATGATACACTTTTGTGGTAGGTTTGGTTTTGTTAGTCTTGTTATTTCTCAACATGTAAAATTAAGCATACTTTACTACATCCTTAATGACCTTCAAAAATAGGTCAAGGTCACCCAAAAGCAAAACAATGATAAAACCACAAGGGCCACATGGGGATAAAAGTGGCTTAATATGTCAATAAAAACAGATGGGCAGTCGCAACCTGCATTGTACGCAGGTGGTCACAGTCAAATTATTGAAAACTCTCTGTGTGCTTTATCAAGACTTAAAAATTGGCTTTTGAACGGATACCATTTTCAGCTATATTAATAAATGAATAATATGTATTTATGAAGCTAACAGATCAGGAAAGCTGCTAATTTTAATTATTATAGGCTGTGTAGCGTAGCTATCGATACTCGATTCGTATAACAGGTAAACCCACCGAAAAATCTACCAAGAAAACATACAGGTGAGGTATACCTATAGATATCAATTTTTCAGGTCGACGTATACGGGCTGCTCATCATGAGACTTGAAAGAGTGCCGCAGAAAAGATGTTGACTGAAGTCGTACTTTAAATTGGTAAAAAATAGTTATAAAGCTTACATTTTCTTCATCGCCTCGCATTGCCTTGCCCATCAGATCCTGTAGCCTATCTCGTTTGCTATTTGTTAAGGCGCCACAAGGACGAATGGTATGGCTACGGCATTTTATAAATTTTCTAGCGGTCAAGTGCAAAGTCATGGTATGTCAAGCTCAAACTCAATTTCGGATATTTTCGGATATCTTTAATTTTAGATCTCTTCTGTTCAATTTTAGGTTGGCCTATCTTCAACTTAATTTTATATCTTATATTTTAACTTAATTGTCTTAAATTCAGTTCCAGAAATCTAAACTTGAATTTCAGATATATAGGCCTAAAATTGAATTTAACATACATATATATATCTAAAATTGATTTGAAAAAATCTTCTGATTGAAATAGTTACCTTGACCAGCCAATGTACTTTTTGATGCTTGCTTATGAAGATACTGTCGAATAATAGATATTTCAATTAAAATTTAAGATATCAGATACATATGATTGTAGATATCATCAACTTAACTTAAGATATCTAAATTTGATTTCCAGATACCAAAGATTGAACTCAAGATATCTATTCGACACCGTTTGCTTTTGATCCAATAATTCTTGATATCATATTTGTATTGCCTACAGATGGCGCTCATGTATGCTTTGGCCCAATCGGGCATCTATGCAATAAAGTATCTCCATCAAGAAATGACTCCTTACAATTAATAAATTGACTTCTTGGTACATTTATATATCGAAGTGATTTTCATATATAAAAAAAAGTCCACTTGATCATATGAAGAACTCATCTCTTAATATCAAAAAGTCATTCTCGATATCAAGAGGTCATTTTTTTATATCAAGAATAATAATATTCTGTGGTACTCCGCTTATCTGCCGCGGTCCTGGCTAGCTTAGTAGCTAGTCAGGTGGCCTTCAGGAAAAAAAAAAAAGCAAGCAAGCCCTAACCCACTGTCGCATTTTTGCGCTCGGCATGCCCACAGCCCCTGCTGATGATGCCACCTGGCTGGGTCATGGGAGCCCTAATAAGGGCTACCTTCTCCCTTCCCTTGCTAAGTTTGTCCTCTGTTCTCTTCCGTGATTAATCCTAAGATATTATTCCTACTCTCTCAGCACTGCACCAAGAAGCCTTTCACTGACTCTAAACAAACTCTACTTCCTGGAAAATCCCCCTTCAATCCTAGTATCCATGCTAACCTATCATTCTCTGCCATGTCCCTTACTTGCTCTAAGCTTTTACACTGCCCATCTCTTGTCCTCCATTGTACAAACAGCTGGTCTCTAAGCGCTCTATAACCTGTACACTATGTCATCATAAGATCAGTGGTCTCATCCACATCCTCCCTACACACCCTGCACTTCCCATCACTCCCATTTGTCCACTTCTGTTTCTTCTTCTCCAGATTGATCACTCCTGCTCTGCCCTGAAACAACAGTCTAGAACCCTTGCTACTATCCCAGCATTTAGTCTTCACTGGCTTGTCTACAGCTCTATATGCTTTCAATGTGCTTTTTTCCTCAACCCCTATTTTCCACTGCTCCACATGTTTCTCTTGGATCACCTTTCCTATATAGGATTTCCACGCCACTTCAATTTCTGGCCCTTTCAGCTCATATTTCTCAGCTAACTTGTCTATTTCTTGAACCCATTTTGTCTTTTCACTGACAGCCTCAATGTACGCCTTCCTACACCATCTTTCTTCATTCACCTGTTGCAAATATCCCCAGTAGCCTAGCCTAGCCTTAGCTATTCTATCTCTTATTGGTAACCATCCCAACTCTCCCAACACTGCCTCTGTTGCTACACACGGTAGTGCCCCAAGCACCCATTTCCCCATCTCCCTCTGTGCCTTCTCCATCCATTCAATATCCTTCTCACTAATGGCTATTACATCTACCCCATACAACATCCCAGGTATGGCTACACGTTCCCACAGCACCCTTCCTGTGAATGATCTATTGAAGCTGTTCCCTGCTGTGACCTTTGTCATACCTTTTGCTCTATTCACCTTCTGTCTGATTTTCTCAACATGGTACTTAAACATTCCCTGTCCTGTGACCTTAATGATCACCCCTAAATATTCGTACTCCTCACCCTCTCCAATTCTGATGACTTTCTCTTGACCCTCTGGTATCCTAAACTTTCCTACCATCCATTTCTCCTCCTGCCTTCTCTTCTGCCCCAAAACCATGACCTGACTTTTCTTCTCACTAAACTCTAATCTCCACTTTTCTCCATAGTCTCCTGCTATCCTCAAAAGTTCCTGTAACTCTCTACCTGTATCTGCCATTAACACAATGTCATCAGCGAAGAACAACCCTGGTATCTTTTCTCCTCCTAATGTTACTCCTTAATTGCTCTCTATCAGCTCAGTTCCCAGTTCTCTCATGTATATATGGCAAACAAAATCGGTAATAACACACAACCTTGTTTTAGCCCGATGTCTAACCTTGCCCCGTGAGTTTCCACATCTCCTATACTGAGACTACAATTTATATCTGCATACAAAGCCTTTAAACCTTCCAGAAAGCCACCTCCAAAGCCTAGCCCTTCCATTTTAGCCCACAGTGCATTTCTCCAAACCCTGTCGTAAGCTTTCCACACATCGAGGAAAGCCATGTACACCTTCTTTTCCTTTTCCTTGCTATCTCTAGCACCTGTGATAATGTAAACACATGATCGACAACCCTCCTGCCTGGTCTGAAACCATTCTGAATCTCTCCTCAGAAACCCTCCCTCTCCACAACTCTCCCCAGTCTCATGTACATTACACGTGCAAAAATCTTTCCTATATTTGAGGCTAATGCTATCCCTCTGCACTGATCTAGGCTATCCACTGATCCTTTCTTTGGGATGTATGCTATCTTCAGCTCCCTCCATTCTCTTGGGGCTTCCTTTCTTTCAATAACCAAATTAAACAGAAATTTCATACTCTCCCACAATTTTTCCGGACCTTTTTTTATAAACTCATTTAGTACCCCATCTGGCCCTGGGGATTTTCCTACTTTCAATCTGTCCACTGCTATTTCAATTTCTACTCTCTCAATTCTCTTGCATAGTTCCTGTTCCCACCTGTCAGGTCCTGCTTCTACTCTACCACTAGGTGGCTCCCCCGCCCCCCCACTGTGGGTCATTAATTTCATCCCAGTGTTCCTGCAATGCCGCTTCTATATCCTTCGCCTCCTCTACTACTTTTCCTTTATGTTTAAGCTTGTCAATTCCTACTCTCTTCCTTCTCAACACCTGAATCCAAAAAACTGCCGATGAGTCACCTCCACTTGACAGAACCCTTTTCGTCATCTCATTATTCCTCTTTATCCTTCTCTGTGTCTTCATCTCCTGTGCGATCATTCTTGCCTCCTTGTACTCCTCCTCAGCCTTAGCTATTTTATTCTGCTGTCTGTATTTCCTAGCAAACCTCCAAGCTTTATTCTTAACCTTCCTATTTTTAATTGCAATCTTTATCTCTGCATCTATGCTATACCCTTTCTTCTCTACTGGTACTCTTTTCCTTCCTATTACTAATTGTAAGTCATGTTTGATATAAATATTAAAGTCTGTAGGAATTCTTCATATCTAAAAGTCAATGTATCGATATAAAGAATTTCACTTTGAATATTTCAAGTCACTTCTTCGTATCAAGAAATATTAGGAAATTTTCAAAACAAGAAGCTCCATATTTATCTTAAATTAAAATCTAGATATTTTAATTAATGTTGGAAATGTACATATCTGCAATCCGAATTTAAGATATCTAAAATTTATTTCAAACTATATCCAATGAATTAAGAAATGACTTTAATTGTTTGAAAATAAATTGGTCTGTGAATAGCAAAACTGGGTGCCAAGAAGTTGGCTCGATTGGTCACTGAACATTTTCCTGTTAATATTCAATAGGAGATGATTGCTTGAAGGGGAAAAGAATCTCATTGAATGGACATCTAAAACGGGCCCACTAATTCCATTTCACTTCTGACATTGGACAATATTTCTTGAAAGCATTAATAATCCCGAGGCAGACTTTGGCGCGTATCCTTTAATGCTCTAAAATCCCTTTCCCTTCTGTTCACCTGTAACCGTATTAAAGTAAGTCGACCAACCCTTTATCTCGGCAACTCCGCAATACCGAGACCACAAGCCATACTAATTTGTTATAACACTTTCCTACAACTTAACAACTTAACGTGGCACTCTGATACCAAACAGCATCGCTACAAAAGCTGGCAAACCCCTTCTGCTTCTTAAGTGACTTAATTTTAAACTTTCCAGGAAAACAGTGCTATCTTACTAACGCCCCCCTACCACGGAGTATGGTTGCGTTCTTTTTGACAACTGCACCCAATTAAGAACTCACCGATCTGCCTGAAGGTTTGCAGTACGAAGCATCTAGGCTTTGTACTGGAGCAGGGATGCCAACATTTACAGTATCATTTCAGGGACAAATAGCAAATTAAAGGCCATCTGGGACACAAAATAATCAGCAAAGAACATAGTAGCAAATAGTTAATTTGTGATGAGGGACACACACCGTAAATTGGTCAAATTTTCAGCTAATTTCAGGGATTATCCCTGATGATGAGTTACAGATGGTCTGTTAAAAAAACAAACAAGCAAAACGACCTGATTCCCGGGAACAGGGCAGAGGCGTAAGGGCTCCACATACTCTCTCACAGCAGTGGGAGCCCCATGTTCCCGGTAATTTCCCCAATGGTGGAACGCCCCATTACATTAAGCCCTGCCCTTTGTCCCTATCCCCGCCTCTAATGCTCAGGCATTCCATGGCCTGCACCTGCAGTTAACTGCAGCTACAGTCACGGTAGCCCTGAAAATGGCTACCACCCTCCCTGTTCATACCCCCTATTCACCCGTTAGTTAACCCTGTTTTCTTCCCATTCTAGCATTTCCCTCCTTTTGTGTTTAAGAAACCTCGCCGAACTGAAAAAAATAAATGTAGTACTGAACGCTTATATACTTCTTTTCTCCCTTGATTAAGTCATGGAATGACCTACCACTGCTGAAAGAGATACACCTTCTCTATTTAATTTTAAATTGAAATTAAAAAAGCTATTATTCTTTGAACATGAAATTCCCTCTTATTTTTCACATGGAGAATGCTTTGGCAATACTGTTCACACCCAATTCCGACAGGGTCAGTCAAAATTAAATTCGCATCTGTTTGACATAAATATTGTCCCACCTGCAGACTGTCTCTGCAGCCACCCAGTCGAAGATACCTTTCACTTGTTTTTTCATTGCCCGCTATACGATTCTCAAAAGTGTAAACTTCCAAATGCTGTTGTAAATGTGCTTGCTCCAGGTGTTGAGCCAAGTCTGTTGATTCATCTTGTCCCTGAAAGACAATTAGAAATTATGTTAAATGGCAGTACAGGTCTTGCATATGAATTGAATGTTATTTTTTTCTGCAATACAATTATATATTCCATAGTTAAGACGCTTCATCTATTGGTAATGATTATTTTCGTTGTATGGAATGTTAACGTTTATTGGCAGTCTTTTGTGATGCCCTGTGTGTCGTGTACATAAATGTGTCATTTATGTACTGGAGACCATCTCGATTAGTTGCTTTGTAGCTACTAAGTTATCCAGTTTTTTAAATTAAATATGTTTACAATGCATTCTACAGTCCAGTTGTATGAGAAGGTGGTGGGTTAATGATTTTTCCTTGAATGTTAAGTAACTGTTTGCGCCTTTATTTGTTTATAAATACTTGCCCTCTCCTTTCTCACATACGAACATGAAACATACTCATTTTGGCTAAGAATTTCCGTTTAGTTTAAACTGATTTATTTAATCTGGATAGCCCTAAAGTACATCAAGATGACTAATACATGGGATCTCCAGAACATGGAGACACACAGTAAGTGTATACCAGACACACAGGACAATACAATTGTTACCATGTATAATATCAGTGAAAACTCACTTCAAATATCAAGATTTGATTACACATAGGATACAAATTAAACCAGTATGCAGATTGGTTCAATAGTATGAACTTTTGTTCAATATTTATTTACCCATTGTGGAAAAAAAAAGTGTGATACCGATAAATTTGCATGGTTCAAGCCAATGGTTATTATAGTAACCGAAACATTTATTTGATAAAGCATTTGGTATTAATAATGTACTGCTGAAGTGCATCACATGGATATTTAGGCAGTAAGAAAGCTCGTTACTGCCACGGAGAAATATTTCAATCAATCTATCACTACCAATGACTCTGTGGATGATAAGATGGGGGCTAACCCCCGACAAATCAAAGGAATAACAGTATTGAGTACATGTCATTTGTTTCTCTGAACAATGTAACTGCGACAGAAAAGAACAACATACTTGAAGTCTTCAGTGGGATAAGAACAGGAATAGTGTGGGTCAGGAAGGATGTTAACTTTGTGAAGGTCAAAGTTTTAACTGGAGAGTATCCTAGGCGCAATTGCGAATGACAAATATTAGCAAATCTGTCACCATGGAGGTAGAACTCAGGAACATTGTCTGTGGCTAAGAGAATAGTTTTAAGTTTCGATTTGAATATATGCAGGGAAAGCGAATCTCTAATGTTGGGAGGGAGGTTATTACATTGTTTGATAGCATCTGGGGAAAAAGTTATCCATGCGCGATGTTCTACATCTAATTGGCGCACTGACATTGAATGTCGGAGAGCACGACCAACGGGGCGGGGGGGGGGGGGTACTAGATTAGAAAGATACAAAGGAGTCAGTTTGTGGTACCTTTTGTAAAATATTACAAGCATGAAGTATTTACGTCCGTCTGCAAGAGTTGGCCACCCAAATTCAAGAAGTAACTTAACATGTGACGTATGTTTCAAAGCATACAAATGTTAGCGACAGCGGAATCGATTCCAATCGATCAGAAAGCACCTTACCAAAGTTGTTGAACAATACGCAACCGTACTCAAGAATTGACCGGGTCGTAGAACAATACAGATTGACCAGGGATTTGCGTGACAGTTTATGATTAAACGTTCGGAGAAAGGAAATTCTTTGACCAGCTTTATTGGTAATCCGTCTGATATGGACACACCAAGATAAGTCACGACTCAAGGTGATACCGTGATGTGCATGAATATCTGCCTCAGGAATCGGAGACCCACTTACAGGCGGGTGAGGAGGTTTCATGCGTTTCACAGAAAGTATAACAGATATTGATTTGATGGCATTGAATAACACTGGCCATAGCCTGCCCCAGTGATGTATTAAAGACAGATTGGTGTTCAGGTGGCGTGAGGATTGAACAGGGTTATTGTCAATTTCCAGTATGCCACTATCATCAGCGAACAACCTTCTATCACATGTCAGATTGTCCACTAAGTCATTCAGATTGTCCACTAAGTCATTTATATACACCAAGAATAGGAGCGGCCCGAGGATAGAGCCCTGAGGCACCCCAGCCTGGATAGGAAGCCAGGCAGAAGATTTAACACAAATAATAACTCTTTGGAGGCGATTTGAGAGATAGCTTTCGACCAAGGTAACAAGATGATTGGATATGCTAAGTTGCTGAAGTTTAAAGAGAAGTCCATGGTGCCGTCAAGAAATACCATTCTGGCTTTTTTTTTTTTTTTTTTTTTGTTTTTTTGATAGCTCTAGACCGTTGTTGATTATATGGAGTAGTTAGACAATTTGACTGATTGTTGAGTCGCCTGCCTTAAAATCTGGATTTTTAGATGTTAAGAGAATGTTGGCAGTGAAATATTCATAGAGGGCATTAAAAATTAGTTGTTCAAAGACTTTGGAAACATTACAGAGTAAGGATATTGGCCTATAGTTACTTTTTATTTGTCTATTAGGTTTTTGGACGACAGGACAAATATTTGATCGTTTCCAGGGCAAGGGAAAGAAGGCTGGATTTAGAGCGAGTTTGAATATTGTTCTAAGAGGATTTACAGATGGAACGAACGGTATTTTGGAGAAGGATGTTGTCAATATTGCCAGGCCCGGCTGCAGAAGTAACTTTTAGAGACAATAAAACTTTCAAGACATGTCATCCTCCTCATTAAACGTGATTTCAGTCAATCTAGACTCAGTATGGTGACTAAATTCAGGCATTGGAGGGGAGTCAATGTCGGAAGAAGTTGTGCATTGACTTGCAAAGTACGTGTTGAAAAATCTCGGATTTTTTTACATTGCAAGATATAATTTGGTCATTTTCAATAACTGGAGGAATATCCTGGCAGAGTTTACATCCCAAGACAGACTTAGATAAGCGCCACCATTGTTTTAGATTTATTTCGTTATATCGTCCATTCTGGAACGTAATTATAATAAAATCAGGGACGTGTCATCGACGTCTTAATCGCACGTCCCTGATTCGTCTCAGACAAACCTGATTGCATTCACCTTTGTCGTTGTGTCATGTTGTCGCCAGCGACAATGGGCATTCTTAGCAACCTATTTAATGAAATATAGTCAGATGTTATGCAAAAACGATGCATGATTTTGTTCTTCAACTGTACGTTTATTGCGTCAGAGGTGCAAAGTGAAGTCCAGTCTTGTAAAGCAGTGCGCACGCAGGTTAGCTCCTTCTCCATTCGCATGAGTCTTGTCTGTTCCAGGCCGCGTGGCTTCTGACCACGTGACGTATGTTTCACATGGCTTATGTATATTAATCAATTAGTCAACACGTTGGGCCCATTCACCTAAAATGCTTAGGATAAGAAACAAAATCCTTTATAACATTAAGCTATTCAATGAGACTGATTCTCGCCTGAAATGTTTGCACACGTAATAAAAATGATTCTTGAATACATTATCCCTGTCAACAAAAGTCTTTTCTATCCTGTTTTAGTGTAGGAAACATACCATTGTCATTTTTAGAATATTATATCGACATCATAATTCAGGCTACCTGATTAACCCATATGTTAAAATCATATGATGGCCTTAAATATTGTTTGGAAGTTATTATGATGATAATGTTTACCATTTATATATTGTAATTTGTGTGATATAAAATGAGAAGGATTGGCGGCGGCGCTCTTTCTCTCCCTTGGGTGGGGCAAAGGGCGCCATGAAGGCAGGTTTTTGTGGTTTTTTGTTTTTGTTTTTGTTTTGTTTTTTGTAAGCAAGATATATCGGCGAAGCATACAGCCGACATTCTTTTACGCACATCGAAACTGAAGCAACATTTGACTCACAGTGATTTGCATCTGAAAAAATACAAATGTGTCGATCATTATATTGTTGTGCTTGTCTTGCCTTCTGATTGAGGGCGCCAGACTGTGGGCGCGAGTCAAGATTACTCTACTAGGGCAAGACAAACGCAACTGCAAATCCCTGTGATGTGACCTCTCCATTGCACCAGCTTATAGAGTAGAAGTATAGGTGTTCGTAGATAAAACTGTGTGCTCTTTGCCTCCCCCCCCCCCCCCCCCAACATACGTAAGTACTATAGTAAGCCTACAGTATACTTTCGGAACAACGGATATTCGGAACATTGGATATTCGAAACATCGGACACTCGGAATACCGAAGTGTTACTGATGTAGCCTGGGCTTTACTTTAGTAGTCTGTAATTGTTTCTTGTAATTGTTTCTAGTTATTCTCACAATATTACAATGAGTGCATGCAATAAACATAGTACATGTTTTCTGAGAAGTGTCTTCTTTTTATTATTATTTTTCTTTTCTGATGGCGGTTCGAGGGAGGGAGGGGGCAGCAACGACCCTATTGTCACAGCCTCTAAACGTGCCCTGCGTCGGTCTATCCAATAGTAAAAGAAAAAAGACTGTTAAATCCTCAAACTATTTAAATACACACACACACACACACACACACACACACACACACACACACACACACACACACACACATATATATATATATATATATATATATATATATATATATATATATATATATATATATATATAAATGCCTTATATATTGACAAAACGAAAAGGTACAAAAACTAGGATATCCGGCGAAGAACAGCCAAATAACGACATATAGGCCTAGTGCCGGATGGCCAGTCACACTTGATAGAAACAATGCACAATTGCAATATAATGTGTACTAATAAATTCTCATATTCATACAAATAAATTTTCTTTCTCACATTAAGATTAACATTTTTTTGTTCTTCCTTTTTTATTTTTTACAAATAGCTAAGGTACGTGTATATGGCACTGATATCACATAAATTCCTGTGACCAGAAACTGACACATTTGTGGGATGTGAAGAATCACGTTGTGCACTTTTTAGCCTTATCAGCTTTTTGGTGAATACAATGGTTCACAGAGGGCGCATTTGCTGAAAACTGTGTAGATTTGCTGTTAACTTATGCTGCAACCTCCCACCGGCACAAATTATAAACCCTATAATTTTTGTCGTCAGGGTACGAAAGTTCGCGTAAATATCAGCAAAGATAAAGATTATGTATTTTGTATGCCTACATCCCTGATTTTGAATTCAGTTAAACTTTAAGTATATTTAATTCATACGTCCATAATGAATAATTGGGTGTAAGGTAACACCTTTCAACAGCTGATCGGGAGCAAAATGGTTTCCATCCCGATCGTCATAGGCAGCCCACTGGGTATGGTCCAAGTGGTTTTGTTCTTCACTTCAGTTATTCTTGGATTTTTCGTTGCAATACCTGTTGGAGTTACATATGTAAGTATATTTCATCAAAATATTCTTTAAAAAAAAGTTCTAATGTTAGTGTGTTTTCACAATACATCGGGGACTGCGTTGTCCGTTGGTATTTTGAAGAGGCTACCTGACGTTGTTTTCACCTTTCCACAACGCGCTCACCTGTACAGGTATTGTAAACAAACGTAAATACACCAACGGACCGAACAAATTACGATCTCTGTAGTGTACAGTTGACTTTTTACATCCAAATATTTATTCAATAGAAGGTTTGAAACTGTTCATAGGTGGGATGCAGGCAGCATTTCACTGCAAGAAATTTAAATTAGGTCATTACTCCTCTTTGAAAGTTCGAGGGGAAATCCCTGTATCGGTGTAACAGTGAGTTGTTACGCGAAAAGGAGGGATTGCCCATAGGATCCCGATGTGATTATGCGTATGACAGAACACATTTCACAGTTCCTGACAATTAAGGTGTCATAAGGCAGCACCATGGAGGTCCAGTTGACAATCTTGAGCTGTCAGTAAATTAGGTGGTGTCTTGAAATGGTTGAATGTCAGTTATTTTTAGAGTTGATTATTTTTCTCTTATAATACATATCATATGGGCAACATAAGCAAAGGTGTGACTCGTGCATACATGAAGGACACATATGCTGTAAATTCTTTATATGCTGAGACCAAAAGAAACAAAACTGCCTTTAGTCTTCCAGAAGAAAAAAAAAAAGGAGTCATTCAGCAGCAAATTTAATGATATTCAACTCTGAAATAATCTACCTGAAGAGAAATACAAAAGAGTACAACTAAAAATATTTTTAAGAATAAACTTAAGCAGCACCGCCTTAGTGAAATGGGAAAAATAGCAAATGACATTTATATTTATTATTAAGTTCTGAGTTTCTAATATCTCTCCATAAAATGCACTTATCATCTCTTTTAACATATGTACAGTTTTCTTAAACATGTGTATAATTTTCTTTTTATAAATCTATTCATATTCGTTTTACATATTTAATATACCTCTGGTGCTTAAAAATTACTTTTGACTTTCAGTCATTGTGTTCTTTCATCTGACACAGTGTTGTTAGTGGTCCACTGTGGGAATAAGCATTGGTATATGTCAGGCTTGCTAATGCTCCCATTTCAATGATACATCGTTCAGGATTTTAGAAAAACAATGTTGGATTTTAAGGTGTTCTCATGTCTGTGATATGACCTTTTATACTCTATTACAATTTTATACCATAATTTATGCATTGAACCATGTACCATATCTTGTATGTGAATAAAATAACATCAGTTAAATGCTATGATTTTTTAAATTTTCCAATCAAATACAACCCCCAAATCTCAATGTTCTTACAAAAGATAATTTCCATGCATTCCAACAGAAAAGTGGAGACAAGTATTTCTTTGTACAGAGTCGTTACTTTTATCAAAAACATGATTCTTTTGGGGTTTTTTGCCTTTTTTTTTGGGGGGGGGGCAGTTGAATTACTAAATTAACCTGGCAGATCAACAATGATCAATGTGGGGCAGTGTTGCTTGTGGCCTATTCTCAGATTCACTGTGATGTCACAGCTACATGTAGCCTAGTGTTGTCTTGGTGAAAACAACCCTTCCTTTCCATTCACTTTACATGTTAAATTGCAGTTTTCAAATTACTAATTTACACACAATGGCTCTCTTGGTGAGTAGCAAACAGGGGATGTGAAAAAGGGAAGATTGGATGTACTATACTAAGCTGGTTGATTTTGGAAAATTTATCTGTGTAAAAGTTGGACTTGAGAAGGTAATTTCTAGCATGGCTGAGTGTGAACCAACAATACAAGTGTTTCGTTATGTATATGTATTGTTTAACTCTGTGTGATATGTTGCCCATGTACGTAGTATGTCATGTAGTATGTCACCCATGGTTGACATGACAGGTGTTAGTTAATCAAATGTATTTGCTGATATTGTATTCCTTATGAATAATGAGTCAATGATAACTCTCTATTGTCAGTAGAGTTATTAGTATTATATTATTGTTACCTACCAAGAATATTGCTACAATCTGTCATCAACTAGACTGGTGTGGCTGCAGGGCAGTGGGTCACACCTCATGACAGTGCACGTGTCAGCTAGGGTGTATGCACGGTGAATCCAAGAATATATCATTAAACAAGAAGTACCTATATATAATGTCAGATCCCAATATCATACATGGTAAACAATGCTCCTCTTGCCAAACTAGGGACATGGATAAAAATGCCTGTTATAAAAACTCATTTATCATGTTCGTCAAAGCACTGATACAAGCACAATAAGGAGTTGTCTTATGTGTTAAGAATATGTATTCGTCATTACCACAATGTTAGTGACACCATTTGTTTTCCATTAGTATGCCCATATCATGGCAGCAGAACTGAAAAAAAAAATTATAAATCTCTATTACAGTGATCTGTAAATCCATTTTTCAGAATTGATCAGTAAATCCCTCTTTGTTAGAATTGTTTTTCTCGGGACTTGCATAAGATATTCAGCTATTGTTGCGGTATACTGATAATGGCTGTAATGTTGAATGATGAGATGGGAAGACTCCACGTCCCAGGATTGACAGGCTTGGAGGTATTATATATGCACAGCATTTAGATGAAGCAAGTCTTGCATGTTAATTATTTATTTATTTACAAAGTTAACTGCCTTCCTTGTCCAGTATCATGTTTATGTTATCATTTTCAAAGTTCATGTTCCTTGTACCAATTTCATTCCATCGTAAGAATATCATGGCTCAAAGTAATTTTCTTTACTTTTCACTTTTTCCTTTTGTCTTTCTGAAGCAGTATCAGACCCAGTACAGGTACCCAGCTCAATGCATTTCTAACTCCTCTCAAAGCCCTCATCTCCTGTATTGTAATATGACTTTGCAGTTGTTATTTGAAAATAAAGTTCGGTTTCATCAAAGACACTCGGTCTTTGGTTTCTTTCAGTTTTTACTATTATCCAGTAACAAGATCAGCGATTTTGATGGGAAACTAATGTGAGAGTCCCATATTTTGTTTTTATGTTTCAATACTTCTATACCTTGCTGGTGGCACCATCTATGTATGGCTCATGAAAGCTGCAAACATACCCATGGGATTCTCAACAAAACTGGGCACTCTAGCATTGTACATATAGGCACAACCTTTAATTTATTCATGCATGATTTTGATGTTTGCCTTTATGTTATTAAATTTGTGTGTTGCAGTTGATCACAGCCCACGATCTGTGTGGTGTTTTGATCAAAGGAATTGTTATTCATCTTCACTGAAATTTAGGCCTACATTGAGAGAGGACTTGAAAAATGGAGGGACTTGAACCCTGCTTAGTGATTACAGTGGTACCTGCTCTAAAGACCACCTCCAATTTAAGACCGCGTGTCTTTTTAAGACCACTCTTTCAGGACCCTCTGCTGTATTTACATGTTAAATATACCTTCAATTTAAGACCACCTGCAGTATGAGACCACTTTTTGTTGGCTGTAGGGGTGGTCTTAAATAGCAGGTACCACTGTATACCGATTATGGAGTAGAGACTTGTATCCAGTCAGCTCTGTTTTTAGCTAGCATTCTATGGCCAAACAAGTATTCAAAGCTGTTGTTGTGCATTAGGGTGCACTTCCCCAGACTTGGGGAAAAAAGAGATTTAAATATGTCAAAACAATCTGCTATAGTATTTCATCTCAACAAAATACATTTCAAATGACAACTGATAATGGCGTTAGCTATTTTTCATATAATTTTTTCCTATCTGGCCACCACAGACAAGGTTATATGACTGCAACTGGGATATATTTCAATACTAAGTACACTGCCATGGTAAACTAGGTTACAGTGCTGGTAAATGTACACATATTGTATCAGATGTATTGGCCTGGAAAACATGTTTGAATTTGATGCTGCTATTATATGTTTGCATTGGGCAGTCAGTTTGTACATTCTTTAAATCCGCACAGAAGACTCATGTTGACAATTTTTCCACATCTTTTCTGTGTGCATGCATGCAGTAAATCAGACTGTCTGGTGTTGTGGTTATGGGCAGTAGGTAAAGAAGTAAACCAGCAATCAAAAATAGTAGGACACATGTACTAAGTGTATTTCACATGAAAATACATGTAAATATTGAATAATCATGTAGGTTAGTTAATTTGAGTACATTGTAATTTTAAGTTGTGAAGTACATGTACTTTGTGTCAGGGTGGGAGAAAGTTAAGATATAAACAAATTTCTTTTGTTACAGCTTATGTCTGTTCTAAGTAGTAGCACAATCTGGGGTCAAAAGTATATTGAAGTATATGAGGTACAGATATACAAGTGTTGCAAGGGGTTGTTAATGTTTGTTTTGGTAAAATCTTTCATGTCTTTATAAATACATCCATATGTTCCTTCATGTGGACAACTAATTAATCTTTCTACAGATGAAAAGAGATAATATCAGAAACAAACTGGAGTAAGTATAGTACACAATAATGTTTGCGTACATATATTACTGTCTCATTTAATCAGTGCCGTACCCTCAGAGGATATACCAATGACTTGGGGGATGAGAAGACAGTGCTCTTTTACTGAACATCAGATCCTTATTTATTGATTGACGTCATAAATGACAGAGATCTGGGGCACACAGAGAAAGATAATGTAAACTAAAACAGTCATACAGTGCTCTGTAGTCTTATCAATACATATTCCTGTAACTTTTTTTCAGTGAAAAATGAAATAAATGGCTCTCTGAAATTATATTGCACTTGAAGAGAAATTTTGGCCAATAGTATTCAGGTATCAGAATTACAGCCATATATAATTAACTCCAAAATAGATTTAGGTTTACAGAGGATTAATTAAGTTGTTTTAACAAACTGACTTGTTCACTTTTGTGTTTATGCAAAGTTAAAAGTTTAAACTTTAGCTAAAATGGGGGCATGTATTGATTTCTCTCAAATTTATGACCAGTAGCATATTTCTTATCCCAATTTATTTCAAATTTCCACATAATCTTACCACAATGCTACAAGCTGCAATTATGACATCTCAACAGTCAATCACATGCCTCCCAGTAAGCTGATTAATGCTACAAATGACCATGGAAATTATTGTTGGTTGATTCCCCTGCAGCACCATCAAGAAAAATCATTACACAAATCACAGAATAATTGTAGCATTGCATTTTGTGTTGTTTGACAAACGCGATGGATCCACATACTCAAAGGTTGGGGCGTTTGGTTTTCCATTTTGAAAAAAAAAAAAATCTGTTTTGCCAAGTGACAAATTCCTTTGTTTCAGGTCACAGACTGTGTTGTACAGCACAGTGGTATTACCGGGGGATTAGAACTGTTTTGAAAATTCAGCATGCTCACATACTTAAGCTCATAAGTACAGGACTGTGGACAGTGGTTTGTGTTATACCATTGGACATTGCCAAGTGCTGTGGGAGTGGTGACATTAAAAAGAAAAATTCACACAGATATGTATCAGTAGGATACTTTAACCCTGAAATGCTGATTTGAGAAGGAGTCAGCAGTTATTCTTGGGACATTTTGCATGCAACATGCACAAAGTGTCCTGAGGAAAGCTGTTGACTAAGACTGCTTTTTGCTTTAGACTAGACTTGCTGGTATTTTATTCATGAGGAATTTGAATCTTTTAACCACTATTTATATGTTTAACAGTAATGAGGCAGGGCCAGAATTTCTGCGAGAATCCATTCTCGTAAAGATTCTCCGAAACTTGTCTGTCTTTAAAAAGAAAACTAATTGACAAAAATCACTTTTATTCTTGCAAACTTTTGCAAAATTCTGGCCCTGTGAGAAAATTACTATAGCTGTAATTAGCACTTTAAAGGTTAAGGGATGGTCGATTTGAAATTGATCTAGGACATCAAGGGTCGAAATTAGGGGTAGCATTGGCAGCATTTGCTACCAATTTTTATGATCTGCTACCTACATTTGTTGTGCAGTAGCAAACCTCTGCTGCCAAAATTTTGCGGGTCAATATCACAAATTTAGCAGTCCAGTTTCTGTCAAAAAGTGCCTCAGAGTGTATCAATCTGCATGCTTATTTTCAATATTTTTTTTTTTTTTTTTTGGTGGGGGGGAGGGGGGAAGGCATGCCTGCACACCCCCAGGTGGGCACTTGCCAAACCCTCATGATTTGCTACTCTATTCTTAGATTTGCTACCAAAAATTAAACTTGGTAGCAAACCCTTGCTACTGGTTAAAATCAGTTAATTTCTACCCCTGTTACGATGGAATGGTCACATGCCCAGCAGTTGCTATCTGAAGGAAAATGAGAAATGCGTAAACAGCTGGTGTGGACAATACATGCAGACCCATGCATCATAAAATGTATACAGTGTACTACCGGTATAACCTGAAATATGTGTAACTTTAAACTGACACTTATGTTGATTACATATTATATGTAGCGACATAATTTTTGTGTATGATTCTGTTTTCAACTTATCAACCATCTTGGTCATTTTTCTTTTTGGTTTCTATTTGCAGGAAAACTTTTACTTCCAGTGTCCACTCTTTGCTCAAGTAGTATGGAACAACAGGGTCATATTCCCACAGAGCGAGTTCTACTGCCAATACCCACTGTTCTTGAGCATAGCACTGTGTATAGTGTATGCAGCGCTTATGGGCCTCTTCATGCTGTTGGCCATTTACAAGAAACCTGACTATTCAAAATGCAAGAAATATGTTGGGTATGTATATTCAGGAAATATACCGGTTCATGTACAGTACTGAACACATGTAAAGCAACAGGAACTGTGCATAAAGAAACTAGGTTTCGGGGACATAAAAGTCCTTTCCATACCTATAGAAGAAAGACAAATTTATGCAGAGTTGCCGATTAACATTCGCAGTAGTACATGCTATGTGTAGCCTTTCCACCTGCCAAGAAAAAAGTGGCCACATACAGCAGGTGACCTTTCACTGCAGGTAAACTAACCAAGGAATTGACTTTTGTGTCCTAAAGGTTGTGGCGACAAAGAGCAGACCTGTAGCATTTCACAGCGGTGGCAACAAACAACAGGTGCCACTCTGTACTTTGAGGCCATGGTGCTTCCTGGCATTGTGACTTGGTAGTACCATAATAATACCCCAAAGGTAATGAACTTGAAAATCGTCCCACAATTTGATTTTTGTGGCCAGTTACTCCAACATTTGTTAACACAGTATTGCAAAAAGGGAATGAAAGTCAAAATTACGTGGCCATTGAGAAAGATTACATTTTGTCATTTTCAGGTGCATTCTGTGATAACAGGGACACAGATACCAGAAATAAATTTGCACATAGAGAAAAAAGCTTAATAATGCCACTGAAAAGTAAACATTTTAAAGTATTCAGATTGTTTGGATTTTTTTTTTCATATAGAGCACCCTACGCTCAATTATGAATCCGTATTTATGCTAATTAGCATCTCTGTCATTGACGGGACATTTTTGCTTTTTAATCTATCTAATATAGATAATGTTGTGTGACTTTTATCTTTTGGGACAAAGTAACATGGCAGCTTTGTTTATCATGCACTATGTAATGGATGGTGAATTAATAATAATTAATATTCAGCCTGACAAATGACATTCAAAAGTTTGATACTTCACTTTTAATAATGCTAGGAGTAAAAATTTATTTTATATTCTCTGTATTCATCATGAAGCCTTTTCAAAGTGAGAAACATAATTAATATTGGCACTTTGTGTATAATAAAATCATAATTTTTCATGGACAGGACATTTTTGTCATGGATGGGACATACCTATTAAAGAGTACCCATGCATAGTTCCCTAGACTAGTAACAGGCTACTACATGTATTACATATTTTTTGTGTATACATGTATTTGTCTTAGTTATCGTAAAATTAGTCTCTTCTGATCAGTTTGTCACTCATGCACTCAAATTTTATATGTAGTGGTGAATTATGAACTCTTTCAACATTGTTCAATGCCAGTCACGTCTAAAGTCAGTCTGCTAAAGTCAAACTAGTCTGAATTATCATTAGGATCTTAGATTCATGTTCCTCATAAAGAGACCTTTCATTTAAGTACCAGCATGCCTGTAGTTCCAGAGAAAATATCCCAGGTCAATAGCTTTTCTCAGCATGTATTGGGCACATTGGGCCAATGCTAACCGAGAAAAGCTGTTGACTCAGTTGACAAAATTGGCACTTAAAGAATTAATACATTTATCAATATCTGTACCATAATTATCTGTAATGTCCCATATATGATACAGGGGCACAAAAAAATCAGAATATATGTACCATTCATAGTAGGAAGGCCATTCAAGTTGTTTCTCTTTGTTATTTATGTGATTGATATATTTTATTTCTTTGAAGAGGATTAGAAAAGTAGCCAAAGGCTAATACAAATTCTTCTCCTTTTTTACAAATTCTTCTGTTTTTTATGTGATGACTTGCTGAAACAACCAGGTTTGTGGCACATACAAAATCATACCTTGCAATGGACCAGACATATTTGTCATGGACCAGAAAGAATTTTAAAAAATCGCACAGGTATAGTCTTCGATTATAAATACCAGGGGAATAAATTGATATTTTTTTCTAAAAGATTAAAAAGTCATGGTTGTTTGAGTCTGCAGACTCAACTGTTCCTTTTAGTTACCACAAACTATCAGGGGACAGTGGTGACAAATGTTTGCATTCTTGATTTATAACTTTGATCTCCATGATCCCTGAGTCTGGGTACTCGTTGGTACTGCTGTGGCCATAACAATGCATTCACAGCTTACTATCTGCCCATGCTCAATGACATTAACTTCACTGCAAGAGCTGTGTTTGTACATGGGATAGTCAGTAGAAGCAAAAACTTCTACTTTCATGCCATGTGTTCCATGCTCCACTGAGTATGTTTCAAAGGCAAAGCAACAGCTACCAGATTACTGTGATGTAAAGAATTTACAATGAATGTAAAGGTGAGTGAGGGTTTCCATGTGAGAAAAACTCCACACCTTGCATGTAAAAATCGTAACAATGCAGGCATATATTTGACATAATATAATCAAGTGTCTGTGATAAGTGGTCTTGAAAAAACATGCAGTCTCTCACAGGAGACAGTCTTCATAGAAGGTACCACTGTATCAGAATTGTAAAAAAATTTAGATTGTATATTAATTAAAATATTTAAAACAATTCTGTTCTGTGTTATATTAGCTTTCCAGTATGGGATTTTTAGGCCTGTATGTATCAGATTATGAAGGTGGACAAAACTGTCCCATCCGTGACACTCAAGTGTGTCCTATCCGTGACAGCAAACTTTTATTAGTAAAACAACTTCTTTTTAATAATCAGACTTATCAATGGCATATAATGTTATAAAACAATATTTCTAACCAACTGAGACTACGGTTAAACTAAAATACCTACAAACGAAGTGTGTCCTATCCGTGACAGCAAACTTTTATTAGTAAAACAACTTCTTTTTAATAATCAGACTTATCAATGGCATATAATGTTATAAAACAATATTTCTAACCAACTGAGACTATGGTTAAACTAAAATACCTACAAACGTCACAGAATTGTCAGCATATGTGACAGGTCATAAAAACTATCTCCATAGCTTGTCCCTCCTGCGACACACAGTTTTTGTCCTAAAAATCTGCTATTAGCACAGAAAAATATTCCAACTTTTGTAAATATGATCACAATACATTGTTTGTGGTACATACGCAGGCAATTGGTAAATTAAACAAACATTTTAATATTTGCAGAGATTTAAACTTTCCAAAATGCCCTGTCTGTGACATACTGTTATCACAGAATGCCCCTTCACTTAATTTTGTGAATGTTAGATCTTAAGCCCTCCAATAGGGACATCAGAACATGCAGATAATCAGTAAGAAATATATAATAGACATTGCAAAATTATTACATAATAACACACCAAGAGGTGCTCTAAACATACAGACACCACAGTAGATTGTGAGGAAATTCTAAGTGGTTAAAAAGAATTAAGGGCTGCCAACAAGTGCACATACATTATCCCTGGAATTTCAGCAGATGAAGTTCAATATACATGTACATGTGTGTGTGTGTGAGTTCACAGCAACATTTTTAACTTTACCCTTCTTGTATATATAACAAGTCCCTGGCACTGTATATAATCTGCCATCTCACTGTACATACCATGTCATTTCTATCAACACTACCATATTTTATGTGTGTGAATACTGATTAATATGTATATATGTAAGTATACACTGTGGCTGAGTACTTACCTAATGTAATGTATTTTTTAAATTCCTTTGGCCAATTTTTTTACCAGTTATGACTTCTCCAAACATGATAAAGGAAAACATTTCCTCATAAATACAAGAATTTTGATCTAACTTCAATGCAGTGTCATAAGAGGGTTTTGTGCACCACACTGTATCCTTCATGCAGAAACTCTGTCAAGGACACATGGATTTCAGTTCTGCATCCCTGGGGATAGATACACTGCATAATAATCAAATTTTAGAGGACACAACAAAACAATTTCTTGTCTAGTAAAACAGGCCTCAAATATTGCATCTTCCTCAGCCCTGCCTGACTGTGTCATTTCAAAGTTCCACATCTTTAGACTTCTGACCAATTGTATACACACATTTGAGCTCTATCATAATTTAACAAAGTGAGGACACACCCATTCATGCATCTATGGCTTCCAGCGGTAAAACACATGCAAGTTTGCCTGCAAAGCAGCTCAAGTTCTGTGTTACTACACTTGGTCTGCCCTTTGTCAGGATCTTATTTATCATTAGGGAAACAGAACTATACTGTGACCCTCCCCCTAGACTGAGACACCAATCAGGAAGTTCATCATTATCACCTAGACCAGTAACAGCCTCTGGTCCCTAGTGTACTGAAGCCTGTTACAATAGTAACCATACTCAGCCAATTAGAAACTGAGTCTTTTTTCCAATGCTAAAACAGTGACCTAGTCAAAGAAGGGCGGACCCAGCAAGGTGGACAAAATATGCCCACTTGGGTTTGCTTTGGAAGCAACATACAAGAAAACTGTAGTACATATTACAATTATGTAACAGTGAAGGGTCCTCCTCTCTGACTAACTTGGACCCACTGAAAAAAAAAAAATATATATATATATATATATATATATATATATATTAAACTTAGACTGTCTAGGATGTTTCTGATTGTTGTTATCATGATTGATGACTTGCGTTGCAAAATGATGGCTATGTTCGGTTTCCACAGGGCCTTCCAAGTCAGTCACATCAGCTTTTTCTTAGACGGGCTATACCCAGTGCTTGCTGTCATCAACCTGGTGACCCTGGTCATGGTGCTGGCCTGTGCCGGGCTACTGACAACTGGCTTGCAGTTTTTCTGTAACGACCTCATTGCCTCATTGAAACAAGAAGGCAAGCAAGTGTACAGGTGAGATCGCAAATGCTGCAGGTTGGTCAGATATATGAGTACCAAAAGTGTGTGTCAGTCGGGGTTACACTGACATCTCGAGCTGGTAAGTGTGGCATTTAACTAGCTCCCAGTCCAAGAAGGCTTGTACGTTCATGTCACAAATATCATTCAGCAAAGGTAAGTTTGTGGTGGTCCCCGTGGATAGTGTTTTGCAATATTAACTTGCCCTGTCAGATCAGAATTTGACATGTCCTGGGGTGGTGGACATACAAATCTGTGAGCCCTGTAGCAGAATGCAGTTAATGACACAAGATACACCAAAAACTTTTTGACATTCAATTTTAGGATTTTTGCTGATTTTGACAGATGTACATCATATTTATTGACTGGCAAAATTTCCATTCTGAATGCAAAGAAAATGACAAAAAAAAAAAAAAGAAACATTTGAATATTAAATACCACATGGGTATTTCTGGTTTCTTATTCATACAAGCTACATATTTGTGTCTTATTGTCCAGAACCACTTCTTAGTAGTCATTACAGATGAAATGCTGGTGATGTCTGGCAAAAAGTAAGCACAACTGTTAGTTACAGTTACTATACTTCTTCAGTAAAATCCAAATGGCTTCTGCTGGTTTTTAAACGGCTTATGACAATACCTGGTACCATCTGATGGCCAGAACTGTTTTTAGCTCAGCTGACCTAAGCAGGTCATATCATCACTCAAGTCCTCCCATACAGACTCCATCTACAAGGATATTAGGTCAAAAAGTGAAATACTAAACATGCAATTTCTGTTTTGTTTTTTGCAATTTGCCTGGAATGTGAGGGCAGCTAAAATATCCCATCAGTATACCCATAGCACATGTAGTACCTTATTGTCCATAAATAATGAAGGTAAAAATGTTGCCAAATTTATGAGAGACAATTATGCATCGTGTACATGGGGACATAGGATCAAAGGGTGCTTGCTGATCAAATGCAGTGGGTTTTTCTAAATTTGTCACAAATGTTTGGCAGCTAGCTTGCATATTTGGCAGGCTTCACTGAAATTATACACACATAATGGACATTTTATTCATGTATCTTATTTCCACATGGCACATGGTGACGAACCTTCGTCATGGCTTGATATGGTTTTCATATGGGTGATTTGGGCCTATTTCTGATGATATTGCTTGAAGGGAGCTCTGATATCTAGTATACATTAAATTCTCTCTCTCTTTTTTTTTTTTTTTTTTAACAAGTGAGAAGTCCATATATGGCATCAATGCACAAGTCTGTTATAAAATACAATGTAGTTACACATGAGCGTCCTGTGCCAGGCAGGACATTACTTGTGCAGCAAAAAGAAGTGGCATACTATGAATAGAGGTGTTGAGCGGCCTTGGATTGCCAATTGAGGAGAGTCTTATTACAGCAGATATCTCGTCGTGGTTATGTTGTTTTTTCATTTATCAAACCTATTATGAAGGACCAATAGTTTAAGAAAGTAGTTTTATCGTCGTCCAGCCGTTTTCGGGGCATCACAGTTTTCGTGGTCACAACAGCATCAAAAAATATCAGTTATGCGTACAAACTGCCCAATATTGAATAAGTTAAAATGTGAACACACCGAGCAGTCAGGCATTGACTAAAATCACTCAGTGTACCACAAAAACTTGTCCTTAAACCTAGCTTCAGGAGCATAAATAGCCCTACTACATCATCTATGGATGGGTTTCACTCTTTATGTATAATGACAACTGCCTTCTCTTTTACAGCTGTGGAGAGGCACAGAGAATTGACTGGAGTGGTATCACAATCATTGGAGGTGATATTAAGGGTGTTCATGGAGGAAGTTTTTTTACAAGCTACACCATTGCCACCGTAAGCACACTATTATAGTTCGTGTCATTACAGTTGTAACATTTACAAAATGAAGCCAAGTCTATCACTTTACTGTAAATTGCTTTATTTTGGCATTGTTTAAAATTTCATGCTGTTTGTATTTTTGACATTTCACTACAGTTTTAATTTCACTCTTTTGGACATAATTCATGTTCATACATTTTTTGACGATTTTGTGCTGTCAGCGAAAATTAGCCCCCCCCCCCAAAAAAAAAAGAATACAGCGAAATTAAAGCAATTTACAGTACAGCATAAACTTATGTGTGAAAAGATTAGAGGCAGTTTTGTATATTGGGACTTCAATGATTACAAAAAATTTTGTGATTCTAATTCTCAGAGGTCTTACAGATGAATTTGAAGAGCCATTAACTGCTCTAGGATTGTTGCCCTGTTTAGGTGTGTTAATCTTGCTTGGCTTATTTCAGAACATTATCTGAAAACCCTCCAAATTGCTTTTACCATATTTAAAAAGCCAAATGATTTTGAGCTTCAAAGGATGGTGTGTATCATTTCTCAGAAGATTTCTTTACCTACAGTTAATTTTGATGAGCAGGACTGTGTGTAAAAGTAATGGTAATGAGCGTACAGGCGGGTGTAGGACTAGAATTTGATGCTGAAAGCAGTTATTGTCATATTAAATAAATAAATTAGTTATTCCGTGTGCGGTTTCAACTTCAACAAATGGTCATGTAGTTTGATTTGGTCTTTCCAAATGAACAGTATTATCATACAAATTTTAATAGTGTATGCAGAGGGGTTTTTTTTTTTTTTGCGTTTTTTGAAAATTTAATTTTATTTATTTTATTTTACTTTATTTTTTGATGGCGAGAGCGATTGTAACAGCAAGGCTAGCCAGGCTGACCTGGTACTTTGTAAGTATATAATCGACTTATGAGGGATCCTGTCTACGTTGCAGATAGCCAGCTGGCTGTTGGTTGTGGTGTGGGCCATGCAGATGCTCCTGACCTGCATCAAGTGCTGCCGGTGTTCCTGCGACATTGCCGAAGAGAAGCAACAAGTTGACAAGTCCTTGGTTATTGCACAACGACGTTCCCGTCTTAATACACCCAGCCACACACCGGGTCACATGACCCCGATTCCACCAATGGGGCCCCCACCTCACATGGGACCAATGGCAATGGGACCCAGAGGGCCTATACCTACACACATGATGGCACATGGTCCCATGGGCCATCCCCATCCCCAGGTCATGATGCAGCCCCCACCACCTAAACATGTTGCTCTTCCACCTAAGTTTGATGACAGCAGCGTCTAATAATCTCTGACTTCACATGGTGTTTATGTGGTGAGCAGAAAAGCTCACACAAAAGCAGAAACAGTCACCACAAAGCAAAAAAAAAAAGAAACCCAGTCGGCTGTATTTTAAATACACTTGGAGCAAGTTAATTTGTTAACAGAGTGTTCTCATTTTATGAACTTATCTAAACGAGATGTAAAATAGACTTGTAAAAGTTGTTAAGTTCAAACAAATTGTATGAGACTCAGAGTAGCTCGCCTGATGGCTGTGGGCATTCGTCTTTTTTTACCAACTTGCGGAGTATGCTCTTCTACTCATAAAAAAAAAAAAAAATGATCAAAGCATAGGATGGTGTCACTGTTATGTTAGAGAAAGGCACTTACCTGGTGGCAAAATTACAAACCAGTTCTCAAAAGTGAAATACTGTATTGACAGAATTCATTTGCTTACTTTGGCCAGCATAGTGTTCATATACATGATATAGGCCAACTGTAGGAGAGTCTCTGTAGATGTACAATTTAGCTCTTTCCACAGTGGAAATTTTATACATTTTAATGCAAAAAGGTTTCTCATTATATTAAATTTTTATCTTTGTGAATTTTAAACAAACTTTTAACTATGGAAACAAAAGCTTTGTATAAATACTGGTAAATAAATAATCATATGACAGGTTTGTAAATTAAAGGATGTACATATACATGTACTGCATGTTAGCTGCATTCCAAGAATTGCCACTGATTTAGAATATTCTTTATTATACACAAGTTGGAAGGCTTTTATATTCTTTATAGAGTACACAGATGACAATTCAGCTCCTAATTTTTTTTAATCTCAAATATGGATGGGACCAACACAGAATTGCACATCAGTGACTCATTCCTCACTTGCATTGCAACAAGGAGGGTGAGTGGGTGTGGTTCCATTTCCTTGCATTTTTGCAAACTGATCTGTGGGTATCATTTCCTGAAATGCCCTGGGTTAACATCAGATCTGAAATTGTATTTTCAAATACATGATGCACATTAAGGTAGCCTGACCTAAAGTGCATGTATGCATGCATATTTATTGCGCATATGGTATGACAGAGATTATATCTGCATGAACTATTTTGATACTGATGTTTATAGCAATGAATTGTAATGGCAACTTTTTTTTTTTTTTCATCACAAGATAGACTATTCATGAGCAGTACCCAAGCAAAACAAAGGGTCAATGTAAATAATATGTATATTTTTTCAGAGTAATGTTTGTTTGAGTCCTGTTTAACATGAATAGTGCCTCTCAGAGTCAAAGTTTCTTTGGTGGTGCATGAGATTGCCAATTGAGATCTGAGCTTAGATGCTACTGTAGGGAATGTATTAATATTTTACTGGGCTTTACATGGAAAAGTGAAAAACTGGAGATAATAAGTTATGTTGTTGTGTAAGAAGGATTTCATTTATATGTTAATCTACACATTTTGCCCACTCAGAAAAAAATGGAATGAAGATTCATGTATCCTTGCAGTACCTATTCTCAATATATTCCTATTTTCCATAGGGTGGGCAAAAATACTGTTATTATCACTTGCTAATGTTTCGATCCATTCCCCAGTGTCTCAGTTACAAGGGTAAATGCATATCTGAGTTCCTTATGACAAGCCAAAAGCACACTTTTCTGAGAATGCACACATTTTATGTCTTGATAAGCGTGGAGACCATAGCTTTAACTGATTTCATGTTTACTTATACCAAAAAATATTTGCCCTGCTAACCCACTCCGAACTTTATCTGTGAGGAGTTTTTAGTTGCTATATCGAGAATAGGAACATTATTTTTACAAGCTCATCACTAGAATTGAAGTGACATGTATAGCACCGACTACCTGCGCTTGTCAAGAAAAGACAACTTTTTTATAGGTTTTATGATGGAAGTACAGCTTAGAACTTGAGGTCTCTGATTTATAACAATAATTTTCCTATGGTTGGTGACGTATTGTGCTGCATTTGACACACCACACGGCTTAGCCTCTGAAAACCTGGTGCATCAAGTATACATTACTGTAACTATTTCCTGTTTGAGATTACACTGTTCATGTGCATTCATGAAAGAAAGATTTCTTTTGCAAGTGTTAATCTACAAAGCTTGTCCACTCAGGAAAAAAAAAAAAAACTATGAACATTAACCATATGTGTTACTGTAACTGTGTTAATATTATTTGAGATTACATGTTGAAGTATACACGTTTGTTTGAAGTATAATGCTCCCCCATTATAACACTTATAGTGGGTGTCTATGAAATAGACCATCATATAACAGAACTGCCTTATAATCAGGGGACTTAACAGTAGTAGGAAAAGGGCTTCATTGGTAGCCAAGGGATCCACTTCATTTGTTATATTAGAATCCACCTCATAAAGAAGGACTTCATAGAGAGAGGCCACTGTACTCTGATATTCAGGTGTCAGTATAATCGATACACGATTGGTCTGTTAAGTTGTCAGGAGAACATTCTACACATAGTTCTGAACTGTGTGTGCTGTGCCTGCTATGGACCTTCCCATCAGTCAGCCACACGTGATCAGATACGGTAATGAGCTTTTATCCCTGATGAACCCAATGCAAATGTGTCCGCATGCAAATTTTTCCCATTAAAATTACTCCATTGTAGTAAATGTCATTTGCCTTCTTTTCCATTGAGAATGATATATAGTTGATAAGTCAACAGCTTTCCTCAGTGCACTGTGGTCGCATTGAATGGGCGGAGGACAGCTGTTTACCCTTTCCCACTCAAATCACCCCAAAGAATCCAGATGTAAATTTTCATCTGCCTCATTTTTTTCAAATAAAATTGTCATAAACTCAAAACATGTTTGCCACGAATTGTAAATGATGCATGTTATGATGGCGTGCGCCAGATCAGTAGCTTGCGTTGTCGGGGGTTGGGCGCATTGTGCGCAACCCCCGCCAAGGGAACAAATGAACTCAAATCTGCAGAGCATTAAGTTGGTTTTTGTATAAAATGAGGAAGAAACAGATTTTTAAGTGTCAAGAAAGGGCAGTCTCAAAAAGTCAAAATAGTTTTTCACTAGAAGCGATCTTTGTAGCAGGTACTACCATGTTGGGTTTAATCCTTGCAGCCTCGGAGATTATTCATGTGTATGCACGTGACAGAGAAATTTTCTAACTTGCAGTGTATCCAGTCTACCAGAGGAACCTGTCAACTCCTTTATAGACACACTAAAATATAAGGTCTCTTATAGGATGGATGGATTTTTGTCTTGTAATGCGCTAGGGTCTGTCTTGTGGTCATCCAAGTGCAATTTACATTTTTGGATGGACTGTGATGTTGTTCTGACGAGGGGAATAGGTGCACAGTATATATATCTTTCACATAGGACATTTTGTTCCTTTCTCATCAACTGAAAGTAGTTGCCATTGAAAAGCTGCCATTCTAGAATCTCGTGAGAATTCACTTACTTACAGTAAATTTAGACAGGTAACAGTAAGTTTGTATGACCAGACTTGGCAGAGATCGATGTCTTAGATTCAAATATAGACTTCAGGAAACGCATGGGTGTCAAGAATAAGGACCTGAGACACTACGTTTTGAAGACTTGGCCCACTTCTACTGAATGAAAATTGGTATAAGGAGGTTGCTCACCTGAATACATTCCACAAATTTTATTTGTTTTCAATGCGTTGATATATATGGTCTTTTTACCTTTTTTTACAATAAAATATGAAAGGTCATTGAAAAAGTGTCACGTTTTGTCATTTATTGATTAGATACCAGTTCTGCAGGCTATTTAATCTTCACGAAGGTGAATTCTATACATGGAGGACCCAATTCAATGTGCTATGAAAGACATCTTGGCTACGACAACATTGTTTCTAGTAAAAATATGGGTCTTGTATAGATCTTTGTAAATTATTAAAAGTAGTCCCTTCTGCAACCCCCCAAACCCAAACCATTGCAATTGAGCATTTACTGTTTTGGTCAAGTGTACAAATGAATCTGAAGAGCATTTGTAGTTCTGTGTATGAATTTATTTTCATTTAATATACAAATCTTGAAAGAACTTCAACTGGCAGCAAGTTGTGCCAAAAACAGCAGTCCCTCCCTTGAAAGACTACATTTATTGGGTCCTTTATGTCATCTCTTTGAGTGCACATGTCGGTAGTACCATGTATCAATTGCATTTCACAGACTTCAATAAAAAATCTTATCTGGAAGGTGGAAACTATTACCAGGTTACATGCACCTGAAATATATACCCCCTTCTGCATCAGATTTAAAGTTTCTGGCAAAACTGATCAGAATACTTGCTAGGTTTTATTACAGGTCAACTTCGTTAACGTTTTTATTTGGACAATAAAACTATATAAAAGATGTCATTAGCACCAATAATACACTCAAACATATCTAGAGTGTATGTATGTACATGGATACCGGGTACAGTGGTACCTGCTCTATGCAACCACTGCTTTTAGCAACCAGACTGCTTTTTGCGGTCCCCTTGCTGGGACACAAGAATCAGTTTCTTTGTAAAGCTACCTGTGGTGACAGGTCACCTGCTGTATATGGCCACTTTCTTGGCAGAAGGGGTAGCCACATACAGCAGGTACCACTGTATATATATATATATATATATGTATTTCACTATGGAAACAATTGGAATCTTGAGAAATCCCCTATGCATTAATCACAAAATACAACAGTCTGATTTTAAAATGTTCAGCAAAAATTAAACATATTTTGATGCACTTATGTTACAAATAAAAAGACTTAATTCCTCTCAGAACAGGAATTTGGGTAAAGCTACAACCCTGTTTGGACAAAGGTGAAGATGAAATTTAGAATCCAATTGTGTTTGTTTCACATATAATCAATAAAGCATGTCGTAGCATTGAACTCTGACTTTCCCCTGCAAGGAAACGCTGCTGTAGAAAAGTGTCATCACAGCACACAGTGTCGCCTGTAAAACAAAACTTGACTTGAAACATTCTGAAACCTTACTTAGTGGCTCATTGCATTCTTGGTGAACCCAGATACGCTGTCAATTCCCCACTTACATACTGACACTATGACATGTAAGCTTACATATCTAGTATTGACATGTTTGATGATAAAGTTTAATTGTTTGTTCTGCAACATACTTGGGACTGAGGTAATTTAAATAAACTTAAGAACCTTCTATTTTTGAACTGACAAAGTGTGAATTAGCAATCAATTGCTCGTAAAAAAATAAAGATCAGAAAATTCTCTCTCCAGTTTCCTTACAATTGTCTTAATACGTATACGTGCATCTTTTATTATTTCACTTAAGTTTTGCATGTGTTGTGTGAGTTTTCACTAGTTCTCATCGCAGGTTTTCCTCACTGTAAAACATACAGTGCCTATTCCCCCAAAGTAGTGAGTATTCTTTGCATGTATGTGATATTGTGAAAATATCAGGCTGCTTATGTATTACTCTATTGCAACATCATTACCCCTCGACCCATCATGTGTGGAGGATAGTACTAAAAAATTTGTTGCAAAAAATGGCAGTCACATAAATTTACATGTCATCACTCCGGTCTCTTGTATCTATATCTGTATTAACAAAACAGGGCTGTGATCACAGGTTCGCATGAACTTGTGCATCCAGGCAACAACATATACCGTTCATATATATTGTTGGCAGTTCCTTGCATCTGCATGTGCACACACGTTCCTAGGTACTCTACGCATACTTATCATCGCACTTTTCCCTTTGTGCTAATAAGGCAAATAATTATGGCAACTAAATTCATTCTACCTCCACACTTTTCTCATTTTTAGTTTATTTCAAATTTTCACATACATTTTGAGAATTTTTTTGGTGTGGTGGTGGTGGTGGGGGGGGGGAGGAGGGGGGGTTCCGACGAAAGCAAAAGAGATTACTTAAGACAACTTTCAGCCCAAGTCAGTGTAAAAAGTGTTGTGACATGAAGTGACCAAACATTAGGCCTTGTCATGTGCCCAGGACTAGATACGGGGACAATCTGATTCACTTCTGACCTACAGGCTCGAAGTTCTCCCATATTGTGCTTAATTTCACCCAGTTTAGCGATTCATTGGTATCGGTTTTGTACAGAAATGGGAAAAAAGCTGAACACCAGAAATTCCCTTGGCTTCCACATGTACATCATGGTAGCACAGTCAATTTCTGGCTTGAGTTTTTGTACAGGTGCATACTTTAATTTTGCCTCCTGAAACTGATCCCAAATTCTGTAAAATCCAAACTTCAGGAGATATATTTTTGTTATAATAATGAAAAATCCTGACATGCAGTAATCAACTCCAAATCAAAAAGTAACAAGACATGTTTGTAAAACAGATGACCCCCTACTGTTATTATGTTTGCCCTCATTACCCTGTTGATAGTAATAAAAGTGACCTTGAAAATTAGGTCAAAGTCACCTTTCTTTGAAACTGATCTAGCCCTAATAAAGACCATAAACATCTACAAAATAAGAGCTCTGGCTCAAAAAATTCTACAGTTACTATTAAGCAGAAACCAAATTCAGTAATGTGCCTCGGTGACCTTGGGAATTTACTCAAGGTCACCCATTTCAGAATTTGCCCTAGCTCTTACAGAAGACTATATTCTTGTGCAATATGAAAGCTCTAAGTCAAAATATATTTACTTATCATGCGGAAAACAAGTTCACTAATAGGACTCTAGGTGGTGACCATGGGAATTTGGTGAAGGTCATCCATCTTCTAAGCTGACCAAACCCTAATTGAGGACTATTACCATGAGTAATAGATAAGTCATACCTTAAATTCTCAGTTACAATACAGAAACCAAGGTCACTAAAATGTCCTTATGACCTTTTAATTTAAGTCAAGGTCACCCATCTTCGAATGTGACCGAGCCCTTGATGAGGACTATAATTCTGTGCAATATACAAGTCCTATCATGAAAACTTTTTTAAGTTATCATGCAGAAACCAAAACTTACTACAGTACCTCCATGACCTTGGAAATAAGGTCAAGGTCAACCGATTTCACACTTCACCTAACCCTTATATAGGAGTATATACCTGAACACTATAAAAATCCTATCTCAAAAACTTCTTGTATTATGGTGCAGAAACCACACTCTCTCTACTGACTGACCATCCTGGTGACCTTGGGAATTTGGTCAAGGTCATCCATCTTCAAAGCTGACCAAGTCCTAATTGAGCTGAACTATTACCATGTTCAATATTGAAGTCATAACTTCTGAGTTACAATGCAGAAACAAGTTCACTGTATTGACCTTTGAAATTAGGTCAAGGTCACCCATGTGCAAACTTGACCTACCCCCTGGATAAGGACTATAATCCTGTGCAATATACAGGTTCTATCATGAAAACTTTTCTAGGACAATCAAAGTCCTATCTCAAAAACTTTTTGAGTCATGGTGCCGAAACCATAGTCTTTCTACTGACATGAGCAAATCTATATGCCTCGCCTTCTTCGAAGGGGGGCATAATAATTATAAAGTCATAATTGAAATGATGACTTTCCATTGATCCAAATTTAACAACCAGTGTCTAACACAACTTAACATTCTTCACAATACATACTGAAAAAGTCAAAACATCTGTGAATAAATGGAATTACATTTACCTTCACTAAATTCACATGGACACAAATGTTAATTATTTTTCACACAGTGATCAAATGATCACACTCTAAAAAGAGTAGATCCCTTTTAAATTCATCTGACACAGTCAGGAATTTGATCCTTCTGATTGCATCTTTATAACAAAGAAAAGCTATCTGCCAGATTGTTTAGGCTAAACACTAACATGTCAATAGCAATGACTAACTTGGTAAACATATTAAAATATTTTTTGTGTAACTATACATACTGAACCAGAGTACAGCTTTTTCACAGTTACTGTTCACACAATTATTCATATATCTGTGTCTTTAAACTATACATTTTTTTTTAAATCTCGAAGTCAATTGTACTACATACTTTAGAAGTATGACTGGATACATACAATATAGTGTATATATACATGTATATAACAAAAATGCAAATGTAAATCATAAACACTCTTTGTTCGGCTTATTTTGCATAACTTTGTCCATCTATTACAGAGAAAGACTACACTTAATTATATGTCTATCATTTTGTACCTTGCATCCTTTATAATGAAGCATCCTGGAAACAAGAATTCACTGTACAATGTCGCTGAAATATTCCGCAATTTCCCACCTGCTAAGTGTCACGTAACAGCTTTAATTTGAGCAAACGTTACGCCAGTACCATACTGCTTCGACACAAATATGATCTTTGACCACGAAATGATGATTATACGCACCACTGAAATCTAAAATACATATTGCATTACCCATGGCAATAAGTTACCTGTTGCATCAGTTAATCTACGTCACATACTACACTTGCACCTTTCCCCTGCTTCTGTTTTTTATCTTCACAACAGTGACAACCTCAAGGGATATGGACCGAAATTTCACCTCGTACCCTTGATGACAGGAAAAGTACACACACCACATGTATTCCAAATTCCACTTCTACATAAATTATCTCAACCCAGAGGCACCCATGTGTTGCGGTATTAGGATGCAACTTTTTCCCATTAATAAATGTCCTGGGTTTTTTTTTCTTTTTCTATCAAGTATGAGGAATGCAATCAATCAACAGTTTTCCTTGGTGCACTCTGTGCTCAGCTTCCCCAAGAAAAACTACTGATGCCATCCCAGGAGGGTTAACAGTGACTTTAACCCTTTCTTGTTCAAATTGCCCAAAAGCACCCAGACATAAATTGTTGTCTGCCTTAAAGTTTTTAGTTAAATTTCTCCTCACCAGCAAATATTTTTGCTGAGATTTGTACGTAAGACTATTCATGATGGCACACCCTACATCAATAGCTTTTCCTTGGCACAGGTTGGGCACAATGGGCCCAACCTGAACCAAGGAAAGCTATTGACTCAGTCATACTATGACCAGGAAAGGACAATAACTTGAATTAAGTAAAGCACTGGTTAAGTAAATATACAAGACACAAATTATCAACCTGGTTGCACACGTAGCATAGCTCTAAATGTTACTTATACGAGTATGTGGCATGTAATTGAAAATAAAACATTATGGCCCTTCTTTTTGCATAGTTTCCATAGAGGCATACCCTCGATCACATTAATGCTCAGCATATATACAAGTATCATGTTTACAGATGTGGCACTTTCCATGTGTACGCATTTTAATAATACTTGATATTAACTAAGTGAAGTAATCATTGCAAGGCAAACTTGGGACCAGTATGAACATGTCAGTTATTTTATTAGTCTACGATGTGCTGCATGTACATAATATATGACCAGACAACTGTAGTGCACTTCCACTTGCCATGGCCAGTGAGCCCACATGTACAGAACACCACATCACGTAGTCTACACGATATCATCGTGAACATTGCATAGTATAAATCTGAAGTATGGGAACTCTCAATGTATACCAGTGGTTCAATTGATACTGTGCTCTCCCCATTATAATGCTGATGAAAGGACTCATGGAGTACACCATGTTATAGCACAAAAGTCTTGTAACAAGGGGACAACATCTTAAAGTAGCACGAAAAGTGCTTCGATGGGAGCCAAGGGACCCGCCATATTATACCATGTATCAGGACCCATCTTACACTGAGGGGCCTCATAAACAGGGAGCACTGTGCTGAAATTGAGCCCCCCAAGTTTGAAGTCCAGTGTATCAAAGTCAATAAAAAGCTGCTTGTCCATCTAACGCTACACTGTGTGGCATAGTGCACCACTATGCATGACCAGACGTGAACATTGTGAGGCCCATAATACCTGGTAACTCAGTGTCCACTACAGCAGACAGTGAACAATGTTTTCAGCAGCTGATAGTCACCATAGCGACAAGTACTTAATACTCAAGCACCACTCGAATGAAGTCACATAAATCCTCTACCTGAATTGTGTTACACTACTTGATCAGATTCAGTGGCAGTGTAATCATATCCTGATCACAGTAAAAATACTACAGTGGTCCCCCTCTTACAAGGGCACCCCAAATGCACCAGAAAAGTGGCCTTATAAGATGGATGGCCTCTCTTGAGGGGTAAATCACAACAAAAAGGCAATAACTGCTGCATAGAGAAGTGGCCTTTGTAGAGGGGGTGGCTTCTCTTCAGGGGAGCCCTATAAGAGAGGGACCACTATAGATACACTCAAAATTTTTAGAGTTGTTTTTTGCCCTTTTTACCCCCAGACAAAAGTCTGGCTTCTGTTGAAACGCACCATTTTACATGCATGCTGCCTCAATTTTAATTGCCCCACTCCCCCCCTTCTTCCCCCGCGCCCCCCCCCCCCCCCCACACACACACACAGCAGTACAGTCAAATTTATTTGTCAGAAAGCAGATACGGAGGTATGACATTACAAGTGCAAGAGCCAGGCGCACTTTGGAAACATTTAACATTTTGAAACAGCTCTCAGCACATGCATATTTGCTGGTTAGTCTGGTGGCTTCTCCTCTCAAATGTCCAATCTAGACAAAAGGATCGCGATAACCCATGCTCTGTTGACTCAGCTTGCTTTTGTGATCACAGTCAGTATTGCTTGAGCTAGGTAAAACGTGTCTGATGGCCAACTCCTCCCCTCAATGCATTTTGCATACCAACCAGATAACATGTTACATTGCTTTTTATGTACATGTATAAAAAGTGGTTTCTTAGGAATGGAAATATATACACGTAATGTGGTTCTATCAGAAGGTGGGACAAGAACTGCATATCAAAATAATCAAGCTAACATTTTTTTTTTTTAATCTTTAGTTTGAGATGTTACAGTTAACAGTCTGTCACATGTTCAAATTTGCAAGTTCAAGCCCCAATACGAGCTGAAGATATGAAAATACTTTTGATATTGCCATGGCAGTAACAGGACCACATAAACCTTTAGATTATGATTACAGACAATGGGTATTTGCATCAAAATGACCCCTTGACTGTCACAGATACATCTTTAAAACAAACAAGAGGACCACATGAATAGTCCATCCTCAGTTGACTATGACATTCAATCCATAAGTTCTACTTTGTTCTAGTGGTACTCAAAAGGGTTCCAATGCAACTTATAAGACCCATTCATTACGACACATGGCGCTGTTGTAGTTCCGTGTTTCTGCACTGTGCTTTCAGAGAAGGTTTTTTTAAAAATTATTTTGGAATACAAAAAAATGAACAAAAAAAAAATAAAATAAAATAAAAATTTTTAAAAACTTATAAATAAATTATAATTTTTTTTTTTAAATCAATACAGCATGAGCATTTCAATAAATAGAAATAAAGTTGAGATCCACCCAAGGAACAGTCCCATCAAGCTTGAAGTGGCTCTGACAGATGATTTGGGAGAAGTTGAAAATGTCAATTGAGGATGGACGGCAGATGGACTGATTGGTGACAAAGATCCACCACATAACGTCAGATGACTGGAAAGTCACCTGAGGTAAAAACAAATTCTCTGCTTTTTACTAAAAAAGAAAAGAAAAAAAAGAAAAACCTAATCACTTAATAAACCTTTGAGGGCCAATTCATGTATGGGATTTTTGTAAGAAAGCATCAGTTCCTAAAATGTGTATCAAAATGAAGTTCCTAAACAAAAAACAATAAGATATTTTCCTATTATTGTATAATATTAATTTGAAAAAGGAAAAAGAAAAATCCCCTTCTGCACTTTTTTGCAGATATATGTATTGAGATCTGGTTGGTTTATCTGGAATTCTCTCTCTCTCCCCCCCCCCCCAAGATCTGTAAAAAAAGAAAACATGAATCACAGAACTACATTTTCACCTAAAACACTCATGTTTACACAGCAATTTTGAATACCATCCTTTGCATAGACAGATTCAGTGAAGCCTAGTGGTTAATTGAATATATTAGGTTTACCATGTTAAGAATGCATAATTATATCTGTGATATTTATCTAGATGTGAAGTCACTTTGCTGCTTAATCATTATTCTGAGGTCAATATGTACACCATACATGTATTTGGTAGCTTTGTATGCAATATAGATATAATTTGGTCAATTTGTTCTTGAGAAAAATCTGATGAGTGAAAAAAGGGGACACCAAACACACTTCACACAGAATCAAAAAAAATCATTTGACCTTCCATCTATTCCACACACTTGATACAATTTCTCTTTGGTTACACCCTGAAGCAAAACCAAAAGTAATTAACCTGAGAAATTTTGCGGACTTAGAAACATACAACATGTAAAAGTCTACATGAAATTTGGAAAATATATTTCACTTTGAGATAAATCATTTCTGGTAAATACTGATAATAGGTCACAAGTTTTTTTTTGTTCTGTTTTGTTTTTTTTTCTTTTCTTCCCTGTGTTTTATCTTGGCTTGTCGTTATTTTAGCCTTGATACATTCAAGGAATGCTGCAGTGAATATATGTACATGTACGGTAAGCACCATTTTGGGGCGGTTCTACCACAACTATCCTGGTCAACTTTTCAAGCTTCTATTGTCTTTTCAGTTTGTCTTTACCTGTCCACCCCCTCTCCCCCCCCCCCCCCCACAAAAAAAAATAAAATTAAATAAAAATAAGAAGCAGGTGTGCAGCTTGACCAAAATGCACCAACCCATGTCAAGAAAAGCTGTCTACCTATGTGAAGGTTGTGCTATTCCAACAGGTCTAACAACCATCTCAAAGGCAATGTTTTTTCGTCTACCATGGAATGAAATCACATTGAAACAGGATTTTCACACTGAGTCAGTTCTGCCTGCCACTTCAGGGGGCAATCTGTTGAAGAGGTCATTGTCTTGGCATCATGGACTGATGGATGCTATGAACTTCCCTACCAAACAAAACAAGTCAGCAGCATTAAAAAAAGCAGTTTTAGGCAATGAATGGAGTTGTACCAGTGCGACTGGATGAAGTTCTACATCTTTCTACAAATACTGGTCACAAGATTTTAAGACATATCTGGTTTATGGTACAAATCGTTCAATTTTGCAAGCTTTTTCAAAATTATCTGAATGATACATAGATGAACCACGATGTAGCACAGGCGTGTCTATGCATGCATACAATGCTGCTATACCTTATCACTGAACCTGTGCTGTGTCAGATAACCTGAACCTTTTTAAATCACAGTGTACAAATGTGCCAAGCTACCTGATCTGTGAATTGCACAAGCTGTAAAACCCTTTACAGTGGTACCTGTCATACGCAACCACTGCCATGAACAGTCACACTGCTTTTTGTTGCCACCAGGCTTGGACAATGGAGTCAAGTTTCTTGGTAAATTTACCTGCGGTCACACGTTAACTGCTGTATATCACATAGCTGCACACTTGACACAGCAATTCTGTCCAGTGTCTCAGACCGTCTAAGCTTTGAAATCACACCTACGCTTTGTCACATTGTCTGATTTCCCTGAAACACCTGAGCTGTCACAGCTTATTTGAAACCTAGGCATCAAAAAATTACCTAGCCTGTGTGGGAAAGTTGTGCCAGATTATCCAATCTTGAAATCACAAGACAACACATGTATGCCTAGTGATGCAAGCTCTCTCACAATATCTGATCTCACTCAAAATGAGATTTGTTTCTAATTGCACGTCAGTTTTTGATGACCCATCTATACAGCAGTAGTAACCCTGGTCTGCAGGAAGTGTCCAATAATTTTTCATCAGGCAGTAGGATCTTGTCTGGTGATATATGCAGTATCTGATGGGTTGATTTCTCCTTGGAACTCCTCCCTGGATCGTGCTTTGCGGTTACGGTAAAACCTGAGGGCACACAATGCTATTTGCACTGCCCATATCAGAAAAGTAATCCACGAGGTGGTCTGGAAAAAACATGTTATAGTATATAAGCAGCCTTTCAGATGTTTGTGAAACTTCAACACAACTTCTGTGGCCTTGGTTTTAGTTCTTTCTGCATGCAATACAAGGCAATGATCACATAAGTAGGGGGAGGGTCAAGATGAGAGATGCACATTTGGGAAGAGACTATCCTACATAAAGATCAGAAATATATATGTAACTGGGTGCAATAAAAATTTGTCAGATATAATGCCCGCAGCACTATCATTTAAAAACTTTGTGCAGACCTTTTTTCTAAACTATATGGAATGCTTTTTGAAAAGCTACTTCTGCAGAGTTTTGTCATATGTGTAACTACATTATATGTATTTACATAGTGGAAACAAACAAAGGATTGACCGCAGAAAAGGAGAGTCTACTGTGACCCTAACAATGACATCAAAGCAAGTATGAGTCATTTGATTCGACATGGTAAACATAAAATTTTTTCGGTTTCTAAATTACATGTTGTACAGATTCATACAAACATATTTACCTGTGCTACAGTCATAAAGTTGAAATAAGTTGAATTGTTCACCGATGAAGTAGCATCGGGCTTCCACCATGGGGTCCACTGTGAACTTTGGCCAGATGCACAACTGCAAGAAGTGAGCTGTGTTACAATAGGCTGTATGCAATATACAACACATTATTTGCACTCAATTCCCATGTTGTGCCATCCCTATCATACAGAATAGTGATGCACAGTGTACACCAAGACAGATGCCCACTTTGTACTAAAAATACACTTGTAGACTATCATAAAGAACACAGAAAATACATGTACAGTAAAACCTCTATACAGTAGGCACCCTTGGGACCAGAGAAAAGTGCCCACTGCAGAGGTGCCGGCTAATGGTGGCTTTACTGTATTCTATTTATAACATGACAGGCTCCGGCTGCAACCTTGAAAGCAAAGATCTGATGTAAAACCGTCCATGGACAAATTATATGAACTTCTATAATTAATTAGAAAACTTTCAATGAATGTACCTAGACACAATACAAATGGGTAATTTCTTAGCATCACAAGAACTCAGCCAACTTCATGTGTCCATAATGAGAAATTGTAGTCACAAATACCTGTTTGTATCTGTTGACATGTGTGTAAATAAAATCATTTCATTCTAAACTAGCAATCTCAAAAGTAGTACGGCCTTGACGCACGATATCTTTGTATGACACCTAGCACTGTTTTTTCATGATAATTGACTTCTCCTTTGACCAGACTGCACATACCATACCTGGTAATGGCAGCACCTTTGTCTTTGCCTCCGATGAAGCTGTTGCAGAGGAAAGTAAAACCAACACTGACAATACAGGAAGAGATGAAGGTCAACATAGCTATGAGGCTGTTGGCCAGAATAAATGGCATCACCCACATCTGCAACCTGAAAAAAACAAAAAAAACCCAAACATTTTGTGAAATCATCAAAGCTGGTTCTTCGCGAGTTATACACTAAACAGAAAGTTTGTTCTGTGCTTTCTTTCAATATATTTATGATATTTGCTATCATGTTTATTACATGTACATAGAATGTTTCTCATGATCATAAGAGGTCATAGTGCACAGTTACCTGCCTATGAGATATCCTGCACGACATAATTTTCAACAAAATTACCTTAAATTACATAGTCTCATTATTAATTACCAAATTCAAGTCCAGCCTTTCAATCCAACAAAAAAATACAAGTCATTCATTCAATCTTTATTTAACTTTGGATTTCGTTACAGTCAACATGAGCTGAAAACAAATTGTCACCTACACGAACACAAAATATGAAAGAAAAATCCTTATGTATAAAAATAAGCATATAAAATAGCAAAGTATATGACAAGCTGCAAAAAGTACAATACACAAATACATACATGCCAGGAATACAAACTGCAGCAAATATGCATTTATTGAAAAGCAACAAATGTTTCATTGTAGATTTACATGTTCCACAACATTCCCTTGTATGTTTTTTTTTTTGTTTTTTTTTTTTTTTTTTATTATTCTGCAACATGCTACTGTACATACATGTATTATCAATTTCATTCAAAGCTGATTTTATAATAATATAAAGGGTAAACTGTTGCTGATATAAAGGGTTAGCTGTTTGCAGATTTCCCTTATCATGGTTTGTACATATAACAACCTGGGCATATATATTAGGTTATACATACAATTCCAGTACACTGTACTCATATGAGCATGCATACACAGTCACAGCATTTATGACTGAAAACAAAACTACTGTGGCATATCAGATGTGGACTACAATATAAGTCAGCAGGATTGTATTTGATCAGCTTGAAGGCATTTATATATATACATAACATAGTGACACGCACACACACACACACACACACATGTATATATATATATATATACATATATATATATATATATACACACACATATACACACAGTGTATATATTACAGGAAAAGGCAAACCCACCATTATGTTGTAATGGGAGGACTTGACTTTTCTGTACAGTACTATACATATATGTGTGTGTGTGTGTGTGTGTGTATAGCACCACTAAGTATCAAAGGTGTTCAACTACTTCTATAACAGCAACATCAACACATTACATTAGTACTTACGCAATAGCAGAGTCTTTTGTGCTCTGATAGGTAGCATAGCCATGGTATGCACCCATACCTATCCCATACAAGATACAGGCAAACACTGTGACATAAACTGCAAAATGGCAAGGGATGCTGCTTCCGTAGCTCACTGTGAAGCTGGTGGCGTTGAACCAGTTAACACCGGCATAGAGTATGCAGTAGCCTCCAAAGTTGGTCTGACAAAAATAAAACACTGTTCACAGAAACAGTTTTGAAGTGCTTCCCAGTCACTTTCATGTCCCATCCCAAGTTGGTCAACTTTAAAAACATTAAATTTGTAAAGGTTCAGTTGACGCCTTTACACATGAATTACCTGTCATTTATCTTTCAATGAGTGTGATGCATAACATACATAATCTACCATTGATGCAATTTCCTTTTCCCCATTTATAATAATAATAATCTATTGAGCCCCCATCCCCTATGAATGGTGAAACATGTATATATATATATATATATATATATATATATATATATATATATATATATATATATATATATACACTGTATTCATCCTAAAGTGTTTTCGCGGGACTATATGGAATAAGTACTTTTCTTGATTGAAGGTCTTGAAGGCCGTACAGTTCATTTAGGTGTTAAATAAACATTAATATGCTGCAGTCACATTTAATTTTTCATTTGGAGGTATCATCTTTGCTAAATTACAGGAAAAATCTGCATTTTGAATTTAGACCACTTGGATTGAAAGGGGGGGGGGCGTGCTTCTATGAGGGCATGTGTTACTATCAGGATGTATATATATATATACATCAAGATTGTACAAAGACATTGGAATCTTATTAGTACATGTATGACAATGAAATTACACATTCTTGTACATGTATGTTTCATATCAGTTTTATGTGCACTTTATCACTGTCATCCTGGGATAATCAAATATTCTTGTGTTAAGTTTGGAACCCCCTGTCAAACAATTTTAAAAGCACATAAGACTTCACTGCTTTTAAATGACTTTTTTGATATTGGGAAGGCCCATACATTGTCTTGTGGTATGTTGTTGAATGTTTCTGTCTTGCTTCATCAGAACTCACAAACAGAACTGGTCAGTAGCTGCGAGAAGCTATTTTGTGTGTGGGTTTTTTTTTTTTTTTTATTTGTTGTTGTTGTTTCTGTAAAACTAAAGCTTTGTGAGTGGTCAAAACCCTGAACTTTGAGACGTTTTCGCAGGGTAGAAATTTTCTGTGACACCGATTTGAAAGTTGACAACACGCCCACTGGCTATTCAAGGCACCAAAAACTTTCCTAAACAAAAACAGCATTGTCAATTAAGATGCATCAAGGGCCACGGAGCACAAAAATAACTATTGCAGTATTATCCAGAACTATAGATTGCTGCAAATAGTTACATGTCTTTTGTGAGCAAAAAACAGGAAGACTAATGTAATCAGTTAATGTCAACAGACGAGACTTCACATATCGCAAAAAAACAGTCACGACCGACCCTGTGCCAAGCTGTCTGTCGGATTTGAAAAAAAAAGTGGCATGCGTTCATCTACGGCCACCATTCACTTACCGTTGTGAAACCTGTTGGTACTGATGTAATAACACCTGCTAATGCTGCAGAAAAATATAAAATTGTCTGTACTAGCAGTTGTATATCAAGGGGCAAAGCTGCCATAATCCTGGCTGGCTTTCCCGCCGGTGGACCACTCACACTAGCTGGTTTCAAATTGCACACGCATTCAGTGTTTCTGTCCGCGTCTCTCCTTTCCCTGTCAGCAAGGCTGACACATTGCTATAAACCTGTAGTTGCTTAATTTTCAGAAAACGATCTGTAACAGTCTGGATGCAACGATTTCGGTTCTGTCATGGTAACTATCCTGGTCCACTGCACTGAACTGAAGGCACAGATACATCAACAACCAACCGAGGCGTGCGCTGTGGTCCGTTTTCGTTCTCTTCCGGGTGCATCTAAAATCAAGCACTCTGAGATCTACTGTGATTGTCGGCTGCTGCCACCTCTTGGTTGACTGGTGCGGTAACAAAAGTACTGAAGAAAAGGTTTGCTCCCTTGTTGCTGCGGGATTGATTCAAGATGGAATCTATCTTTCATGAAAAGGTACGTTTACACAAAAAACTTTTTAAAATTCAAAATTATGAAAAATGGTGATTGAGACCTACATGTTTTTCATACGTTTCAACAATATTGACAATTGATACTTGTCTAGACAGCCAAAGTAGTTACAAGTTGATGAAAATGACACAATAGTTTCAATAAATGTAATAAATATTTGATGTGCTTGCTTTGGCAGTCAGTGTGAGTTAGACTCAAATTTTTAAGATACATGCAACAAAATTTTAACAACCTGGTCATTGAGGGGTTTAAAATTTCAAGGTTCTTCCTCTATATTTGACCGATTTTTCATAATGAACATATGTTTTGGGTTATAGAATTTCAAAATTGATGTGAAAAGAAGGTGTGGTTTCCACTTGCACAGGTCATGTGGAAGCCAAAGGTGTTAAATTGAAGATGTGTACCTGTCCCGACCTATGTTGGAATCAGTTCGAATCAAGCTGGAATATTCCAACATGGGCCAGGCCTATAATATTGCAATTCCAACATGGTGTGGCCATGTGGGAATCATGATGTACTACACAGGCACCGTCATATTTGCACAGCGCCGACACCTGGTCACTCTATTTCCCTGCAACTCACAAGCACTGGATTTATTTTTGATCACATCCAGGTACAAAATTAATCATGTTAAATTGTTAGTATTACAAGTATCCGCAAATACCAATATCAAATGATTTGTGTGTTTACCGTCAAAGTGCGGCTAGCCACTTTTGTGGGGGTTTTGGCCACAATGCATAGGGCCACACCTGGTGCATGTGGTGTGCAGCGCATGGCCCTGTGCATTTTAGACTAATGCCAAGATTTTTAAGTGAGCACTTTGACGTTTAATATAACAGGTAACTTAAGTAATCAGAGGAAGACATTGCAAGCTAGATTTATTCATGGATCAGTCAACAATCCATGTTCATGATCTTAATTCAATTCAATTCATTTATTTGACCAATATAATATTAAATATAACTCATAACAGGTATATTGTATCAATACGAATTAAAAGTCAATCTGATAATTTATTTCTGCCTATCAGAAGGTCCAAAGTAGCCAAGGCCTATTTCTCTCATAAGCTGGTTGATTTAAGTGAACATTTTTGTGATTCTACATTTTTAAAATTGTTTTCACATATGTTAACATAAAAGTTTTTGAAAACTGTGCTACAGGTCACACAATTATTTGTTTACATATATGGCAGTATCTGACATCATGCATCATTCCAACATGGCTGCACTATGTTATAAATTCAAATAAGGGCTTGACCCATATTGGAATATTCCAACTTTGGTCAGATGCCAAAATGGGTCTGAAAAAAGGTTGTTTTATGGCCACAGGCCCATGTGGGTTTACATAGGAAGGGCTCTATTTTTTAAAGGCTCCGAAACATGTTGAGTAGTTACCCGCTGAAGACCCTTTAATTTATTTGGGCTGATACAGCCTATGTCAAAATTTTACAGAGGAACGTGTGCAATATAGACAATAGTAATTCCATATATATACAGGTTAGACAGGGACAGGTTAGCTTATGGAGAGTAAAGAGTTCGAACTGCGGAATAGGATATTGACTACTAGGAAGTGGTTCTGGGCAAAAAGACACAAATACAATTGTGGTATGTGTGAACATTGAAGTGAAGGTTGCATGTAGAGTTTTGTGTTAAATGTATAAACATTGGTGGACTAGCATGTAGTTTGTTGATATATTTTGTAACCGATTTTGATTCTGTTGCTCTGGAAATGATATGTGGTGTTGAAGCGTATTTCATTCACAACAGGCAAAACTTCTAGTTTTACCCACTCTGGTACACACATTTCTTTCAATCTTTGGCTCCTCATCTTCAAACAACACAACTGAGAATCAGTCGCTTTGAAATCTTTGTTCATTTAAAGCTTTGTACTATCCCATATCTTTTTCTTTTTTCTTTTCTTTTTTTTTATTTTAGGCAAGGGCAGTGTTAAAATAAAACCACGGAACTGTATTTATCCAAATCATGTCATCAGTGTTGTGTATATGTACATGTACATTGTAGAAGCATAATCATCATCATAAGATTATGTTCAATGTTGTATCATGTTAAGGTGCCAGCTCTTACTTAGGGTATATAGAACATATCATGGTACAAAAATTGCCACTGTGTCTCTGTTTTTTGTATGCAAGCCCAACGATGTATACATTTTTAGTTTTGTCAATATGTGTAGTTTCTTTGCATGCAACAATAAATATTCTAAGATTAATTTGTAAAATGTGAGGGGCATTTTATTCAAGGGGCCTGATTTACACTTTGAGAAAGGATCACAACAAAACTTTTGGCATAAAAAACTGGAAATCAATGGTCATGTAAAGACAATAGTATAACTTAGGTAACCATTTTTTTTTTTTTCAGAAAAAGAAGTGGTTTTTATGTCATTGAATTTTTAAGCATCTACAATTAATATTGATAACTTTTTCCATTTTGGAGCTCAAAAAGTGGCATTTAAAATTGGAATATTGACAGAAAAAAATGGCTACCTAAGTTATACAGTGTACTCTTGTCTTTACATAGCTATTAATTTCACAAAGATTCTTCCAGCCAGTTTTGAGTGAGGCTCCTCAAAATTGGCAAGTCTTGTAAAAATTTGTTTCTAAGATATTGACTACCAAAGATAACCAAGGACATTTGCTGATTTTAATTGCTCACAAATAACATCTGCTCAGGCCATTAAGAAGGATGACTAAATGCTAACCCCTAAACTCTGTCATACCTTTGACCTGCACACTCCAAACAATATAGTGGTTCTAATCAATCACCTGTAAAAACACATCTAATGAGGCTTTGACTGTGAATGGTCTTATTAGTGACCACATCTAACAACCTGATTGACTCTATAAAGCTTGTACTGACAGAAGGATACTGTTTCATCTTAAAGTTTTGCATATAAATAAACATGTTTGGTGAAACTATTTGGCATGGATAAAAATTAGCACTTCGTCATCCCAAAAGTAACAAAAGCTCAATTTCACTGATTTGAAGGTCTCGGGTAAGCCCCAGCACCTTAATGATAATAATTTTATTAAAACCCACACAAAGAACAGCAGGTGGAAACACTCAAAATGATATATCACAATTGAAATTATAACATAAGTACCCACACAATTGCCTGCTACACAGACTATTGTTCCATGTGTCTGACTGTGCTCCAGTGTAGCGCCCACACAGTAATGATAGCGTAACTTAGTCTGTTTTAGCAGGCAACCCACACAACTGCCTATCATAAAAACTAAAATGAGCAAGTAAGAAGAGATACCAGTATGCTCTTCACTATAGTGTTCTAAAAAACATTCATGGTAAATCAAAGCTCAGAGAGAGTCCACTAGTCCCATCGTTAGAGGGAATCATTGTAAGTTTACTGTAATTGAAAATTAGTTTTATAGGATTAAGGTTATGATGTAGAACACGATCCAACAAGGTGTTACTGTCAAGTTTTCCAGATGTAATGTAATCAGATAGAATATGTATTTACAAGGCTTGACCTGGACTATCAACTTTATATATATATATATATATATATATATATATATATACACATATAAAGTTGATAGTCCACAGTGCTAGAAATAAGGAAAAATTTTCACTTGTCCGCCAACCAAGTGGAGTCTTATTCTAATTGAACTGTATGTAAATTTTGGACAAGTGCATTGGCAACTTTACTTGTCCGTCACAAGTTTCACTTAGTACGGACAAGCGGATAAGCCCTATTTCTAGCCCTGGTCCAGGTCAAGCCTTCTAAATACATATTCATCTGCCGTAATCCCATCAAAACCTCGATAGCAATTTGTATTGATATTGTCAATTAATGTAGAGATCAAATGCAGAGATATGTCATGTACAACATCCCACGATGCCCAGTATAGTAACTTTGAACATTCTCCTGCAACATTTTATGTTTATCAGTTAGGTATCAGTCAAACTAATAGTCTTATTCATAACATTGTCATAATATGTAGCAAATTGCTTAAAAAATTCTATTAAACAGGAATTTATTCTGTTAGCCTTCTGTCTGGGCTGACTTATCAGTCAGCTGAGCTTTTGTGAAGGTCTGTTGTGAGGCTAAATTTGATAAAGATAAGAACAAATAATATGTTACACGAAGCAAGAATGTGTTCAAATGATACAATACATTATCAACAATGCATACTTTTGCTTTGGAACTAGAGTCTATCAACAAATAGTAGGCATATCAATGGGAACAGATCCAGCCCCATATATTGCTAACCTTTATTTACATTATTATGAATAGAAATGGATGGAGGAATTGGCAAAAACAAACTTTACAACTGCAAGAAGATCATTTTCTCACACAAGTTTTGTAGATGACCTGTGTGCTTTACACAATGGAGATGAAATAAAGGGAAATTGGAAAAAACATGTATCCCAAAAGAACTAATATTAAATCTGGAAAATGAAAGTGATACCAAAGCTGCTTTCCTTGATCTGGATATAGAAATAAAGAACATCCAGTATGTAACAAAAATATTTGACAAGAGAGACCAGTTGAAATTTGATATTATCTCCTACCCTGATCTGACAGGAAACATTCCAAAGAAACAAGCATATGGAGTTTGTATCAGACAAGTGATACATATTGCTAGAAACACCACACTTTTTAGCAATTTTGTCAATAGAGTCAGAACTTTGTTGCAAAAACTACAAAACAAAGGATATAAAAAAACAACAACTACACGAAACTGTGTTGAAATGTTTCCAGAGATATAACCAAATACCTAGTAAATACAACACTAACTCAAGAACGTTAGTCAAATTATGTCAAGATATAGCTTGAAATGACAAAGTGTAGTCCTCAAAGTGTTTAGAGTGGTAAGAGGGAAAGTACCCGGGGTAAAGTATACTTAACCCACCTAGAGAATTTTCTCTTGTCCGTCTTAATCGGAAAACCATGATCATACTCACTTTTTGCAGGATTTCTTTCTTTTCAATCTTCATCCAGTAAAGTGGAAGAAGTGGCTTCCAGCTAATACCTCAGCACACTTTACCTCATAACACCTCCAGTCAACTTTATGGTGCTAAAACATGTATTACTATTTACCTGTTTATACCAGTGTCGGTATGGTGGAATAGTGTATGAAGCTTTCAAGTTTCAAAGAAGGACGTCCGTCGTCTGTCGTCCGTCCAAAATTCACATTTTTGACTTCTTCTCCAAAACCATCAGCCAGATTCACTTTGAACTTGGTGGGGATGTGCCTCGGATAGATCTTTACCAAATTTGTCGAAATGGTCGTGCTCCATTGATTTTTGTATTTTTTTATGATTTTTTTTGTTCTTTTTGGGGGCAAATCTTCAAAAATCTTCTCCAAAACCACTCACCCAGTTGCTTTGATATGGCACAGGGACACTCCCGGGAACTCATAGTTCTGAATTTGTTCACCAGGTGGCACTGCAATTTTTTTTTCTAATTTTTTTAGGGGGGGGGGGGGGTTATTGCTTTTTTTAACTTGTCCAGACCTGTCACTCAGATTAAACTGAAACTTGCTGGATATGTTCCATGTGGAAGGTCAAACAAAGTTGTTCACTAGGTGGCACTGCTGCGGAATTTTCTGATTTTGAACGATTTTTTTCAATTTGGGTACTTAGCGGTCAATGCAGCTTTCCTATTAATTACTGTGCAAGTCAATGGGCATTCTAATGCTAATTCACATTTTCGGCTTCTTCTTTAAAACCGTCGTCCAGATTGACTTCAAACTTGGTTGCAATGTACCTTCAGTGGGTTTCTACCAAGTTTGTTCAATTGGTCTGAGTACAGTGATTTTTTTTATTTTTGTTCTATGTGGGGAAAGTCTTAAAAAAGTTCTCTATAACCGCTCACCCGATTGCTTTGATATAACATAGGAACACTATTGGGGACTTCTAGTTCTAAATTTGTTCACTGGGTGGTGCTGCAATTTTTTTTTTCAAATATTTTATGATTTTTTTGTGTGTTATTGGTATTTTCGACTTCTTCTCCAGAACCGTGTCTCAGATTAAGCTGAAACTTGGTGGAAATGTGTTCCATGTGGAAAGGTCAAACAAAGTTGTTCACTAGGTGGGAATGCTGCAGATTCCTGATTTTTATTTTTTTTTAATTTTGGGTACTTATTGCTAAATGCATCTTTCCTATTGATTACTATGTAAGTCAATGGGCACATTTTTGGCTTATTGTGTGAAGCTGTCTGTCAGATTGAATTCAAAGTTGGTGGTAATGTACCTTGTGTGGGTCTCTACCAGATTTGTTCAAATGTTCACATTCCATTGATTTTGGGATTTTTTTATGAATTTCTTTGGTCTTTTTTGGACAAACTTTAAAAAATGGCAAGGGTATATGTACATGTCAGCTGAGCACAGGACTGTCACAGTGCTCTTGTTTAATCCTGTTCCAGATTAATGTCTTTTAATCCTGTTCCAGAACAATGTCATATTTTTCTGTCTAAACAGGGAGTGTAGCAAAATAACTTTTTTGTTGACTGTCTTTAAAATATCTTGATCTTTGCCTGAAAAGCTTTTTAGTACCTTTGTAACATATAATACACTTTTGATTTTTTGGATTGCTTTTCTTTGTGCAGCAAGAAGGGTCACTATGTGCCCAGCACTGCTTGAATGCCCTGCTTCAGGGTCAGTATTTCACAGCAGTAGATTTGGCAGAGATAGCACAGCAGCTGGATGAGAGCGAGAGAGAGCGCATGGCTGAGGCTGGGATTCTTTCAGAGGACTACAGAAGATTTTTGCAGGTATGTGTATATGTGTAGGACATAGAATATATAAAAGGTACATGCCTGGAGCAAGTGAATGGACCAACTAACCAGGTATAGGGACATTTAAGCCATGCTGATTTATCTCATACATGTAACAGACAGAAGATTGAACCTGCATCTCACCATACTTTCATACACGTACTGGAAAATACACACACACTGTGACACATGATATACATGTCTGTATATCTGATGGATACATGTAACTTCTTTGAAATAAAGTTCAGGGTTCTTCGGTGCATAGGTTATATTTGAGGTTTTATGAATGTTACTGAGCTACATGTAAGTGTCAGTAGTATGTGCAAAGGATTTACTATTGCAGTGGTATTTAATTTGCTTCAAATATGTGCATGAACAGTTCTCAGGTAAATATGTAGAATGATGACACATCCATGTACCTCTCAGTGGGATATTAGTGGCCAATTAGCCTTGCAGGGCAATGAAACGAATCATGTACATGTCAGACAACATTTGGATATACAGTGGTCCCTGCAATCAAAGACCACCCCTTCTGCAACAAAAAGTGGTCCTAAAAGACAGGTGGTCTCTCATGGCAGATTAACATGGGAAGTATAGGACTTTGTGATTCAATAAAGTAATCTCTCGTGACGGACAAGAGCCTTAGCCATAATTGCTTGGAAACAATATGAAACCTCATTATGACCTTTAATATTTCACAATTAGCAGTTGGCTAAGGGATGAATGGCTGGGGTGGTCCCTGTGAATCATGATAAGTGGCGTACATGTGGTACAGCTGTGCAGTATGAACTGAACCCTAGTTGCTGGTCAGCTGAAGACTGAGTCTTAAGCTTTCTGTGGTGTGGGTTGAGCACAATGCGCCCAGCCCCTGCCAGGGAAAGCTGTCAGCCTGGGGCATGCCATCATGGTAGGTCTTGTCTACAAATCTTAGCGAAATGTGGCTTCCATTAACCCTTGCCCCCTTAAACCGGATGGTGGTCAAATGTCGTCTGCTTCAGTGTTTTCAACTAATTTCAACAGTAATGAAAAACAGTTTTGACTGAGAATCGTAGATGAGCCCTTTCAAGATCACATGCCCCGGGTCAACAATTTTCCTTGGCATGAGTTGGGCACTTAGTGCCCAACTAATGCCACGGAAAGTTGTTGACTCAAGCGTCAATTCAAGGGGGAAAGGGTTAACATGAAATTTAAGTAAAAACGTTAAAACAGATGACCAGTTATATCCGGGTGCTTTCAGGTGATTTGACCGGGGAAGAGCTGACTATGTCACCACATGAAATTTCAAAATATTCTTTTATTGTGTACCCATTATGGATTATATGTAACAAATTTATGTTCATGATCATCTTAAACATGTACCAAGTCTATGGTAAACAATTATTATATTACATATTAATTCCCTAATGATTACTTCAACAGCAACCCTCAAGCAACATGGATGACAGTGGGTTCTTTTCAATCCAAGTGATACTTAATGCACTGAGAGTGTGGGGGTTGGATGTGGTTCCTTACAAGAGTACTGATGCCATTGCCATAGCAGCACGACAGGATCCAAGGTAGTACCAAAGACAAAACAAACGAGTGAAACCTTTAATTAATACGACACACATGCATATTAATTTTACTGCAAAAATCACTCGTCCAGTTGCTAAGGAGTTGGAATAAGCATCTGCGGTGGTGTGAGTGAACTGGTGATGTGCCAGTGGTGGCACTAGCATTTCGGGAATGAAAAATACTTTATTTTTAGGCAATGTCCAATGAAACAAAGTGACTTCACCCGTGGGCCAAATATCACAGAGATATGCATTCCTATATGATAAACCCATGTACTTAATTGACCACAAGGCATTTGAAAATCTGTCTTCACAAAATATGTTTCTTGTGAAATTTTGGATATTTATTGAAAAATATTCAAGATAAAATGGTCAAATTTGTGTGGGTATGATCTGAATGTATGTATCTACAAAATGGTATTAGGGGTTTTTCGTAACTGCATCTCTTTTTTTTTTTTTTTTTTTTTACAATGGTGATACAAAAATTGCAAAATGGTTGAGTTTGTCAAAATTGATAAAGTTGGTCAACTGATCATTTTTAACACACATTTAAAAAAAGAACTGTTCATTTCTTCAAAAATCTCTTGATATTTTGTTGCTCTGAAGAATTTTTATATTAAATCAGTTTTTATTTGATGAAAATCAGATAATTAGTGTCAGAGAAATATCCACATGAACTGGACATTTTGGTGCAAATACCGATTGTCTGTAACCAAGATTCAAATGTTAACATGCTCCATTGACTACCTTGTTGGTGTTAAAAGTACTTTCTTAGTTTCTTCATATTGTATTGGGACTAGAATTACCAAATTTGGACACCTGACAGACAATATGTATGTCTACCAAAATATCACAAAATCTCAAAATGAACAAAATTATCCAAAACTTGTTGGACATTACCTTACGCATGATGATGATGTCAAGTTCATTTCAGTGAAGATCTAGAGAGAAAAATCCAAGTCATTACATTTTTGTATACAGTAAAACCTCTCTTACCGAACACCTCCGTATACTGAACACCACTTCTCGGTCCCAAATATATATTTCCAATGTAAGCAAACCTCCCTCTACTGAACACCTCACTATACCGAAGACTATTTTCTGGTCCCAAGGGTGTTCGGTATAGGGAGGTTTCACTGTATTTGCGAGAGCAACACATCTTGTCCTCTATGATACACGGATGTGCTCACACGTATGGGTACTTTGTTGTCGAGCAATATGGGCTAGAACAGCCCCACAGCTATATGAGTATGTAGTTTTTTTTTTTCTTGTATTATATCTGTTGCAAAGTGTGACTTCATACAGCCAAAATAAGTTGCCTGAAGGAGCATAGTTTGCATGTTATAACCTCAGGCCCAAAATTCAGTCAAGTGATATGACATTGTCACAGTGTGGGGAATAATAAAAATCATAACACCTTTTTGAAAAAAAAAAAAAAGAAAGAAAGAAAAATAATGGATTGGTAGACTGGGGGGGTGGTTTTTTGTTTGTTTTTTTTTTTTTTTACTTTTGTGTTTTCAGACTATGAAGAGACATTCTTACCTGCAAAATGAAATATTTCTGATTTTTGTTTTTATTATTTCCATACTGTATTGTAACATAAAATAGAGACATGTGGCAGTGTCTAGAATAAGCTTGCTCCTGTAGGTCTAAGTTTATGGTATATTGGCATTCAATCATTGTGAGACTCCAGAGATGTTGAATCTACTTTTAATGGTTAAATTCTATTGAAAGATCATGAGTCGTGATCATTCAAACTTTGCAAGATGGGTAATTATCATGTTTATGGACAGGATTGACTACATTTGTTTTGGTCCATAAAGTACAAGTTACTGTGTGTAATGTGCTTGGTTGTGTCATTATGTGGGGCAGTTCCTTAAAAACTAAACCTTGGTTGTGAAACCATCAATTGTGAGTGGTACCAAGGGTGACATGCGCATACCAGAGTTGTTTTCTGTGACGTAGCACACAATGTTGTTAGTTTGGGGCCATGTAGTTGCATTAGAGTTATCCCAAAAAGATGGTTAAAATAGTATTGTAACAAACACAAGTTTACAAAAAGTAGCTCTGTTTTTCTCAGACAGGTATTGAGTGTAATGTTACCACTTTGAAACATGGCACACATAGTGCTGAATTATATTGTCATATTTTGTACACATTGTCAACACAAACATGATGAATAATCGTGATATTTTGGTTTACTTTACAGACTACAGCGAGCTTTCATATGCAACTTTAAAGAACACTGGTTCTCAATCAGGAAGTTAGGAAACCAGTGGTTCAATCTGAACTCCCTACTCACAGGTCCAGAACTAGTGTCTGATACTTTTCTGTCCATGTTGCTGGCTCAGTTGGAACAGGAAGGTAAGTGGTAAGATGAGAGACAGTGATGACATGTAGACATATAATAAATCATACAATTTTATTGCTGCATGGAAAGACGGAGAATTTGTTCAACATATACTTTTATTTATTTATCAAATGTAGTATGGGTAACTTGTGATGGCTAATGTTGAGATATTTAAAGTTTGATTTGGGGGGTTATTCCAGAAATTACTCATGAGCATAGAATGTTAATGACAAAAGAATTTTAAGTTTAGTTGCCACAGGTAAATATCACTGTTGTTAAAAACACAATGATGTAAACACTTCTAATGAAGGCGTAAGTGTAACGAGAAACAAGTTGCTGGGGCTAAAGGATGTTCAGTGCATGGACATTATTTACTGATATATTTATTTGATTGTCTGCCAACCTTTCAGGCTATTCCATATTTGTGGTAGTAGGACATTTACCTGACTGTGAAGCTGATCAGTTGCTGCGTCTCATGCCGGCGGTTCAGCCGGTTAAACCAAAGCTGCTGACAGATTTGGCCCGTGAAGGTAGTGGGGCCAGTACAAGTAGTAAAACAGACGATCAGGGAATTGATCAAGGTGACCTTCAGAGAGCACTGGAAGAGAGTAGAAAAATGGTAGATAAAGATGACGTATCATTACAAAAAGTGCTGGCTTTAACTGGGGATCAGAGTGATGAAGAGTCACTTAAGCGGGCATTGGAACTCAGTATGCAAAGTAAGTACAACCCGTCATCTTAGTGGTTTATTTGTTTAATGTGAAAAAAAAGGGGGGAAAAGAAGCAGAAAATAAAAGTTTCATTATAAATATGCAAATGTGTAACCAGTGACAAGCTGTGCTACCTGTCCTGCCCAGGTACATGTACCTGCAAATTCCCACATGCAAACATGTACATGTGTACCTGTAATTTGAGCTGGGATTTTCAGGCCATTTTTTGAAGAAGTTTGCCCAATGTTTTGTTGAAATAGAAATAGAGGTCTGGGGTTTAACATGAAAGGTCGCCCAGGATGTATGACCAAGGTACAAACAAAAAAGCAAAAAAAAAAAAAAAAAAAAAAACAAGAAACAAAAAAAAAAAACAAGAAACAAACAAGAACAACAAGAAAAGAAAAAAAAATTAAAAATTAAACATTGGATACACCAGCTACACATTGATTGCATGTTTCAGCCTCAATATCATGGGGAAGTGAGCTTTCTTGCTCAGTCTTATGCTAAGTTTTTTACTGTCTTAGCTCACCTCCTCATGCTCAGTTCAACTCTGTTTAACACGAAAAGTGGGTTTTTTTTAAAGAAGAAAAAAACTGCTCAGATACTTTTGTGTGAAATGTGTTTTCATTTCATATGAATATACAACAAAAGTAGGTCACTAGGTCAAATATCTGGGTCACAGTGGTATATCCTGGTAAAATCATGCCTGAACTGTTATGCATTTACTCATTTAGTTAGTTTGATGAAACTTCATACACACACATCTTGACCCAAAGGTTTGTCATGTAATAAAAGTAGGTCACTAGGTCTAGTATTATGTGTCTGTCTGTTCACTGTTCGTGTCCAGGCTGCGATTTTGCTTGTCTTTAATTTTAGATTAATGAAAGTTGGAACAACACATTTATAAGTCACTCCTATTATAGAATGCTCGAGTAAATGCACCAGCTGGTCCCACTTGACAGCCAACGCCTGTCTCCTTATTTGGAAAGTCCAGCAGAAGAGGGGCTTTTCAGTTTGAGATCGCATCATATCAAGCATTATATTCACATTAGGCTACCATTATGTGCAACACATCCACATGTTCTTTGTGGCTAGCATTAAAGCTGAACATAATACACATTTTTTGTCAGCAGATCCCACTGAGATGCCCAAGCATCAGAAACAGTCAAACTCTGGCTCCTAACATCTGTGGTTGCTGGCCATTTGAAGTCTTTTAGTGAAATAGAAGAAGAGTCCACTTCAGTTTTTTCAATGAAAAATATTCAAACATACAGTCAAGTTCTGGTTGACTCACTACTACAATTTGTGTGCAAAAATAGTGTAAAATTTTGCATGCTAATCTCACCCCTTAAAGATTCAGCACATCTGCCCTGAACTCTGTATATTTCAGAGGATACATCATACTCTGGTAGCTGTTGGTATTCAAGTGCAATATCTTAATATTTTGTACCAAATGGATAACTGTTACGAAAAGGATGATATTGACTATTCTGCAAACATGACAGATTATCATTGGAAATTTAGGAGGTAGTGTGAGCTCATTTCCCCATGTTGTGCACTGCTCCATTAACACATAAAGTGCTAATTTGAAGAAACTGCATAGTCTAACCACTTAAGGAAATACATGTATTCCATATATTTCCACAGTTCCTATTCAGGGCTATTGGAACAACTATATATCTGTTGTTCTGATTCTAATAAGCCTATGATAAGCACCGGTTGACCTGTAGAGTCACCAAAGAGTTTCCTTATGAGGAAAACTCCTTTTTTCAAAGAAAAATCCATTGAAACAAACAGTATATTGAGCAGGAATCTGTACATCCAGCCACCATTGAAACTTAAACTATAGCACATGTTTTAAATGCCAACATGGCAATCCTGACATATAAAGCAGGGGCAAACACAGTTTTTTCTAACAGTTCCGTTTCACAACTGATGAGAAGTATCTCTGAAACTAGTTTTACGTCAACACCATAAGCCTCTTCCATCTACGGCCTTAGTCCCATCAGATTTGCCTATGGTTATTAGTGGTTGCAGTATTTAAAATTACAAGCAGTGTCATTTTCTGTCACTTTTCCAGGCATCAGTGATTCAGTGGAACAAGGTGCCACAGGCGGCGTAACTCAGCCAGGTTCTGTGTCTAAAGCATCCTCTGCAGCAGCAGCAGCATCTGTCCCACCATCATTACCACAGAAACTGGGCACCACCTCCACAAGTGCAAGTGTCCAGGACCATACAACAGCGCCCTCTGCTGAGGAACTCCGAATAAAGCGGCAAGAGTTCTTAGATAGAATGACACAGTCAACAAAGAAAGATGTTGTGAACAGTGAGGAGCAAAACGAGATTGGAGAGGAGGACCAGACATCTGGGCCTCAAATAACAGGCAGAGCACCAAGTAAGTACATGTATATGTACATGTGATTTCACGTGCATTTCATGTACAGTAAAACCTGTCCGAGTGGGCACCTCCGCTAAGTGGCCACCTGTCTTAAGTAGGCACTTTTGCCCGGTCCCAAGGGCACCCACTTAACGCAGGTTTTACTGTATTCTTCCCTGCAAAGCAGACCAAGCACCATAGAACCACTACTACATTTTGTCTGCTCCAGGGCACATTATATTAATCTATAGATTTAGTTAGGGCTAACATAGAAGTGGTGGTAGGGCCATAGTTGGTATACCATAAAGTTAACTTAAACCCACCTAGAGATTTTCTCGAGTCTGTCTACAGTCAGAAACCATCATTCATTGTTGGCTACTCCTATTTCATCACTTGGGTGAAGAGGTAACTATAGTCAATTACCTTAAACACTCACTTCAAGATCATATGTTAGTATATAGGTGTAACATACTAGAGACGTCCATCCCAGAGCATATCTCTAGAACTCTAAAAGATAGAATAATGAAATTCATAGCAGGGATGCATCATACCATGGACGTGCACTGGTTATTGTTTTTTACCCTGACTTATTTTCAAGGTCACAGGGCCCAAGAACATATCCATTTCTGTGTGTCTGGCAGCATATCTCTAAGAACCCTTAGAGTTAGAATAATGAAATTTATACCAGAGATGCATCATACCAAGGGCATCTGTGCCATGTATTGCTTTTGACATTGACCTACTGTAAATTGCTTTATTTTCGAGTGTTTAAATTTTCACGGTTTTAGTATTTTTGACATTTCACTTTTTGGACATAATTCCCACTCTAACAATGTTAAAATGCTATTTCGCTGTGTTTTTATTTCGCGGTTTTGTGCCATCAGCGAAATATGCGAAAATAAGAATACAGTGAAATTAATGAAATTTACAGTATTTTCAAGGTCACAGAGCCCAAAAACATACCAATTTTTGTGCATCCTAGTTGGTGCATCCTTTCAACAAGTGCAACAACTCTTAGCAAAATATTGTGGCAGGGGGCATAGATCCTTTTGATCACTGTGCACTTGTTTAGCACTAAAACCGTGATCATGTGGCCAAAGGATAAAGTAAGTGGAGTGGAGAATGCATGGGAATTGGTTTGTTTAGCAAGCAACACATATTCCAGTGGGCTTGAAGATGAACATATATATATGTATATATATATATATATATATATATATATATATATATATATATATATATATACACACACACAGTGGTACCTGCTGCATGTGGCCACCCCCTCTGCTCACAGCAGTTGTTGAATACAGCAGGTACCACTGTATGTACAGTGTATTTGGACTTAAAACCTTTCCCCTTGAATTAAGACTGAGTCGACAACTTTCCTTGCCATTGGTTGGTCATTTAGTGTCCAACCCATGCTAAGGAAAGCTGTTGATCTGGGTCATGTGATCATCATAGGTATCATCTACGATTCTCAGTCTAATTATTTTTCAGGCCTGTTGAAATTAGTTTAAAACACTGAAGGAGACGACATTTGACCACACGTCGGTTTTGGCAGGTTTTAGGGGGATAGTGTTAAGAGATGCTGTTTTCGATATACATGTATAAATTGCCCTTTGTCAACGTGCTATTGTTATACATAGTCAGTGCTTATCATTACAGCAAACGCAATAGTCCAGGACAAATATATTTTTGTCAGGACAAGTAAATATGCTGAGCTCCATGAAGAATGAATAATTTACTCTGTAAGACCTGCAGTGTCCTGTGGCACTGGAGACTTTATAAGTCTGGCATGTTAAATCAAGAAGTGTAATTTTTAGCTCAGCTGACTTGTCAGTCACCTGAGCTTATATTATGACTAGCCATCCGTCGTCCTTCCATCGTCCACAATTCACATTTTCAACTTCTTCTCCAAAACCGTCAGCCAGATTCACTTCAAACTTGATGGAGATGTGCCATGGGTGGGTCTCTTCGGAGTTTGTTCAAGTGGTTACCCTCCAGTGATTTTTGGATTTTTTAATGAATTTTTTTGCTCCTTTTTGGGGCAAATCTGAAAAAATCTTCTTCTCCGAAAGCGCTCTTCCAATTGCTTTCTTTTGATATCACACAGGGACACTCCCAGGGACTCATAGTTCTGAATTTTTTCACCAGGTGGCACTGTGATTTTTTCTAATTTTTTGTGTGCTTTTGCTATTTTTGACTTTTCTCCAGAACTGTCACTCAGATTAAGCTGAAACTTGGTGGATATGTTCCTTGTGGAAAGGTCAAGCAAAGTTGTGCACTGGGTGGCACTGCTGTGGATTCCTGATTTTTAAAGATTTTTTTTCAATTCGGGTACTTATCCTTCAATGCATCTTTCCTATTGATTACTATGTAACTGAATGGGCATTCTAATGCTTATTCACATTTTCGACTTCTTCTCCAAAACCTTCATCCAGGTTGACTTCAAACATGGTGGCAATGTACCTTGGGTTGGTTTTATAGCAGATTTGTTCAAATTGTCACACTCCAGTAATTTTTCGGATTTTTTATTAATTTTTTTGTCCTTTTTTGGACAAATCTTACAAAATCTTATTCTCCATTACCACTCACCCAATTGCTTTGATATTACATAAGAACACTCCTAGGGACGCCTACTTAATTTGTTACCAGGTGGTGCTGTAATTTTTTTCTTCAAATTTTTCATGAATTTTTGTGTGTTTTTTTACTTGTCACTTCTTCTCCAGAACTGTGTCTCAGATTAAGTTGAAGCTTTGTGGATATGTTCCTTGTGAAAGGGTCAAGCAAAGATGTTCACTAGGTAGCACTGCTGTGGAGTCCTGATTTTAAACTTTTTTTTTTTTTTCTTTTTTTTTTTTTTTTTGCAATTTGGGTACTTATCAGTAAATGCATCATTGCTATTGCTAACTATGCAAGTCAATGGGCATTGTAATGGAAATTCACATTTTGGACTTCTATGAAGAAACTCTCTGTCAGATTTACTTCAAACTTGATGGCAATGTACCTTGGGTGGGCCTACCAAGTTTGTTCAAATGGTCACGCTCCAGTGATTTTTGGATTTTTTGTGATTTTTTTTTCAAAAATCTTTAAAAAAGTTTTAACAGGAAAGTTTCACATAGGAATTTCTTTTAATTGCTATAACTGAAATAATTTTGGCTAGATTTGTATCAAACTTGGTAGGGATGTACCTTTTATAAGTGTCTACCTATTTTGTGCAAATGGTCATGCTCCAGTGATGTTTGGACTTTGACCTCATTCCCAAGGTCACAGGACAACTGACACACAATTTACTGTTTACTTGATAACTTGAGATCTGTTTTGAGTTAGGACCTTGATGTTGCACGTGTTAATGTTTCTGTATAAAGGTCATGCTTAGACAGTACATGAGTGACCTTGACCTCATTTCTAGGGTTACAGTACAACATGCATGAGTTTTACTCTTCACTGTAACTTGAGAACTACTTGAACTGGGACCTTGATATTGCACATGTTGGTGTTCTTCTATAAAGGTCAGACTTACTCAGTACCTGGGTGACCCTGACCCTTTCCCTAGTTCACAGAGCTGCAAGTGTGATGAATGTCAAGGTCAGCTGAGCATGGGCTGTTCACACAGCCCTCTTGTTCATAGAATGAACTCTGTACAATGGACATCTTTTCTATTGTGATAATTTTCCTTGTTATCAAAATTGTGGCAGTGAGAGAGAGTTCAGGTAATTAACATGCATGTACTTGCATGCACATGTATAAAGCAACCAGCCACAGGCAGCACGTGCCATGAAGGGTTGTTTGAATGTCTGTGCACAAATAACTAGGCCCTGTATTTTGCTTTTCTTTTTTTCTTTTTGCAGGTGAAATGACGGAGGAAGAAATGCTAGAAGCTGCAATAAAGATGTCCATGCAGCCCACATAGTAGTCAGCACCTGTGGGTGCATCAGGGAACAATATACCAATGTGCCATACAGTCATTTTGCAGCTGCAGATCTCAACGGGAATGAGATAATCTCTTTGTGCCAGGCCAGGACTAAGATCATATCTCTGGGCCTATGCGCAACCAGATCATAGTACCCAGTAGACGTACAAGGCATTCCAAACAGACCAATGAGCTTTGAACTTGCCGTTGCTCCATGTGCAGTCTTCTGAGGTCACACAGCAACAGTAATACATGTAGAATAAACCATGTTTAACAGGATTTGTATGACATGCTACAGATGGCAATCCTGCTTTAAATCAAAAGATGGGGACTTACTGCATAGGGTGTCATGCTTGTTCCTGTTAACAGATGGTTGCCTACTTTCAAACATGTGGTGTCTCATTAGAGAGATTTTCTGGTCTTATTTGTGGTGGTACATAGCTGGCTGGACCATACCAACTGAAAAGCAGGTTGGACCGTACATGTATGTTATAAGAGACAGCTGCAAAATACTAGAGTACAGTATTCTCGGTCATCATGAGTTCACACATGAGAATTAACAAGAGTAATAATAAAAATGAAAAGAAACAGATAATGTGACAAACCGTAAAAGAGAAAAAAAAAAGGAGAAAAAATAGCACTGGTATATGTTGTGAGAAGAAAAACATGGTTTTATGTGCATGTATTGAGACTAGGAACATAAACTTATGGCACAGTATGTGTCAGCTGTGATACCCACACTATGATGCAACTGAAAACAGAATGGGTTATCAGGACTGGCCTAGTGTTATCTTTATTTATTACCGACCCACCCCAAGATATGTGTGTGTGTGTGTGTGTGTGTGTGTTTTTATATATATATATATATATATATATATATATATATATATATATATATATATATATATATATATACATATATATACACACACACATATGTATATGTATATACATATATATATATGTATATATATATGTATATATACATATATATATGTTATACAGTGAAACCTGTTTTGAGCGACCACTGTAATGAAAGACCACCTGCCTTTTAAGACCATATTTCCAAAGTCCCTTTTGCTATCTCTCCCATGTTATTGCACCTCCATTGAGAGACCACCTGCCTTATGTGACCACTATTTGGCCTGCTCTAGGGGTGGTCTCTCAAAACAGGTTTCACTGTATATATATATATATATATATATATATTTAATGGCTTCTTAGTGGTCCAGGTCCTTTAACCCTTTCACCAGCAGATACCAGCTATACATCCAATAACACATGGACAGAGTTTCTGCTTAATATTGTATCGTTCATGGATAGAATTTGGAAGGAGTATTGTAGGTGAGGGGAGAGTCAGATGTATCAAAATGGCATGCTGTTGGTAAAGAGCTTTCCTTGTCAACTGTTCATTCATTCCACATAAGAGAGAGCAGTTGACTCAATCTTTATCCAGGGGGAAAAGGGTTAAACACATTTTTTTTTTTCAAATGACAGGATGAAGGTATTCAAAAAGAGATTTTGTTCTAGATTTGGAACCTCCCATAAGAGATTATGAACCTACTAGAAACCCCATACATTTACTTATTGAGAGGATTAAATTTACAGAGAGGACGAGATCTTGCTCTTTGAGGATTTTCATCTTCTCGATCTAACACACTTATTCTGAATTTTTCCTGGGTTTTGTTTTGAAAAGCATAGTCAGGAGGCTGGCACACACATATATTTTCAAGAATTGTTGCAGCTAAGGTGCATGCTGGACAGTAGTTACAAAACACTACCATGTACATATTACTTATATCATGAAATGCTTCTGTGTACGTAATATGAGATTAAGAGGAAAAATTTACGGCATTGGTGGTTGAGTCTAGTTTGCCCTGTTTATGTACATGCTCAGAAGTTTGATGGACCTTTGTATTCAACAGCCATATCAATGGAAAGATATTAGCTGCCTTCCTGGTTCCAGAGCTCTGTCAGACATATGCAGTATTTGTAAGGGGTAAGATTTTTGCCAATGTTGGAGGTTTTAGTAGGGTATTCAGTTGTAAAACTCAATCTCATAGATTTTCTTATATTTTTTTTTTTTTTTGCAAATCATTAAAAGTGCAAATGTATGCTAAATTTAGCACTTGAATACAGTTTAGAAGCAATTTTGAAATACGAACAAAAACAAGATGCCACACTGAGTATTGCAGTGGATCTAGGTGTCATCAGCAAGTCTGTAAAGAGTTTAAAAAAAATGATAAAAAATAAATAAAAACTTCAGTTTTAGTGTGTGGCAAGTGCCCCGTTCACAATGTTACAACAGCCTAAGCCATTGAAATTTTATCACATAGTGGAGCCCTGTTACAAGGACACCCCTTCTCCAACAGAAAAGGGACATTAGAAGGGTGACCCTTCATGGCAGTTGCACTGCAATAGGAATTGACATGCTCTGCATCAAAATACATGTAGTGGCCTTGGCAGAAGGGGGCCTTATTATGGGGAGACCACTGTACCTTGTTACATAGGTAGTACATGTATATGGTTTTATTAACCATCATCCCTGTTAATGTGCGTGATACAGCGCGTGTTGCACCAATCAAATGCTGCTGCACATTAAAGCCCCTTTCCTGGACATACATGTGTAGGACAAAGCTTATGGCTAGTATTATATTAGTTCAGGCCACAGAATAATGGAAAGCAATCATTCAGGGCCAGGTTGCAAGATTTGGGGGGGGGGGGGGGTGTTCTTTTTTTTTTTGTTTTTTTGTTTGTTTCTTCTTTTTTTTTCTATGCAATACCAGTACAAGTTCCAGTTGTTTACAGATACATGTACGTATATGATATTAAGGGTGAGGCACACATGAATTTCTGTCCACAGCTGGATGCCAGGGATGACAATCTAGTGACAGCTTCTGAGGCACATTCTATTGTTTTATTTACCCTCATCCAATGTGTGATGGTGCATGGCAAGCCAGCTCTAAAGGACATATGTATGGTTTTACTAAAGCCCCTACCCTGTATGCATTAAAAAAATGAGCAGTTGCAAAGCTGTAGAATCGTAGACCGAGGTTTGGGATTCTACCACATGTGATGCAACAGAATTGTCCATGACTGTATTTTTTATTAGGTTCTGAGTGGATGTTGGGTACACTTTGGTTGTACAATTGATTTAAATGCATGTACACTCATGGGACCAGCCATTATGTTAACCTGTCCAGGAATATAGCTCCGATTTAAGCTCGCATTATGTGTACAAGAACTGAGAGATAATTGAATTAAATGAATGCATGAACTGTAAGCTTCAAGAAGTGTACATGGTTAAGGTGTCCAGAGAAAGCTATATATGCTTGAACATTTGTTGCACAGTCAGCATTTTATTTTATAGGTGACATGAACTCTCAAACCTGTACAGCTAGTTTTGTATGATCAAGATCTTATTACATCTGGGAAGATTTTCAATTATAACAAATGCAGCATGTGTTACGGAAGAGATATTTCCTCAGATCTTTCGCTTACTTTGTGCTTGACCGTCGCAGTGTTTTTTTTGGGGGGGGGAGTGGGTTTTTTTTTTTTTTTTTGTCTTTTTGTTTTTGGGGGTTTTTGTATGTGTGTGGGGGTTTTTTCTGTTTATGTTTTTGTTTTTTCTTTTTTGTATTGTAGCTTCAGATTAAGTCTTTCCCCCTTAAACTGGCCAAAACTAGCTGGTGGTCAAATGTCGTCTACTTCAGTATTTTCTACTAATTTCAGCAGTATTTCAAAACAGTTTGATTGAAAATTGTAGGTGAGGCCTGTCAAGGTCACATGGCCCAGGGCGAAAGCTTTCCTTCACATGGTTTGGGCACTTAGTGTCCAACCTCTGTCAAGGAAAGCTGTTGACTCGGTCTTAATTGAATGGGGGAAAGGGTTATGCATATTCTTTGTGATGCAGGCCTCATGCCTCACCAAAGAACAACAATCTGTTTTTGTTTCTTTTTTTTAAGTAGTTTTGTATTTTCAGATCTGCAATTGACCTACAGCCTCATGAGGCACAGCAACCCACTTCTGTGAAAACAGAGTGTATCTAGTGGGGATTACACAACACCGTCTTCTTTCCCATTGCCACATGCCATGCAACCTGATCAATTTCACACTGTACATGCAGTAGACAGTTTTTGTTGCCTGTGTATGGACCAGCTCCAAAGACTGTCAGTCCAGACTTTCTGGTAAGGGTGCTTCTCACAGGGATGAACCTGTTCAAGGAATTCCAGGATTTTAGGGAATTTTGTGTCATAAACGTACAGAAATTCCTGGATTTCTGGTTGAACTTCTAAAGATAGTTATACTTTTCCCCCACTCAAATGTTGTTTTTCACTGAGGATGAGTACTTTATATGATACTTTCAGGGAATTTTTTTCCTTGGTCAGGCTCATGTCTGTTCTCAGCATCCAGTTTGATCAGGACCGACTTTTATCTTATCAAGAGGAACAGATCTCCAAATCTTTCATAGGGTCAACAAAAGATTGAGTGAGTTTGATGATGCAGAAGGTCACTTACAGTGCATACAATTCATGCATCACACCCAGGTCACAACGTTGTTGTTTTGTCTGCAAATTGCATGACATGAGTATAACATTTTGTACTGACAATTTTTTGTGTGTGTAAAACTTCATCAAGTCCATGAAAACCTGCATGAGTCCATTCAAACTGCCTGACAGTTTGATTTTCACATGTGACTTTATTTAGGAATCCCAGCATGTGATGGGCTATTTGGAATCTGCAGATATTTGTTGGACAGTACACACTATGACAAAAATTAACAGAGAACTTCATAGCAGGGTTTTTTGGTGTCTTTCTCTGTATCAGTAGACAGTAACAGGCCACAGTAAGCCTGACGGAGAAGGCTAGTCAGTCATTATCGCATCAATTCACTTGCTCTGGTGAGGAATTTTAGCACAATCAGTGGAAGCTTTCTTGGCTGATCATGCTACCAAGATACCGGCTGGATGAGCAAAATAGATATCAACGAGATAAGTGAAAATAAGAACATATCAAAATTAAACAAATTTGCAATACTCAATAAATAATTTGTCAGTCCAGCAGATTGAAATTCCTCCATTCGTGGTAAAAACAGAAACACCAAGTATTAGATTATCTCATGAGGAAAAAAAAAAAAGACAGAAGCAAGTGCATGCTATGTTTAGCTTTTACATTTAATAAACCTCAGTTCCTTACAATAATTAAAGGAAACCAGAACAGTAAAACTGATGTAGTTAGCACAGATATTTTCAAATTTTAGCCGTTTGCACAAGAATGTCAACCCATCTAAGCTACAGCATTCCACAGATGTTCATCCAGCCATTAAAAACATTGTAATGGCCGGATGATATATTGTACAGGGGTACACACAAGTGTATTTCACTTGTTCTTCCTTGTTTGATGATATAAAGTTAAGGTTAAATGTAGTATGAGAATTACATGTGTGGTAACCATAATGCTGGGCATGCATAGTTACTGTGATACTTTAAATTCACAGATAACTGTCCCTGTGACAGTATGTGCCCTGTAATTTCTTTCACTGAGACAAAGCTGAAATACTGTACATACCTGTGCCTTTTAACATCGGTAGTGATCTGGGTGCTAAGTAGAAGAATTCTTTTTGTGCACAGTCATTGTGTGTTGGCAATATTGGATGATCCATTGATCATATTATTCCAAAAGCCAGCAGTTAATCTATACCCCGCATACATGCTGATTTCTGAAATTACAGGTGCATAGCATTTTATTTTAAAAACCCAAATTAAACAGAACTATGGACAATTATTCATAAGAAAGTTCTTCATAATGGGAATGTTTTGATGTAAAGATTATACAGGTCAGATTTGTTGAACAAACATTATGGTGATATCTAAGTGTTGCACATACATGAAATACTTTTTCATGTTAAAAAGGTCTGGCCGGGAGGGTGCCATATTTGCAGCAGTGATGCCTTAGCAACCTTTCAGGGCCAGTTTTAAAATTTCGACGAATAAGCCTCCGTGGACTGTTTTTAAAACAATAACAAAGCACAACAGGGCTAGATTTTAAGAATTTTATTAGGTAGTCAGATGGACCACCATCACCTCACATATGGTGGTCTGCCAAAGAATCTGGTGGACACAGGTCGATATAACAAGGTGTGTACTATATTCAAAACAAATTAAAACAGACCAATGGAACATTCCAATCGTAATTATGTGCATGGTGGCTTTTGACACAGTAAATGGAAATGGTGAAAACAGCGCTACCAGTCACTGATTGCTTGTTGCAAACCATGGAAGTGAGAATGTCAAGGATGTTTGCAGATGGGGGGAGAAAGATTGGTGGTCAAACAGACACCCACTGTAGACTACTCTGGGTGTCCGTGCCAAAATTAGGGGTGTTGGGTCACCGGACACCCAGCAAAATCGAGCCCTGCACACTTGTAAGAGTAGACACCAAAGACCACATACACAATTGTAAACATGGAAATGACACTGCATTATGGGATTGATGTTTGGCCAAGATGGCTGAGCCCAGGGTTCGGGGTAAAATGTACAAACAGTGCATTTCATTTGATCGTAACAATTATTCCACTGCTGTGATTTGCTGTATTTTTACATCATAATATTTCTATTGTTGGCTTCATAACAAATCAAGTCCAGTTAACTTTGGTTATAAATTATGTGTTATAAGGTACAATATGATGTTCTAAGATTACAACTTGTTTACCATTGTTTAATATAGAGGATCATTTACCACACCTGTCAACGTTCCACACCTCAAAATAGGGAGATTTTTGTAAATTTGAGAAATCCATGGGGGAGATTTGTATTTTAACAAAGAATATAATAGAAAATACTAAATTTTCATGGGGAAGATTCTGCCAAATTTGCAAAATTTTGCACGTAAATAAAAAAAATTCAGGTGAAAAAGTGGGAGACTACCACCTTATGGGGAGACTTGACAGGTCTGATTTACATGTGGTTCTGGTATTTGAGGTGAGTTCAGTAAAAGAGTGAAAAAAAACCCAAAAAACTTTTGCTAGTCTACAATATGCCAGGTAATGCCAGCTATGCTTTGTTTAAAGGTATTGGTACCCTCTCCTATGGCCTCTCTTAATTACCAAAGGCAGTCCCTCAAGGACTCGTGTGGCGGCCATCTTGAATTAGGAGTATGGCATTAATTTATGTTGTGTTGAACCTATCAAAAAGGCCAGGCCTCCTCGCTTATCTGGCCACTTTTGTATAGCAGGAGGGTGGCCAGAGAGGGGAACCGCTGTATACAAGTGTACCATATTTGTTTTATGTGAATTTATTCCATTGTCTTCCCAGTTTTTCTTGACAGGATATATGCAGTGCACAGCCGAGCCTGGTCGACTAAATCAGTAGTAAAACATGCTTCCATTTTATTGTTACATCTGCAACCACAGGAAAAGTGACTGAATTGTGGGTATTTCTGTTTCCGCATGGGGACCATGAAAATCTTTCCCCCCTGAAACTCTTGATGTAAAGTTTGTTGTACTGCAGCGCTGTACCCAAATGTTCGCTTCAGTGGATGGGGAAAAAGTGATAATGATAATGAGAATTGTGCATGAAACAGTAGGATAGCTTGCTCTTGGTAGCATTTTTCTTTGGTGGGGAACCTGTGCCAAGGAAACTGTTGATGTTGTCGTGAATGTTCAACAGGGAAAAGATTGATGAGGAAAATGATGAAAATTACACAATTGCTTCACAGAGCATCATTAATTGTTACGAGGATTATGTGTATTACCCTCATAAATTGCTTGACAGATTTTTTTTTGAACGTGATAACAGTCCACTTTTCAAAACATTTATTTATTGTACAATTTCATTTTCAAGAATACTACAGTGACATTTAGTGTATTTCACAAGGGACAGAATTTGTTGCCTCCTTAGGAGCCCCCTAGATTGCTGTTGTTTCTAAAGTACTCTTGTCCACAAAAGCAATAGAGAGTCGGGATATCCTAAGGAGGCAACAAAATTTATAGAAAGGTGTAGCTTTTTAAAAAAGTTGGTCATTGCAACCAGGACATGATTCTGCAGAATTCTGTTTATCAATTCTTGCAAATGTGTTCACCATGGTCATGTGTATGAGCAACATTTAGACATCATTTTCGTGCCTTTGCTTTGACAAATTCATCATATTCAATAGAGCTGTACCATTTAAAGGGAGGAAACCATATAGTTAATATAAGAAATGAGATACACTGGAGGTAATTTATGACCTGTCCAGACAGAAACTGGAAACCAGATGGGTGTAAATTATGTGGACAAATGAAAAATATCCGAAAGTACATTTGGTGAAGAAATTGGAAATCTGTAAGGCAGATTTGACAGTCCATTGACTTATATTATATGTGGACAAATAGATCTGGAATGTTTGGAACAAGTTTAACTGTACGGCGACACTCTCTTATAAGCCTCTCCTCACCACCGAAGGCCACTCCCTCTACAGGGTCCACTTTTGTAGCAAATACAGTATTTTCATTTTCATTTTCATCTCTAACTCGAAAGACCACACCTCTTACAAGGCCACATTTCTGGTGCACTTCAGTTAACCTATGAGAGGGACACCACTGTGTACATGTTTTCCAAGTCTGATACTTTCGCCGTGATGTTTTAATTTCTGGGGTAAGAACTGGTGTTGACTTTTTTTGGAGCAATTAAAAAGAGAAAAAAAATACCAAGATTTGTTCTGTGCAGATGGAAACTTGCATATGTGAACTGTCGTAGAGTTTGTTAACTTCGATGTCACCTTTCGTACAGGATCAAAACATACATACCACATAAATTCACAATTCAATTTTAGCTACATCTTTCATGAAACAGTGGTTCAACTATGGTCAGAAGTTGTTTGTACATGTTTTTACGACATTGTTTAATCTTTTGGATCAGGAATTTACTTCCCATGTTCACATCAGCACTTCTCACGTGATCAAATGTAAAATAGGATGAGGTTGAAAGGCTGACTCTACAGTGTTTGAATTGTTGATTTTGGAGGATTTCTTGCTGTTATGTTGTACCATATTCATTCCAATAGTAGCATGCTGTGCTAATGCAAAGATTTTTTCCTGGAGCAGACATGGTTTTCGCGGAGTTTTGTGACAATGATATGTCTTAATTTACAGTACCACAAGCAATTACGCTTATCATAGAATCCATATAGCATAAAATAACAACAATAGACCCTCTTCTTTCATCAGAAGCAGTTAAAATATTGAAAAATACTGAATTTTTGATAAATCCCCCAAGATTAAAAAATAGCGGGTGTGCTTCTATTAGGGCATGTGCTACAATTGGAATGAATACAATATGTGGGGTTTTTTTACAGCTGGTATTAAATTGTTACTTTAATTACAGCATGTAATCATTTTATAAGAGTCAGTAAAACTATTTCAAGCAAATGTGACTGGACACCTCCAGGCCAAATTGACAATATCCAAGTGAGATGTAAAAAAGGAGGTGGAAGAGAAGAAATAATGGTGAAAGAAATGTGTATTCCTGGCTTTACCTTTTAGCATGTGAAGAGTTGGGTTTGAGGGGCTTTTTTAGGTACATATATTTAAGTTCAGACACACAGAGTTTGTCACCTGTCAACAAATGCAAGCATTTATATATTTGTCCAAATGGAAGGACTGTCATACTTTTGTGTAAAATATTTTTTGTACAAATATCAGTTAAAATAAAGTATATCACAAAGTTGCAGTTAGGCTGTTTTTCATATACATGTATTACTTATTAACATTGTTGTGAGAAAGATCTGCATGGTCACATTTTCATATACATGCATGCATGCATGCATACATACATACATACATACATACATACATACATACATACATGGGCATGAAGTAAAATGTACTTTTACATGAATGTATCACCAGGACCCAGATACTTTGCAGTCAGCGAAGCTTATCTTATGGTCTTCTGTCCATCCATCCAACTGTCCCTCTTCTGTCCTGTCGGTCAACGATTTCAGAATTTGACTTCTCAAAACTAATGGCTAAATTCACTTCAAAGTTAGTGGGGATGTACCTTGGGAGGGTGTTTACCAAGTTTGTTCAAAGGTTATGCTCCAGTGATTTTTAGATCTGCTGACTTGTCAGTCAGCAGAGCAGATGATATCTATTTGCATATGTGATCCAACTGACCATCCATTCATATGTCAATTAGACTTTCTACATTTTCAAACTCTAAAAAATATTTGCATGGAATGTTATGCCTTTGAACATGGATGTTCTATAGGTGGTCATCCACTAAGTTTGCAAAAGAGATGATGGATGCATTAATTTTTCCTTAAATTTTTGGGTTGTGAGTGCGGTACTGTCCACAGTTTTCAAGTGAGCCTAAAATAACTCTCAAGGCTTATAGGGTGTACAAAAATCTAGGTCCCTTTTGATATTGGTGGCACCACCTGCAATATTGGGGTCAAAATATGAAAATCTTGTGAACAATGCAGCATCTTCAATTTTTGGCAGATTTTCACCAAATTTGGTGGGATTGTGGGGGAGGTCAAAATCGATTTAATAGATTTTGACCAGATGAACACATGCCATGTGTGATACCATCTTGAAGCCCGGATTTCCGCTAATAAGTTAGATGATTTTCAATTGGCTAGAAATTACTTCAATGCAGGTAATTTATTCTAGAAAGGTCATATTTCAAATCTGTCCGTTACTGTTTTATTCACCTCTTTCTATTGGCTAACGCTGATGTAATGCAGATCATCATATGACTTTGAATAATTAGCTCTGATGTTTGATCACATGGGCCAATAGAAAAAGTGGCCTCTTGTATTACATAATCTGGGTGACCTTCATCTTTTGTCCCAAGGTCACTGAGGACATAATGTTAAGGACTCACTCATTGTTGTCTTGGCACATGCAAGAATATCCATGACAGGAATTGCACAAATAAGCTATAATTACATGTGGAGCGAAGTACCATCTAGTGGACAGTTTGTACACTAATTGTACGTAAGCTTTTATGTTCAGAAGCCACTTGAGGACTCGCAACTTCGTTGTAGCCACGGTGCCAGCAGAGCATTATAGGCCCATGGGCCTCTTGAAAAATTTAATTACATGAAAAGAAATCAAAATTTTTTTGATGGTTAGAGATTTGGCCTCGTAAGAGTTTGCTAAATGGTCAAGATTCCTTCATATTTATGTAGATCCTAATTTTAGCTTAAAAAGTTGAAATTTTGACTTTTTTAAAAGTAGCAATTTCGAAAATAAAAGTCGAATTTTGACTTTTTGAAAGTTGAAATTTCGAGAAAAAAGTTGAAATATCAAGAAAAATCCCAAAATTACGAGATTTAAATTTCAAGATTTAAAAGTCGAAATTTCGAGGGAAAAAAAACGAGAAATTTTGAATTTTATTTTTATCTTATTATTTTTTGGTCTTTATAGGCTTCCGTATGCCACTATAGAGCTATATGTTAAATGAAGGATATGCATCAATTTTAAGCTTTGAACTGCATTAATTCTGTCTGCCAATAGACTTTTTATCTATTTATTCCATTCATTCATTCATTCATTCATTCATTCATTCATTCATTGACCATGTCTGGCTGCAAACCCAAATTCATTCACTCATTCATTCTTTTTTCCTAATTCTTTACACCCAAATTTTCTCAGGAGATTTTCTTAGACACATTTATACCAAAACCACTTATCTTGGCAGGGTGACTAACCTACCAATGAAATTGAGTATATTCTTTAATTGTCCTCATGTGCAAAACTATCGAGCCCCAGAGGGGACATGAGAGAAAAAAAATCGTTTCCTTGACATAATTATTTTGTTCCTTCGCAATATAATTGCGTTCCTTGGAAATAATATTTGGTTCACTCGCAGTACATGTACAAAAAAAAAAATATACTTATGTCCCATGGGTGACTAAATGTAGAGGCCCAGAGGGGACATGGAAGAAAAATAATTTTGTTTCATTCCCTTGCAATAAAATTACGTTCCCTCGAAATAATCACAAATAAAGGAGTGTAATACTTACCCTTCTGCCCCAGGGGCAGCTTGAATACGCCATTCATGGACGATGGGCGCCACGGTATATATTGCGAGGGAACGAAATAATTATTTCATTACCTCACAGTAATATATCAGTCCCTCGAAATATATTTAGAGGGAACACAATAATTATTACGAGGAACAAAATAATTATTTCAAGGGAACGATATCATTGCAAGGGAACGAAATAATGTTGCAAGGGAACGATATATTATTGCGAGGGAATGAAATTATTTTGAAGGAACAAAATAATATTGCGAGGGAACAAAATGGTTATTTCGAGGTAGTATTACAGATAGGGTTGCCGTTCCAACTTCAGTTGATAGGTTGGTGACATGGCTGCATCCAACGAAATATGAACCAGAGTTGTAGCATTCAAATTTAGCAGAATTAACAAAAGTTAAATCTTGAATGACTTGAAAACTATTATAGATAGATGTTCCACTCCAACTCAGTCAAAAGATTTGTGAGATAGCTGCATGCAATGAACCATGCATCAAAGTACCTAGCTGTTTGATTTATGCAAACACACTAAAACTTTAATTTTGAAGAACTTCAAAACTATTTCAGATAGAGGCGCCATCCCAACTTGGATTTATAGATTATTGTTGCAGGAGTTCAATAAATATTGAATAAGCACTCTTTAAAATATGTTCTTGGCACACAGACTGATTTCTAGCAAGTAAATATTTTTTCTAGTATATGTGTAATCGTCCTGAATAGCAGAGGCCAACTGGCCTTGATCACCAGGAAGTTTATTGTCATTAGAGATGGCCCCTTTCACACAACATTAAGGATGTGCATTGTTGCAGTCCCTGTTAGGATTTCCCTTGGTTTGTGCAGGTGGTCTAGCTGCAACTGTTTATTTTACAATCACTGGGACTGAATATAAGGCCCCAGCTTGTTTCCACTTTAGTTATACACTGGCGGGTGGTTTAACTATGATAAGCTGCCCAGCTAGAAAGGGTACATATTGGTTCAGGGGTAAGTCAAATTGTTCTTATCTGAACCTGTACTATACAAATTTAGTAATTATGGTTTGTTTGACAGGTATTCTTCTTTCATAATGAAGCTCTGCATTTATAAGCAAAACTTCACATATTTAGCTAATTCATCATTTTCCACGCTCATATTTATTCTTTATTATGTGGGTTGTCTTTGCTGAATATCTAGCTTAGACAAGGAGCCGCTACCAGGTACTCAGAGAGACATGTAAGGGTAAAAGGCTCCAAAACATGTTGAGTAGTTACCCGCTGACGACCCTTTAATTTATTTGGGCCATTACAGCACATGTCAAAATTTTACATAGGAACGCGTGCAATATGGACAATAGTAATTCCATATTTATATAGGTTGGATATGAAAATGTAGATAGATGTGACACCAAAAATTTAATGTATGCAGCAGCGGTAAAATTGATGATGAAATACATTTTATATTGAATTGTGCCAACTGTGAGATAAGCGAGTAATTTTTACCGCAATATACAAACCAGGCTAAGAAAATATGTGGAAACAGGGACCAAGTGGCAATATTTGAATATGTAATTCTGAGAGATAATTCTACCAACCTGGCAAAATTTTGCCGGAAAGCAAGTCTGATGTGAAAAAGAAAATGTGATGATTGCCACAGCAGTTGTATTTTGGTGCTGCTTCTTTTTTTTTTTTTAATTTAAAGAAGACATGGCCCATGTGATACTCAGGTATTGTGCTTATTTCATAGATTTTTGTCTTTTGGTGCTTGTCCTAGCTTTAGTAGCTGGTGCTATAAAATAAGTGTACATACTAGCACCCATAAGCGTTGGGAGTCCCTTTCTTGATGCAGTCCCTAAGCGGCTCGTGTATCTTTTGTCATGGCCACTAGATGGCGCTATATACAACAACACAAGCTTGAAACTTAAAATAGATATAAATTTTACTGACGTGACAGCCTGATCACCGCTACGGGTACTGGTCGTGAAGGTAACAGTCGGGGACGGCGATCAGCTTCTGCCGGCGATCAAGAGTCACATGGTACCCGTGGCACAATCTGATCGCTGCCCCCGACGGTGAGCCTCACCGTCCTCAACCAAACTAGCACCCTTGCCTTCCCCAACAAGCGTGGGTAATCATCGTGTATCCGTAGATTAGTATTTTACTCATAATATGCATTCACACATTATCAGTTCTTTCACCTTTAAAAGTGTATTTATATATTTTATAATGACTTTTCCGTACAGTATTTCGGCGCCTCTGATGGATATAAACCCAATAAAAACTGAAAACTGTGAGTGCGAAACCATAAAATCGAGCTTACCAAAACAACATGGCTTCCTTAGGAGGCAATTGGTCATCTCTTTGCTTAATGAAATTAATCGTCCAGATCTTGTGGCCCATCTTCAACATTTTCAACTTAGTTTCTTCCCAAGATGGTATGTATATGAGTCACATCTGTACTTAACAAACTGCTATAAGGTGAGGATCCACAAATTTTTAGGAGGGGACGGTGTGTGTTGAAGTTGAACTTGAAGAAGCCGGGGGTCGGAAAGCCGCCTGGGCCCCAAACAGCTAACACAGTAACACTGACAGTATGTCCGTAACAGGACAGGCATCCGGGGAAAAATATAATGGGTTTTATGTGAAGACATTGTAGCCTGCTGTCATTTTACATAAACTGTATGTGTAAAGTACTTTGTTGCATATTGTCCCACCCCCTCCCATGGCATGGGAAGAAGATTAATTACCTGTACTCCTGTAGTCTAGTGTAGATGTCATTTACTTATAGACTGTAAAAAAAGCTTTTGATTCTGTGCCCATCCCGGGGGAGGCAGGTACTTGGTCTTGAAAAGGGTATGTAGGTGCCCTGGAAGGATGAAAACCTATCTTCTACCTGCGATTTTTACTCCAAAATAGGGGGTCAAAATTCAACATTTTGCAATAGGGGTCAAAATGCAACATTTTGCAATAGGGGTCAAAATGCAACATTTTGCAATAATAATAATGATAATAATAATAATAATACTGTGGCTCTCCTTCTATGCGCCGTGGTTCTGTGTAACACAGGTGGCCTAGAAAAAAAAAAAAAAAAAGATGATGAGATGGAGGAAACCATGGTTATCCTAATCAGCTCATGCTGCCATGTTTACCAGGACCAGAGCCGAGGCAAAGAGTCCACCACACTCTCTCTCACAGCTGTGGTGGGCCCCTGGCCCTGGATAAATCCCCCAACACTCATCGCTTGTAGCCCCCCCCCCCCCCCTAAAAAGACAGAAAAACCTTCCCTCATACACCCTATCCCCGCCTCTAAGGCTCGGGCATTTCCCATGGGGGATCCCATGGGAGCCCTTATAAGGCCTACTACCATTCCCTCTCCTCCCTTCATCTAAGATTCTAATTCACCCTGTTGCTATCAAGCCCTATCAATTCATTTCTTTTTTCCCAGCACCCTACCAGGTAGTCCTGTACACTTTTAGTGCCTTTCCTGCCTCCCAGAAAGCCACCCTTCAAACCTAAAACCCATGCTACACGTTCCTCTTCCTCTAAACACTGAATCTCTTCTAGACCCTTGATATTATAGTCTTCCCTGTACCACTTTCTGAAAAATTCTTCTCTTATCTCTCTATATAGTATATGCATCACACTACAACAGCCAGTGATCCACTGTTTCATCTGCCTCTTGTCTACATACCTTACATTTGCCATTACTACCTGTTGTTCACTTCTGTTTTCTCTTTTCTAGATTGATTACTCCTGCCCTACTTTGAAAAAGAAGCCTGGATCCCTTCCCTCCATCCCAACACACACTTTTCTTTGGTTTTTCTAGTACCTTGTATGCTTTTAATGTACTCTTTTCCCTGACACCTCTTTTCCAGTCTTCCTTCCAGCACTCTGTAACAGTCCTACCTATATACACTTTCCAGTTTTCAACCTCATCATATCCTTTCAATTCGTATCTCTCTGACAACTTATTTATATCTTTGACGCATCTTGATTGTTCCTTGACTACTTCATTGTAAACCTTCCTGCACCACCTGTCTTCATTTACTGATTGTAAATACCCCCAGTACTTAAGCTTTGCTTTGGCTATTCTGTCTGTAATTTTATTCCATCCTAACTCTCCTAGGACTGCTTCTGTTGCTGCACATGGTGGTGCTCCCAGTATCCATTTCCCCATCTCATTCTGTACTTTCTCCATTCCCTGGATATCTCCTTCACTTATTGAAATCACATCTAAGCCATATGTCATCCCTGGTATTGCAACTCTATCCCATAATACCCTTGCTGTGTATACTCTGTTGAAACTGTTGAGTGCAGTAGCTTTAATCATTCCTTTTGGACACTTTCTGCAATGGGGGTCAAAATTCAACATTTTCATTTAAGAAATGGTTATTTTCCACAAATACAATACAAACATCAGCCAGAATCCGCATTTTTCAACCTTTGCGTGAAGACGTCCAATAATTTTTCTCACTTTTGAAAAAAGAGGGGTCACTATTTGAACTTGAGTTCATGAAATGGGGGGGGGGGGGGGGGGTCAAAGCTCTCTACATGTGGAGGAAAATAGGGGGTCATTCCTGTGGAGCCTTATGATATAACTACCACTAAAAGTGGAGTACCAACCCCACCCCCACCCCCACCCCCGGGTGCCTATACAATGTTTGCTTGTCAGATTAGAAGTTATGGAATAACACATAACTTCCTAAATGGATTGAGAATTTTCTCACTGGCAGACAACAGAGAATTATTGTGAATGGAAATAAGTCTCAGTGGGAGGATGTTACAAGTGGGGGCTCATAAGGCAGTGTTCTTGGGTCCATTTTGTTTCTATTCATGAAGGACATGCCAACAGTAGTCAAAGCTTTCACTAACCTGTTTGCTCATGATGCAAAATTATTTAAACCAGTTCCACAACTGCTAGATTGTGAGGAGCTGCAAGAAGATATCAGATCACTGGAGAAATGGGCAGACATATGGGAGTTAAATTTTCATCCTAACAAATGTACAATGTAAAGAATTAGAAAGAATCATCCTGACTTCGAATATAAAATGTCAGAATGTGGCAAAGAAGTAAACCTACAAATTAAGCAGGAGGAAAAGGACCTGGGAGTTTGGATAGACAGAGATTTAAAATTTGAATAATACATAACCAAGATGGTCAACAAAGCTAGTAAAATTGTGGTCATTGTGTGGAGATCTTTTGAGCATGTGTGCAGTACAGTTTTTAAGCTATTGTACACATTTGGAATATGCTGCAGCTGTATAGTCACCCTGTATGTGGAAGATGGCAGACCAAATCGAATCAGTGCAGAGGAGAGCAACAAATGAGGACAGATTAAATTACCTACTCTGCTTTATAGGAGACTAAGAGGGGACTTGATAAATACACACAAGTATATTCATGGTTACTACAACATGGAGAAATGTTTGCCACCAGTAATGACAGATTCAATATCAAGGGGACACAATTTAAGATACAAAAAACAAGACCAGGATCAGGCAGGCGGAAATACTTCTTTAGCAATAGGGTGGTTGATTGACCAGGGATGTTCACCCTTCTGCATGATATTGTAAATGCATGTAGTATGAATCCTTTCAAAGCAAGATTAGATAAACACTTTGCAAACCACCCAGTTATGTATAATTACAGATCATTAGACACTCCAGTAGGAACTCAGATCACAGTTTACTGATCATACCAAAAAGCAGCTTTTAATGGATTTTTTCCCTATGTTGCTGAATTCAAACTATTAACTATTAAAAGCTGGTACCTGCTTTGTGGGAGTCTACAGTTTGTCATCAGTTTTGCCGGTGCTTCAGCACTGGAATTAATAGGCAATAATTAATTTACCTTTTCCTTCTACATGTATTGTTAATTTTACCTTTGCTTGGAAATTGAATGGAGACTCTAAACAAGTCCTGGGGACCCCTAGACCTTCATTTGTTCAACAGGTGGCAAACTGTGATTCGTGTAGATTTTCTTTTTTTTTTAAACAAATTTTTGTGTGTTCAAGCTAATTTTGACTTCACCAAAACCATCATTTAGGTTGTTGTGAAATTGTGTGGAAATGTAGCTTGTGGATGGTTCAAACAAAGGTCTTCACTAGGTGATGGCATTCTGCATCTCTGACTTTTAACAGTTTTTCCAATTCTGGTACATTGGTTAATGCATACATTCCCATTGATTACAATGCAAGTGAATGGGCATTGCAGTCGTCACATTTTGGGGGCCATAGCATCGCCCAGACTTTTGAACCATAGCTGCCAGCGCAGTTCATGGTCCTCTGAGACTGTTGCCAGTCCGAAGACCTGCTGCAACAGGTGTTATCAAAATGTACCTGGGTGTTTCAGGTGGCTGTTGCCCGGTCAGTGTGTTTTTTCACTGGCACTCGGCCCATAAGGCTGGAGGGGTATTGTCGTCACCTGTGTGTCCGTCGTTGTTTGGTTTGATATTTATGAATATGGGTTATGTTTTTCTACATAAGTGTATCATTTAAGAGATGTCCATCCATGCCTTGTTAACGCCATATCTCCAAAAATACTCGCTTTATAGAGACCTTTTTTTTTTTTTTTATCACAGGGAGTGATTGAGGTGCTTCAGGTGCCTATTGAAAAGCAGGTCACTAGGTCTCATTTTTAGGTCACAGTACTACATTGCAGAAAAAAATGGCTTTAACACAATATCTAAAAAAAATATTCAATGTATCTTCATAAATTATTTATGACAGTTGGTCCTAAGATTGCCCCAGATGCCTATTGAAAACTAGGTCACTGGGTCACATTTAGGTCACAGTGTCTTTATGAATTTTGGAACTTTTATGATTTTTTTTTTTTTTTTTTTCAAAATTAAAAAAAAAAAAAGTCTCTAAGACTGCCTAGCCAATTATTTTGAAACTGCATCAAGATACTTTTGGGGACCTCCGGACCTTAATTTTTTCAACAGGTGGCACTGGGTCAAATCCAAAAATATTCACCACAATTGACAAAAATAAAGTGAGCAGCCCTCCACATTCATTAGCACCCTCACATTGCTTGGGCACTAATGAAAGTGTCAGGTTGTTCATCATTGATGTCGGGCCACTAAAAAGCTGCAACTTGCTAAAGGTGCAAAGTGCATTAAGTTCAATATCATGAGAAAAAGTTGCATTGGCCCAACAATACATGTGGCTATGACCAATGTACTATTGTCAAAGGACACATGTTCCATGTGACTGACCAACTTTGAAACCAGGAATGATTGAGCTAACCTTTCTAAGTTTGTAGGAATTATGTGCAATGTCCAATGATTTCTAAGCTACTTAATATGGATAACCTTGACTTTTTCCAAGATCACCAAAGTCAAAGAGCATTAGTTTTTAGCTCAGCTGACTTGTCAGTCAGCTGAGCTTATCTTATGGTCCTCCGTCCGTCCGTCCGTCCGTCGTGCGTCCGTCCGTCCATCGTCCGTCAACAATTTACATTTTCAACTTCTTCTCCGAAACCGTCAGCCAGATCCACTCCAAACTTGGTGGGGATGTGCCTTGGGTAGGTGTCTACCAAGTTTGTTCGTATGGTCAGGGTCCATTGATTTTTGGATTTTTAATGAATTTTTTTGTTCTTTTTTGGGCAAATCTTAAAAAATCTTCTTCTCTGAAACCGCTCACCCAATTACTTTGATATCACACAGAAACACTCCCTGGGACACCTAGTTCTTAATTTGTTCACCAGGTGGCGCTGCAATTTTTTTCTATTTTTTTATGAATTTTTGTGTGTTCTAGCTATTTTCGACTTCTTCTCCAGAACTGTCCCTCAGATTAAGCTGAAACATGGTGGATATGTTCCTTGTAGAAGGGTCAAACAAAGTTGTTCACTATGTGGGAATGCTGCAGATTCCTGATTTTTAACGATTTTTTCAATTCGGGTACTTATCAGTCAATGCAGCTTTCCTTTTGATTACTGTGGATGTCAATGAGCATTCTAATGCTAATTCACATTTTCGACTTCTTTTCCAAAACCGTCATCCAGATTAACTTCAAATTTGGTGGGATGTACCTTGGGTGGGTGTCTACCAGGTTTGTTCAAATGGTCATGCTCCAGTGATTTTTGAATTTTTAATGAATTTTTTTGTTGTTTTTTTGGACAAATCTTAAAAAAATCTTTTTCTCTGAAAGCGCTTACTCAATCGCTCTGATATCACACGGAAAGACACCTAGGGACTCTGTGTTCTTAATTTGTTGACCAGGTGGCGCTGCAATTTTTTACTATTTTTTTATGAATTTTTGTGTGTTCTAGCTATTTTTTACTTCTTCTCCAGAACCGTTACTCAGATTAAGCTGAAACGTGGTGGATATGTTCCTTGTAGAAGGGTCAAACAAAGTTGTTCACTATGTGGGAATGCTGCAGATTCCTGATTTTTAACGACTTTTTCAATTCTGGTACTTATCGGTCAATGCAGCTTTCCTATTGATTACTATGGAAGTCAATGAGCATTCTAATGCTAATTCACATTTTCGACTTCTTCTCCAAAACCGTCATCCAGATTAACTTCAAACTTGGTGGGGATGTACCTTGGGTGGGTGTCTACCAAGTTTGTTCCCATGGTCATGTTCCAATGAATTTTGTATTTTTTATGATTTTTTTTTTCAAAAATCTTTACAGAAGTTTTAATAGCAAAGTTTTAACATGGGAATTTCTTGTAATGGTTATAACTAAAATACTTTTGGCCAGATTTACGTCAAACGTGGTGGGGATGTGCTTTAGGTGGATCTCTACCAAGTTTGTTCAAATGGTCACGCTCTATTGATTTTTGGAATTTTTATGAATTTTTTTTTTTGGGAGGGGGGGCAAACCTTAAAAACTCTTCACTTTTGAAACTGCTCACCCAGTTGTTTTGATATCATTCATAGACACTCCCAGGGACGCATAGTTCCCAGTTTGTTCACCAGGTGGCACTGCAATTCTTTCTATTTATTTTTTTTTTATGAATTTTTTATATGGTTTTGTTATTTTTCACTTGTTCTCGGAACCGTCACTCAGATTAAAGTGAAATGTGATGGATATGTTCTTGTGGAAGGGTCAAACAAAGTGTTTACTAGGTGGCATTGCTTTAGATTCCTGATTTTTAAGTATTTTCCATTCGGGTACTTATCGATCAATGCAGCTTTCCAATTGATTACTATGTAAGTCAATGGGCATTCTAGTGCTAATTCACAGGACAACTGACACAAAATTTACTGTTTACTTGATAACTTGAGATCTGTTTTGAGTTAGTACTGTGATGCTGCACATGTTAATGTTTTTGTATGAAGGTCATGCTCAGACAGTACATGAATGACTTTGACCTCTTTTCTGGGGTCACAGTGCAACATACATGAATTTTACTCTTCATTATAACTTGAGAACTACTTGAGCCTTGATGTTGCACATGTTTGTGTTCTTGTATAAAGGTCAGACTTACTCAGACCATGGATGACCTTGATCCCAAGTTCCTAGAGCTGCAAGTGTGATGAATTTCAAGATCAGCTGAGCATGGGCTGTTCACACAGCCCTCTTGTTTTATTTTTATTTTATTTTGTTTATAATTCAATTCATTTGTTTGGTTGGTTGGTTCCTTTTGTGATGGCCTTCACATATTCAATTATGGATATATTTGCATACATGTATACATGTTGCATACACACCAGATATCTGGTAGGTAACTGAAGGACTTTGAAAAAGTAGGCTGGCTTTTGAATTTGTAGGAGTTGTGCATCATTTCCTGGGTAACAGTGAGTGCTATACGGGTGACTCTGGTCTATATTTTTAAGATCATTCAGCTCACAAGCTAATGAAATGATAGATTTGTGAACACCGTATACTGTAAATTGCTTAAATTTTGCTGTACTTTTATTTTCGCTTATTTCCTTGATGGCACAAATCCGTGAAAATAAAAACAGAGTGAAATTGTATTTTAACATTGTTTGAATAGGAATTATGTCCAAAACAGTGAAATCAAAACTACAGTTAAATGTCAAAAATAAAAAAACCTGGAAAATTATACACATGAAAATAAATTAACTTACAGTAGTCTTTTTAAACTTTTATGGACCTTTATGAAGTATGATGCAAGTGTAGGGGAGACTGTCTTCAGAGACTACAATTTGGTCATGCCAAGGGGTGGTCTTTCAAGACAGGTGTCACTCTGCTAAATTGACAGGAAATATGGGCCTATGGGCGAATAGTTATAAGTAATGATTTGCTTGCAGCTGACTCGGTGATGCCAGCCAAGTGTCCAGGATTTTACTGCGGTAGAAGAAGAGATGCTTTTGGAAATTTCAGTGATTGTGGAGTAAGTTTTTACTTTTATTTTTTCCCAACTGCCCCGCTGGAGTATCGGTTTATTCATCATTACACTTCTGAATGCATGCATTATAAAGACAATCAAAACCATGTGCCTTGCAAAGACAGTCATAACCACATGTACAGTTACAACCAAATGCATTACAAAGAGAAAGAATCGTAATCACAAAGACAATAATACCTGTGAGAACATTCCTAGTGTTGTGATCAAGCAGTTTCTTTCAAAGCTAACAGAATTGGTGATATTCTTTGACTCAACTTTCTTTAAAGTAATGTCCAGTACTTCACTTGTATACCAAATATCATAGAAACTGACATAGTAAACCTATATACTCAGTTGACAGCAAGTTTGCAGAAAGATACAAGTCAAAATTCAAAGTTATTACACTACCACAAGTGTTCTGGGTAAAAATGTTGTGGGACTCTTCATTTTTTGATACATGTTTAAAAAAAAATTGATCATTTCCTAGAAAATCTCTGATATGTCTTTGTTCTAGACATTTTATAGAGAAACTCAATTTTTATTTGATAAACTCAGAGAATTTATTTTAGAGAAATATCCAAGTGAAACAGATATCTTGGGGCAGATGCCTCTTATCATCAATCAAGATCCAAAGGTTAACATATTCCATTCATTACCATTTTTATTTGATAAACTCAGAGAATTTATTTTAGAGAAATATCCAAGTGAAATAGATATCTTGGGGCAGATGCCTCTTATCATCAATCAAGATCCAAAGGTTAACATATTCCATTCATTACCATGTTAACATTGAAAGTATTTTGTGAATTTTTGCAGATTGTAGTGGGGCTAGAACTTCAAATTATGGACACATCTAGACAACACATAATAATTATGTGTACCAAAATGTCCCCAAATCTCAAAATTAACAGAATTATCCAAAATCAGTCGGACATTGTCTTCACATGGCTGCATGAATATAGGTTTGTGTTTCAAGTTGAAGGCTGTCCCATTGACCTTAAGGTGTTGGACCTATTTGGTCAAGATTTTCTTGCAAATGATATTTAAATTTTCCCCTTGGCCCCAAAGAAGCATCTCACAAAGATTCACTACATTGCAGTATTTGTTAAGTTTTACAGGCTGCATGATGGGAGTAATCCTGACATCATTCCGATAATATATCATGTATAGATGGCATACATGGTGATCTGAAACAAACAGAGATATTGTGTGTGGCGTAGAATGATGATAGTGATTTAATAACAATGAGAGCAACAAAACATAAATAATACTACAGTGTACACGTAAGAAAAATATTTATCTTCAGTCGGTGCTGTACATGTATTTACAACTATTTTAATGAGACAGGCATTACAGTCACTTGGATCACCGATTCATTCCTATAGTTTTTCATAATTTAACGTACTGAATTTTAATTTATGCACTAATAGTTTTGTCATCACCACATATCATCCCTAATGTTGAGCAACTTTAACATGTATATTTGCCTTGGTGGTGTGCTTTTCTTAGGCATGTCCACGAGGCATGAGACCAGACAATGCCTCCATATGCCAGCCTTGCACAAACACTCCATCCTTCTACGATTGGCTCTACTTGGGGTTCATGGCCATGCTGGTTCCAGCACTCCATTGGTTCTTCATTGACTTCACCAACAAGCGCAAAAAGTAAGCTTAATAGTTGAAACAAAATAAAATGGGGGGGGGGGGGGGAGGGGGAGGAAAGCGTTGATTTGATAACACTTTACCTGCATATGAATAATTTACATTTTTGATAAATATACATGTACATCATTTTAAGAATTTCAGGTATGTACCTGGATTTTTTTTTTTTCATGTGATGCCAGATGCTACAGAAGTTAGCATTTGGAATATGAAGTACATGTGGTGTGAGGCACATAAATCACAGGTGACCACCAGCTTGTTTGTTACCCTAATATAAGGGCCTGTAGCTTTAACGAAATGAACAAGGGATAGCAATGGAAGTGTGCAATCTTAAGGAGATAATTTTACTTGCTGAGCAGTCCTGACTACAATATTCTTCACTCTGTTGAGAAACTTCTTAAGCTGATAAAAAATAAATTTATATAATAATAATAATAATAATAAAAATATATATATATAAATATATATATATATATATATATATATATATATATATATATATATATATATATATATATATATATATATATATATATACAGTGAAACCTGTTTTAAGAGACCACTGTGATGAAAGACCACCTGACTTTTCAGACCATGTTTACCACGTCCCTTCTACCATCTTTCCCATGTTATTTCACCTCTGTTGAGAGACCACCTGCCTTATGTGACCACTTTTTGGCCTGCCCTAGCAGTGGTCTCTCAAAACAGGTTTTACTGTATAAACTTTTTGCTCAGCTTACTGTTTTACTAAATTTATATTGTGTCTATATATATTTATGTTTGGCAGATGGTTTCCTGTGCTGCAATGTTGATCGATAGTTATGGAAAAAGGCTTGCCCCTTTTCGGTTTGCTTTGCCATGCAGTCCATTTTATTTGAGTATTTATGTGTTGAAATCAGGAATGCATTAAACGGAAAGGACTGTGTAAAACATGTCCACTTGGCAAGGTAGCTATTAATACAGTGCAGTGGATGATACATTGACATGGGTCTGTTTTAACAGGCTAGGTTTATCCTTTTGTAACACTTAATTTGTTAAAAAAATACACCAAAAAATTAACTGTCCCAGATGGAAGCATTTATTTAGAGGCTGTCCTCTCTGACAAGTGTCTGCATCTGGTTACAGTGGTGGTCTGCTCATCCTCCACATATCGGCCCTGGTGGAGAGTGTGGTGGCCGTCTTTATTACACTTCTGGTGATGCAGCCCCAAGGCACGTTGTCCATGCAGTCCTGCCCAGTGACTCGTCTTTCTGACTGGTACACCATGCTGTTTAACCCCACTCCAGGCTACACCAGCACTCTGCACTGCACACAGGAGGCTGTATACCCATTGTAAGTGTACACATCTATCAGATATAACCATACACAGGAGGCTGTATACCCATTGTAAGTGTACACATCTATCAGATATAACCATACACAGGAGGCTGTATACCCATTGTAAGTCTACACAAGTATCAGATGTAACTATACACAGGAGGCTGTGTATCCATTGTAAGTCTACATACAGTAAAACCTCTCTAACCAAACACCTCCATATACCGAACACCTCTCTATAGTGAACACCATTTCTCAGTCCCAAATACATTCCTTCAATGCTATCAAACCTCCCTATACCAAACACCTTACTATACTGAACTTTTTTCCGGTCCCAAGGGTGTTCGGTATTGGGAGGTTTCACTGTATATGTCATATATAACCATACACAGGAGGCTGCACACCCATTGTAAGTGTACACATATGTCAGATATAACCATACATGAGGCTGCACACCCATTGTAAGTGTACACATATGTCAGATATAACCATACACAGGAGGTTGTACATGTATACCTATTGTAAGTGTACACATGTCAGATATAACCACACACAGGAGGTTGTATACCTATTGTAAGTCTACACATATGTCAGATATAACCATACACAGAAGGCTGTATACCTATTGTAAGTCTACACAAGTCAGATATAACCATACACAAGAGGCTATGTATCCATTGTAAGTCTATGCATGTCAGATATAACCATACACAGAAGGCTGTATACCTATTGTAAGTCTACACATGTCAGATATAACCATACACAGGAGGCTATGTATCCATTGTAAGTCTATGCATGTCAGATATAACCATACACAAGAGGCCATCTACTGATTGTAAGTCCAGACATATGTATCTGCCCAACCAGTTACATGTAGAAGAATGTCAGAAAAATTGTTTCAATACATAACTATTTGAGCAGGCATTCCTGTATTTATATTTTTTTAATCTTCATTACACATTCTGATGTCTCATGGATGGAGTTCTCATTAAAGTACAAATATGCCTAGTCTAAAGTTGTTTTTGCATTTCCTAGTAAGTCATGCTCAAGCTGCTATAAGGACGGAGCTTTATAACAGTGTAACTTGCCAGGTAATAAGAAGCCATGGCCGGTAAGAGTAAGAATACTACTAAGATGCAAGAGTAAAATGCATGAATTACAGACTTTTTTTTATATTGCTTAATATTTATTTGTTTTTCATTTTCAATTTGAGATGTGTTTTTGTGGATAGCAAGAGTTAGGAAAATAGTGAATTGACTATTTCCACTGTCAGGAACTGACAGGAATGCTATGTGTTCGCATATACAGAACTATGACATAAATCACACAGAATTCCCTTACATGGTAATGTCATGATTTTGTACACAGATTAACCTGATAGAGAATTGAGACAACACCTTTGACACCCAAAATGCACCCAGGAAGGAAGGTTGTTGACTGATGGCATATGATTCTTTACAGAGGGGGAAAAAAGCAGCAGACATCATATGTTTGTTGGTAGTTTGCAATAGGGCAGCAAACATTGCATGCCAAAAACCTCAGGTATATGAGCAAGTTGAATGCTTACAGAGCACTTTGCTGTAGAAAGCAGGTTGAAGTTCACAATGTACACAATGTCAAAATATTTTCCATTGCTTCTGGAGTGAGTGTGACATTTCAAGAACACAGACAATGGGGATAGATATGTTCTACCTCTTGTTTTAGCTACACATCAACAGTGATCTAGATGTATTCTGCCTCTTGTTTTAGCTACACATCAACAGTGATCTAGATGTGTTCTGCCTCTTGTTTTAGCTACACATCAACAGTGATCTAGATGTGTTCTACCTCTTGTTTTAGCTACACATCAACAGTGATCTAGATGTGTTCTGCCATGTTTTAGCTACAAAGTACCGATAATCTACCTGTGTTTTCTCTGTCATTTTAGGTACACAGTGGTAATGGTATACTATGCATTCTGTCTCGTACTAATGATGTTGATAAGGCCTTTGCTGTCGGCTAAGTTTGTGTATAGCCGAGGCACCAAGTCCATCTACGCTGCCCTGTATTTCCTGCCTATACTGGTTGTTGTGCAGGCAGTCTTTGCTGGCTTGCTGTGTGAGTATCTTAAGTTGCAGTGTTTCCATTAGGAATTTTTTCAGAGGGTCCCAACCCAGAAGAGAGTCAAATTTTTAACCTATATTTTGCAAAATAAACAAAGAAAATATAGGGAGTTGGGCCTCTTTGAATTTTTGTCTGAGGGGGTATTTCATCTTTTGAAAGGGTAATGTACTCCCATTTGGGGGTTAATGGAAATCCTGAGTTGACCCTGTGTTTTCAACCATCATGTTCAAGTCCGAGTTTTATGGTAGGTGAACAAGGACATGAGTAACCCCTTAAAGGATCCTTCTTTACCAAAACAAAAAGATCAAAATCCATAGGCCGTGAGTAACCCCTTTAAGGGATCCCACTTAACTTGCACAAAAAGATAAAAATAAAAAATCTGGAGTATAGGAGTAATCATTTTAAAGGATCATTCTTACTAACAAGAAAAGATGAAAAATCCACAGGACAGGTGTAGCGCTTTTAAAGGATCCCTCTTTACTAACACAAAAAGATAAAAATCCACAAGGACTATGTTTACAATGAACAATTGACACAAATGTATGGTATCTGTGAGTCAACTGTTCATCCCTAAAGTGCTGATTTAAGATTGTGTGAACAGCTCTCCTCGGGACACTGCACGCAATGGGCAAAGTGTCTCGAGGAAAGCTGTCAACTAAGATTTCTCTTTGCTTTAGACTAGGCTTGCTGGTATTTGAATGAAAGGTATTTTCATGAGGAATTTGAATCTTTTAACCTTTATATGTTTAACGTTAATGTGAAAACAGCTATAGCAGTGATTAGCACTTTAAGGGTTAACATCTGTCCATCAGCAACATCAACTTCAATTCAATTTGCAAGGGCACTGTGGTAGTTTCTGAAACTTGCCAAACTGACTCTCATATCTATGAAGTTTTCCCCACCCCCATTTGGTGGGAGTCTCCCAATCTCGCCCTGGGAATCTATGTAACTCTTTATTAAATATAAAATTTTGGATTCCTTCTTTCTGAAAGATGTTGACGGGTATGGACACTGCAAGAAATGATACAGGGCCCTACTTCAAACAAGATGCAAGTAGGAAACTGTAAATTGCATGGCCAGGAAATATAGAACTGCAGAACTTTGTCTTTTGGTAGGCATTGTAGAGACAACCTAAGGAAAGTGCGAGAGTACTAGATTTTGCTGAGACTGATTTTGACAGTTGTTTGTTAAATCTGATGAGTGCCAAAAATGATGGAACAGGGGGACTACTAACCTACACAACATGTTTCAAATAAGTTTTTGTTGATGAACATCAAGTTAGATTACAGTTAATATTTCTTTTCAGCTCTTGGAGAACAGCAGTGGATCCGTGTTGATTATGAAAACATTTTTGCATTTACAGATTACGCTTTCCCATACATCATCATTGTGGTGTCTATCATTACCAGTGCCATACATTTTGCATTTTTCCATGACCAGGTGAGTGACTTTGGCCTATTTGAAATAGAGAGTATGATAAAAATTGGATCACATATTCTTCATTCTCCAACAACAGATTGATTGTTGGAGAAGTAAAAAATGAATATAATAATTATGTTTGTGAGACTTAAACACAAATTCCTCATATGTTATGTCAAACGTGAAAGATGGATTTGACACAGAGAAACATTTCTGGAATATAGAATCCTGTACATGTCGGTCAGTATGTGTGCTATTTTCAGTAAAAATATTAGTCTGGGCAAGATTTTACCATCCAAGACCATACAAGTGTAAATCCTGTTGACAAAAGCTGGAAAAACTGAGACATTCCAGTAAGACTAACCCATAGCCTGGCAACTACCACACAAGTCGTGCTCATCTGGATGCTTATAATTACAGATTTAAATTCTTAGATAGATATATTAGTTGTTTCATTCATTTTAATTAATATCAAATTAAAATGTTTATGGTCCAGTATGTAGGTTAGAAATAATAGCACAAGACTTTATATTGTGTATTGATGGCGGAAACTAGTTGCTCAAATGGTAAATGTGTTGTCTTTTTCAGAGTATCAAGTATTTACTTGTGGTAAACTTCACCAATCCACGGAACTTGACCATTTTACTGGGTCACTGGATCCTTCATGCGTATGGCATCGTGGCAATAACAGAAATGAAGAACCCCGCCCTTCATGCACCCCTTATCGCCCTTGTACCCTTTCCTGCCTTTTTCTATTTGCTGACTGTTCGCTACACAGATCCAGACAAGTTGGAGTCTGCATGAAGAGTACACCAGTAACCAAGTGCTGTGTGTGTGTGTGTGTGTGGGGGGGGGGGGGAGAACTTGGTGAGGGTAGGGAGACCACTATATATAGAGACTGGCGACCATCTGCTACCTTGTGGTGATGAGTGGTAGCCAACACCAGGTGGCGCATGTGTGCAAGCTCAGGTTTCTTGTTGAATGTACAATCTTCGCTTTATGGGGCAGCTACTGCAGGCAGTAGACTACAGTGATAAGTGTTTCCAATTTTAGATATTAACATTTTGAGTCTGAAAAATCAGCAAATGAAAATTTTAAAATTTGGTAAAGAGCATTTTGCACTCAAAAATGTCACAAAAACACTGGCTCATTTGTTTTATGCAAATTGCAATTCAACAATTTTTTATAATTGAAATGTGAAACAACATCTGGATGCTAGTTTAACATAGGTGTATGTATTGATATTGCACTTCCTCAGCATATAGATCTGTACTGCGGAAAACACTAACTTTTTTTTTAAAAAAGCGATGTGCTGAAAATACTGCATTTTCACAAGTACAAATAGACAATTTTTGTTTGGATGCTCAATCGGCCAATCATAACTGTCATCTACCACCTGCATGTTCTGAACATTGGTTAGAAAGCATCGGGTGTCTATCATACACAAGACTTACATGTACAGTCAGAATATTAATATTCATAGCTTGCTTGATGTATCAGTTATTCTTAAGGATGCATGTTATTGATGGCGTACCACATGCCTTCAATTTTTATTGAGAACATTTGTATTAGCACATTACCCTATTATCATATTGGCCTACAACCCTACTTTAGTATCAGCCTACTGCACTTGTTAGTTTTGGCTCACTACCTCATGTAACTTACTTTAGGCCCTTTTTGAGTATCAAAATGTAATTTGCAGGCGTGGGGACGGCAGTGCAGAAGTACAAATATGTGGGAGGTATTGCAAGTATGTAGACTGGGAGGATAGATATGGAGTGTCACATGTGCTAGAGACTGAGAGCATGCAGGCTGAAAGGATAAGTACAGAGTTTAAAATGTACATGTATGAGAGGCATTGTAAGCCTGGAGGCTGAAAGGATAAATACAGAGTTTCAAGTGTACATGTATGAGATTCATTGTAAGAAGCGTGCAGTCTGGAAGGATTAATACAGTTTCAAATGTACATGTATGAGAGGCATTGTAAGTATGCGGACTGGAAGGATAAATACAGAGTTTCAAATGTACATATATGAGATTCATTGTAAGAAGCGTGCAGTCTGGAAGGATAAATACAGTTTCAAATGTACATGTATGAGAGGCATTGTAAGTATGTGGACTGGAAGGATAAATACAGAGTTTCAAATGTACATGTATGACAGGCATTGTAAGCATGTGGACTGAAAAGATTAAGTATTGAAGCATTAAGTATGTGGGAGACTTTGTCAGCAGGCAGACTGGAAGGATGGATACAGAGTGCCCCATGTGTTGGGGCCTTATCAGCTTGTGGACTAACAAGACCCACAGTGTCCGAGTTCTTTCAGGCTCTCTCATTGTAGATAAGAAAAAAGTTGGTGCTGGCGTTGATCTCTTCATACCCATGGCGCTGTGGGTATAAACCTGTATACTATATTATTATGTTGGAAAGTTGCTTGTATTTGGATATGCTCTGACAGGCAGGAGCACTGTACAGTTGTAACTGGACCTTAAATGTTCATGTTAATGTGGATAAGAAATAACCAGGATGAGTATCAAACAGATGTCTGTTTTAAATAAAATGACAACATTAACCCCAAAGCCTTGACTGCCTTGTGTCTTGAGCTGTAATCACAGTACAATGCAGAATTCAGGAATCTGGGAGTGCAAATTTCTTCTCGCATACGAAATTGGTTGTGCTTGTCCATGCATCCCAGATCAGTTGCTTTAAAATTATGTTCAAATCGGGGCATACATTGCACAAATTGGCCTGGAGAACACATACCTTTATGCACATGTTCACCATACATGTACATGTAGCTTTTCAAGCCTATGGACAAGACTTGACAGAGAATATACATGTAATGTGTATGTAAAACTGTGGGCACATGCAAAGTCAATCAAGAGGATTTACATAATGTGTAGACTTGCAACCAAGATGATTTACATAATGCCATTTACTTCCAAAACGTCATCAGCAGGGTTTCTGAAGCCAAGAAAAATGTTCTGGATTTTCAACATACTAAGACTTGGGGGGGGGGGGGGGGGGGGGGGGGACAAAGACAAAAGCAAAAACCTTGAAAATATTCTTTATGTCAGTGAAACAATGACTGAACAATGTAGTCTGTCAGTAAACCAGTTAGGTTAGAGTGTCGTCTTGGCAAAAGATGGGTAAAGACATGCAGATTTGTAGATTTGAAATGAATGGCTTCTTGTAATGTGACAATGTAATGAATTAGGGAAACTTTCCATTGCTGCAGCTATATACATACTCTGCTAAAAAGTGTTAATTTTTGTCCAATTTGAGTGTAAAATGTTCAAATAGTGTTGCATGAAACTGTTGTAAACACATATTCTGTACACTTCTAGTTGACCACCAACAAGAAAAGATTTCAACTTTGTGATGGTCACATTAGGAGAGTGTTCATATAAGCCATGTAATGTGGTATCATACACATCATCTGTACATACATCATGTTTGTATATTTTGATAATAAAATTATTTATTGAACTGGTCACTGTGTCCACCATTTTCATGTGTACCCAATTAGAAAAAAAGCTTAACAGAAATTAAATATACAAGTTCAGTAGGTTGTATCATGTATTTGCACCTAGTTGATGCATGGACCTACTATAGGTCCATGGTTGATGTTAACAAGTGGCAAGTTCTTTTCATGCCCCCCCCCCCCCCCCAAAAAAAAAAAAAAAAAAGGAGGAGGAGGAGGAGGAAAAAATGAAAGGAAAGCACAGAATTTGCTTGGACTGCTTATGGCTGAACAGGAATGTCTGATGTACCTCGACATTCTCTCGCCTGATGACGGATGTATTTACTCCACACAGTCTTGTAACATTGTGTTTATATGTTTCTTAATGTAAATAAAACAAGTGAAAGAAAATGTTTTGGTGAATGGTGAGATTTTAAAGTAATTTGATGTCGAGGCAAGCAATACATCCTGGCAAGAAAAATAACGATCATGCCACTTGTCCCATGGACTCCAGTTTAAAAATTTTTCCAAGACCAGTCCTGGATTATTATCCCTTGCTCCTCCTGTGTGTGCAGCTCTCATCACTGGAGAGAAACTTGGACCCTGTTTATGGGACTCCTAATGTAAAAGGTTGCCTGTCTCTTATTATATCCCGCCATGAAATACAACATAGCTGTACCTCCCCCGACTGGAGAACTGTCGTGTTTTAATTGTTTTTTACCTTGGCTGACAAGTCAGCTAGGGTTAGAGTATGGTCCCTGATGTGTCTGCCCACAATTCACATTTGCGACTTCTGCAAAACCATCAGCCAGATCACTTGAAACTTGGTGGGTTGTACCTTGGGTGGGTCTCTACCGAGTTTGTTTGTTTTTTTTTTTTTTTTAATAAGTTTGTTTTAAATGGTCACGGTCCAATGATTTTTTTTATTATTTTATGATTTTTTTCCCCACTTTTTGGCAAAATCTTGAAAAATCTCCGAAGCCGCTCAGTTGATTGCTTTGAAATTGCATGCGGACACTTATGGGAATCCCTTAACCTTCGTTTGTTCAAGAGGAGGTGCTGCAATTTTTTTTCCCCAATATTTGTGTGTTAAGGCTAATTTTTACTTCTCCAGAAACATCACAGACATTGTTCTGAAACATAGAGGAAATGTTGCTCTTGGGAGGGGTAAACAAACTTGTTCACTAAGTAGTAATACTGTGGATCCCTAATTTTTACTGATTTTTTCAATTTGGGCACTTGTAGGTTAATGCATGCATTCCTATTAATTACTTTGCAAGTCCATTAGGACTGCAATGGAAATTCCCATTTTCCATTTCTCTATAACCATTAACCAGATCCACTTAAAACTTGGTGGGAATGTAGTTTGGGTGGGTCTCCACCATTTGTTCAAATGATCATGCTCCAGTCATTTTATAATTCTATTATTATCTCTTGTTCAGTTTTTGGCAAAATCTTAAACAATCTTCTCAGAAACCCCTCAGCTAATGGACATGCCTTTGATGACACCTAGACTTTAATTTGTTCAACATGTGGTGATGCGATGTTTTCTATTTTCAAAAGAACTTTTGTGTGTTCCCTATTTTTGACTTCTCCAAAACAATCAATAATATTGTTCTGAAATTTTGTGAAAATGTAGCTTGAGGGAGGATTAATCAAATTTTCTCAGTAGGTGGTGACACTCTGGATCCCTGATTTTTACTTCAGCTGACTTGACAGTCAGCTGAGCTAATTTTATGACTAGCCATCCATCGCCAGTCTGTCACTCTCACGCATCCATCCATCATCCACAATTCACATTTTTGACTTCTTCTCCAAAACTGTCAGCCAGATTCACTTCAAACTTGGTGAGGATGTGCCTTGGGTGGGTCTCTATCAAGTTTGTTCAAATGGTCAGGCTCCAGTGTTTTTTTTTTAATTAATTTTGTTTTTTGGGGGGAGGGGGGGGGGGGGGCAAATCTTAAAAAACCTTCTCCAAACTCGCTCACCCTATTGCTTTGATATTGCACAGCGACACTCCTAGTTCTGAATTTGATCACCAGGTGGCGCTGCAATTTGTTTTTCCTAATTTTGTATGATTCTTTTTTGTGTGTTTTTGCTATTTTTGACTACTTCTCCAGAGCCATCATTCAGATTACGCTGAAACTTGGTGGATATGTTCCTTGTGGAAGGATCAAACAAAGTTATCCACTAGGTGGCACTGCTGTGGCTTCCTGATTTTTAACAATTTTTTCAATTCAGGTACTTATCGGTCAATGCAGATTTCCTTTTGATTACTATGTAAGTCAATGGGCATTCTAATGCTAATTCACATTTTTGACTTCTTCTCCAAAACCATCATCCAGATTGACTTCAAAGTTGGTGGCAATGTACCTAGGGTGGGTTTTTACTAGGTTTACTCAATGGTCACGCTCCAGTGATTTATTATTTTTAATAATTTTTTTTTTTTTTTTTTTTTTTAACAATCCTACAAAATCTTCTCCACAACCCCTCACCCAATTGCTTTCATATTCAAAAGAACACTCCTAGTTCTTAATTTGTTCATCAGGTGGTGCTGCAATTTTTTTCAAATTTTTTATGAATTTTTGTGTGTTTTCATTACTGGTCACTTCTTCTCCAGAACGGTCTCTCAGATTAAGTTGAAACTTTGTGGATATGTTCCTTGTGAAAGGGTCAAGCAAAGATGTTCACTTGGTAGCATTTCTGTGGTTCCCTGATTTTTACTGATTTTTGTTCAATTTGGGTAATTACTGGTAAATGCACCTTTCCTATCGTTTTCTATGCAAGTCAATGGTCATTCTAATGGTAATTCACATTTTGGACTTCTCTGGAGAAACTGTCTCTCAGATTTACTTCAAACTTGATGGCAATGTACCTTGGGTGGGTCTCTGCCAAGTTTGTTCAAATGGTCATGCTCCAGTGATTTTTTTTATTTTTTAAATTATTTTTTTTCAAAAATCTTTTTTAAAAAATTTGAATTGAAAAGGTTAACATGGAAATTTCTTGTAATGGTTATAACTTAAGGTAGCGGCGGGGATTGAGCTATAACGGCAAAATCGTGACCCGACAGAAAATGAGTTTTTTCCATTTCCGTAAAGTTTGGCATTTTAACTTTCTTGTCATCAAACATGATTACTAAAAAAGCAAAATTTATGTGATAAAAAAGGGAAAAAACATGACCATGTTTTAGCCGGCTGCAGCATGAGCATGTCTGTTTACAAATGTATGCTAATTAGTCCGCCAAAGTTTGGATAGCAGTCGGCTGCTTTCCACAATCCAGGACCGTAGCAACGACAAGCGACCGTGACATTTTGAGGTGCGCTCCTACCAATTCTTGTATAAACTGCTTGACAAGATTAGGACAGATTAATGGGTTTGTTGTGGTGACCAAATGGCCATGTAGATAATTAAATCGATGGGCTCATGTTTTCCTTCTCGGTGTGATAAAAAAAAATTAAAAAGTAAGGGACGATAAAAGGTGACGATTGTCAAAACGGCACCTGGCGATGGACGTGAGCCTCAGTGTGTTTTCAATGAAGGCGATTTCAACCTATGCGTAAATCGTTACTAAGAATCATGGCATTGTATACATCATAAAGGCTTACAACCCTTTCTACAGTCTTGCCCTATCCAAGACCAATTTGCTTTTAATGGTAATTCACATTTTGGACTTCTCTGGAGAAACTGTCTCTCAGATTTACTTCAAACTTGATGGCAATGTACCTTGGGTGGGTCTCTGCCAAGTTTGTTCAAATGGTCATGCTCCAGTGATTTTTTTTATTTTTTAAATTATTTTTTTTCAAAAATCTTTTTTAAAAAATTTGAATTGAAAAGGTTAACATGGAAATTTCTTGTAATTTTGGCCATATTTGTGCTAAACTTGGTAGGGATGTACCTTTTATAAGTGTCTACCTATTTTGAGCAAATGGTCATGCTCCAGTGATGTTTGGACCTTGACCTTATTCCCAAGGTCACAAAATAACTGACACGAAATTTACTGTTCACTTTATAACTTGAAACCCGTTTTGAGTTTGGACCTTGATGTTGCACATGTGAATGTTTCTCTATGAAGGTCATGCTTAGACAGTACATGAGTAACCTTGACCTTCTTTCTGGGGTCACAGTGAAACAAACATGAATTTTAGTCTACAATATAACTTGAGAACTACTTGAACTGGGATCTTGATGTTGCACATGTTAGTGTTCTTCTATCAAGGTCAGACTTACTCAGTACATGGGTGACCTTGATCCTATCCCAAGTTCACAGAGCTGCAAGTGTGATGAACATCTAAGTCAGTGAAGCCTGGGCTGCTCAGGCAGCCCTTTTGTTAAATGATTCTTCAATTTGGGTTCAGTGGTCCCCCTCTCATAAGGCCCCTGTCACCAGAGGCCACCGCTCTTGCAAGACCAGCATTCTTGTGCAGAAAGTCTGGTATTTTAATTATATTCTGCCCCCTCAAGAGAGCCACCCCTCTTATAAGGCCACTTTTCGGCTGCATTTGGGGTGGCCTTATAAGAGGGGAACCACTGTACTGGTCAGTTAATGCATGCATTCCTATTAATTTCCATGTAAGTCAATGGGGATTGCAATGGAAACTCCCAGCTTTTACTTCCTCTCCCAAATCCTAATCCCCCTAGACTGGAGTGGGAATTATTATGGGTTGAATGTCAAAAGTCAGCTGAAGATGGGCTGTTTATACAGCCCTCTTTTTTGGTTTTGTTTTTGTTTTTGTTTTGTTTTTTTTTCTATTTTTTTTAAAGCTGCCATCTGAACCTAGAGTGTCTGTAAGAATATGATTTTGTGTGTGGTCAGTGACATGGTGCCAATAAAATTTTCCATCATTTTCACCAGTGTACACACAGAATGTTTTTCCGTAATCTATCCCTTGCCCCCCAAAGGGTTCTTGAAAATACGGACATGAAATTCCCTCTGACAATCTTCCCAGACAGTGACATATTGTGGGGCAATGTGTGGAATCTGAAGGACTCGTTGCCACTTCATATAATGTTATAAACTACTGTTCTGGAGTCCCCGGTATGTCCAGGATGGCACTGTACTAATACAGAGGTTTGAGGTATACACAGGGTGGCACTGTACTATTACACAGGTTTAAAGCATGCACAGGGTGGCACTGTACTGTTATACAGGTTTGAGGCATACACTATTGGTTATTCACTGTTTTAGTGTGAAATACAGGAAGTATCTCCCCCAAAGACAGCTGTATTACCCGAGGCAAAGCCGAGGGTAATACAGCTGTCATGGGGGAGATACTTCCTGTATTTCACACTAAAACAGTGAATGACGATTTTATCCCATTTTTGATGATGTAATTTCATGCCCAAAAAATACACATGTTGTCAGAACTGATATTAGATTTGATGTGAGGTCTTCTGGTGGCTGATCGATGCACTAACCAGATACGATCAAGATACAGCGAGAATACCGCTGTATTCCCCGGCCAGTTACGAGAATACCGCTGTATTCCCCGGTCAGTTTCAGGAATCGCACTGTATTTCACCTTTGCAGTAATTAATGCACAAATAAGGGTAATACAAAGAGTGTACCATAGCTATTAACCAATCAGAAGCCAAGGATTCTATCAAAAATGGGATAAAGGGTGGCACTGTACTAGTGGTGTGCAGGTCAGTTTTACACAGTGGACACGATGGAACTGGAGGCCTCTTGAAAGACTCCTTACATGGGGTAGAACCTGCTTATGTTAGCATCTGGATAAATGCATCCTCCCTAGCATCAGAAGTTGACTTCTTTCACAACCATATTAGATTTCGTGAAGATACACCAAAAACTAGAGATGCTAAGTGTTCCCCAAATTTTTGCATTTGATTCCTACATTACATAATACAGTAGATGGCACCACCAATATCAAAATAGACCTAGATTTTTTATACTTTTGGGAAGTCCTGAAAGTTATATGGGGCTAACTTCAAAACTGTGGACATCATTAGAAAAACATCTTTTTCAACTTTACAAGCACCAGTGACCTGCAAATAAATGTGTCAAGGTCATCCATGCTGAGTATTCCTCAGCTAAAGATACCCAATTTATAGCCATTTGACAGGGTGGTTTTCACCCCCATTTTCCTTGCAAGCCTTGGCTGCAGGGGTCTGCACTGACCCACACTCACTACCCACTAAGTCAATCTAATTGCCATTACATAATCAATAAGATAGCAATTTAGCCAGTAGATGAGGTGCTCTGATTAAATTTGTCCATAACTTTTGAAATTTAAACAAGAATGGGGTAATCATGTTAATTTTCACAAAATGCTACACATGTATTAAATTGCCAAATCGATCATAAAAATTGGCTTTCAGAAAGTGAACTTGTCCATCTATTTTGTGCCAAGGAAAGAACAAGAGGGCTGTGTGAACAGCCCATGCTCAGCTGATCTTGACATTCATTACACTTGCAGATCTATGAACTTGGGAAAGGATCAAGGTCACCCATGTTCTGAGTAAGTCTGACCATTATAAAAGAACACTAACATGTGCAACATCAAGGTTCAAGTAGTTCTCAAGTTATAATGAAGAGTAAAATTCATGTATGTTGCACTGTGACCCCAGAAATGAGGTCAAAGTCATTCATGTACTGTCTGAGCATGACCTTCATACAAAAACATTAACATGTGCAACATTACAGTACTAACTCAAAACAGATCTCAAGTTATCAAGTAAACAGTAAATTTTGTGTCAGTTGTCCTGTGAATTAGCACTAGAATACCCATTGACTTCCATAGTAATCAATAGGAAAGCTGCATTGATCGATAAGTACCCGAGTTGAAAATACTTAAAAATCAGGAATCTAAAGCAGTGCCACCTAGTAAACAACTTTGTTTGACCCTTCCACAAGAACATATCCATCACATTTCACTTTAATCTGAGTGACAGTTCTGAGAACAAGTGAAAAATAACAAAACCATATAAAAAAGTAATAAAAAAAAATTAGAAAAAAATTGCAGTGCCACCTGGTGAACAAATTGGGAACTATGTGTCCCTGGGAGTGTCTATGAACGATATCAAAACAACTGGGTGAGCAGTTTCAGAGGTGAAGAGTTTTTAAGGTTTGCCCCCAAAAAACGAAAAAAAATCATAAAAATTCCAAAGATCAATAGAGCGTGACCATTTGAACAAACTTGGTAGAAATCCACCCAAGGCACATCCCCACCTAGTTTGAGGTAAATCTGGCCAAAATTATTTAAGTTATAACCATTACAAGAAATTCCCATGTTAAAACTTTTGTAAAGATTTTTGAAAAAAAAATCATAAAAAAAAAACAAAATTCATTGGAACATGACCATTGGAACAAACTTGGTAGACACCCACCAAGGGTACATCCCCACCAAGTTTGAAGTTAATCTGCATGACGGTTTTGAAGAAGTCGCAAATGTGAATTAGCATTAGAATACTCATTGACTTCCATAGTAATCAATAGGAAAGCTGCATTAACCGATAAGTACCCGAATGGAAAAAATCGTTAAAAATCAGGAATCTGCAGCATTCCCACATAGTGAACAACTTTGTTTGACCTTTCTACGAGGAACATATCCACCACGTTTCAGCTTAATCTGAGTAACGGTTCTGGAGAAGAACATGAAAATAGCTAGAACACACAAAAATTCATAAAAAATTAGTAAAAAAATTGCAGCGCCACCTGGTCAACAAATTAAAAACACAGACTCCCTAGGTGTCTTCTTGTGTGATATCAGAGTGACTGAGTAAGCGGTTTTGGAGAAAAAGATTTTTTAAGATTTGTCCAAAAAAAGAACAAAAAAATTCATTAAAAATCCAAAAATCACTGGAGCATGACAATTTGAACAAACCTGGTAGACACCCACCCAAGGTACATCCCCACCAAGTTTGAAGTTAATCTGCATGACGGTTTTGGAGAAGAAGTCGAAAATGTGAATTAGCATTAGAATGCTCATTGACTTCCATAGTCATCAATAGGAAAGCTGCATTGTCCGATAAGTACCCGAATGGAAAAAATCGTTAAAAATCAGGAATCTGCAGCATTCTCACATAGTGAACAACTTTGTTTGACCCTTCTACAAGGAACATATCCACCATGTTTCAGCTTAATCTGAGTGACTGTTCTGGAGAAGAAGTCGAAAATAGCTATAACACACAAAAATTCATAAAAAATTAGGAAAAAATTGCAGCGCCACCTGGTGAACAAATTAAGAACTAGGTGTCTCAGGGAGTGTTTCTGTGTGATATCAAAGTAATTGGGTGAGCGGTTTCAGAGAAGAAGATTTTTTAAGATTTGCCCAAAAAAGAACAAAAAAATTCATTAAAAATCCAAAAATCAATGGACCGTGACCATTTGAACAAACTTGGTAGAGACCCACCCAAGGCACATCTCCACCAAGTTTGAAGTGGATCTGGCTAACAGTTTCGGAGAAGAAGTCGAAAATGTAAATTGTTGACGGATGACGGACAGACGGACGGACGGACGGATGGACGGAGGACCATAAGATAAGCTCAGCTGACTGACAAGTCAGCTGAGCTAAAAATGGGCACAGGCAGCTGTTTTGGAAATCAATATTCAGTAAAAGTGAGAAACAAGCTGGAGTGTGTGTAGTGATTAGCAGCTGGCTTAAAAGAAGATTGGACTTGGACAAGGAAAAAAAGAGAAATGGGGGTAAAAAATTTACAATTTTTTTTTTTGTAGCTGAGGTGTACACCATGCATAAAAGAAAATATGCAAGTACTTGCATGATATATATATACATGTATATCTATCTATCTATCTATATATATATATATATATATATATATATATATATATATATACACAAACAAAGTTGGCAGGTACCTGAATTGTTTGAGATATGGAACCTCTCAACACTCTTAGCTCACAATTTCCACCAAAATGTAGGTGCACCACCAAGTAGTACTGTAATCGAGAGTCCGACCTTCTCCACAATCTCACCAAATTTCTATGTACATGTACAATGCACTTTGGTGAAATTCAACCTGGAGGCTCACTTTTCTCCTCCATTGATGTCCAAGCTGTGTCTTATCATTGCAAAGTTGCTTCTGTCAACTTGACAGTTGGCTGGACATGTAGGTCAAGGTCATTCATATAATATACAGTTGTCCCCCTCTTATAAGGTCACCCCCAAGTGCACCAGAATTGTGGCCTCAAAAGAAGGGGGTAATATAAGGGGGTAATATAATGAAAAAGCCATCACTGCTGCACAGAGAACTGGCCTTTCTAGAGGGGTGGCCTCTCTTCAGAGGGGCCTTACTAGAGAGGGACCACTGTATTAGCATGGTCACACAGCTGAAAACAAAACTCCAAACTGTCTACTGTGTTAACATTTTATTCATTCACAGCCACAGAGAACCATGAAAGTTACTTAAATCATTTACAAAAATAGAGTAAAACATGTGTATTAGCCCCCCATAGTGATTCACCTGACTTAAAAGGCCACTGGAACAAATAAAACATACAAGCCAAAGCATGATATGTTACAAATAGTGATAAAAATTATATCCAATTAACAATTACAACGGTGACTCATTGGTCAATCAGTACTTCAACCTGAACAAAAACTGGAATCGACGGTGTGTCTTCATGTTGGAGCTCTGCAATATTTCATAGTTTATCTTCAATTTGGCATTGGGACTCCACTGTGTGGACATGTACAGCACCCTACATGTGTACAATGGATTGTATCAGTGATATGTGACCAGAATCCTGTTGCACATTGCTGTCTGCACTATGGCTCTGCTGGCTGCCTGGTGACCAGTCTCAGCACATGGACAGTGAAACCTCGTCATAATGACACCATCCATTCCTTGGAAAATGTGCAGATATCTGAATACATGTACATCGTATATATATGAGTCATATGGCAAAGGAATTGTGACTTTTCATCTCTGTAAACTTGTGTCATTAAGCGAATATGTCAGATATCCGAGTGTCGTTATAATGAGGTTTCACTCTGTATCTCCAGGACAAGAAGACGACTATTTAAGAGCCACATTCTCTACAGGCAAAATTAGCTGACATTTTGAACGTACCTCCCGGGGTCCGAATGATACAATGCAGAGACGCCAGAAGTTAAATATTCACTGTTGTAGAGTGGAATACAAGAAGTATGTCCCGCAAAGACCGCTTTATTTTCTGAGGGCCGGTCATACAGCTGTCTTGTGGGAGACACTTTCTGTACTCCACACTGAAAGAGCAAATGATGACCTTGTCCCATTTCTGATCGATTGATCAGTTCACGTAACCTGTTCAACACTACACTGCTCAGACTCGCATACAAAATGGTGTTTGCCATCTGCAAAACGAACACACAGCGATGTCTGGCAGTTGGTTGACAGCTAAATTCTGCACAAGTACACAGCCAGATCTAGTGAGAATTGCGCTGCATTCCCTGGCTAGTTACATTGTTCATATTCCACTGGTTTTCTATGTGATGTAGATGAATTGGGAAATATGTACTGGGGCAAACTGGGAAGCCAAGAAACTTATCAACAAGAGACCCATGGGCCTAATGCTCTGCTGACCATCATCACCAAAATATCATTTCCAGTAATGTATTCCCCCCAGGAGCTTAGTCAAGGTCATCCATATTATGGAATATCAAACTTCCACATGATACACATTTGTGGTAGGATTTGGCATCATTTGCCTTATTCTTTATGAAGATATTGAATTAAATGTCCTTTTTTGAAGTGCTTAATGACCCAAAAAGTAGCTCACCAAGTACAGTTTTTAACTTTTATATACAATGTACTCAAGTGCAATTTTGATCTTGAGTCTCAATTTTCTTTGCCATTGATGTTCAAGATGCACACTGCCATTACAAAAACACCTCTTCAAACATAACAGGTCTGGTGACCTAACAAAAATAAGTCAAGGTACCTGATCTTATTTAACACATTAACACTGGACATGATCTATATACATCCTATAAATTTGCCAAGTCTAATTAAATTACTTTTCAAGATATTAAACACATTTTGGCTCATAATTTCCATCAACTTATAGGTGGTGCCACTAATATCTTACACAACTGAGATTTTGACCTCCCCCACAATCCCACAAATTTCTTGAAGATCTATCAAACATTAAGGATGCTAGAGCGGTCACAACATTTTCACATTTGACCCATATATTACATAATACTGTAGGTTGCACCACCAATACTGAACTCCACCTAGATTTTCATACACTTGATAAGTCCTGAAAGTTATATGGAGCTATCTTGAAAACTGTGGTCTGTATCATGCTTACAAGCAAAAAGTTTAAAATTGGACAGACGGAATGATGGGCAGACATGAATGTTGAATGATCGCATAAGCTCTACAACCCGTGTTCAGCAGAGCTAAAAATGGAATAAACGGACCTTTATCCTGTTACAAATACCATGATATACATATATATATATTACCCAAAATGCCACTGTAGACTCCTTTGTGATATGAACATCTTGTGGCTCATTGGCTGGCAGCAGCCTAGGGTGCTGCACAGGCCAAGGCTCACAGTTAGCCTATGAATCTCCTTCAAGAGTGGTCAGTCTGACCATTATATGTGTTAATAACTTCGCCTGCAACAAGAGCCACAAATGTCCTCTTGAGACTAAAGTGTTTGGGAGGGGGGGAGGGTAAATGGCTTGTCCTTCTGGATGTTGCCTGCTCAGGTGGTTGCTATTGTTGTGCCCCTATTAATCCTTTCCCCCTTAAACCGGTCAAAACCAGCTACTGGTCAAATGTTTTCTGCTTCAATCATGTCAATGTTTTCATCTGAATTTCAACAGTAATGAAAACCAATTTGAATGAAAATGGCAGGTAAGACCTATCAAGATAACATCCCCCCAGATTAACAGCTTTCCAAGGAAAGCTGTTGACTTAGTGTTAATTCAAGGGGGAAAGGGTTAGAGCAGGCGTCTCATCAATAATTTTAAGTATTTCTCAACTCAGAATCTTGCAGCCAAGTTGCTGCCACAGGCAAGTAACAACTATTACACACTACGCAGATCATGCTGAAATCCAACCAGAAAACATTGGCAATTGTGTCAACATTGGCCCACAGATTATCATGCTTTGGCTCAACCTGTCTTAGCCTCAAAAAATGGACCAAAAAGACCCCCCAAACTTAAAAAAAAAAAAAAAGAAAATAAATACTTTGGTCTTGCAATCATGATGTGCATTTCCCCACAAGAGCAGTACCATGTCAGACTACCATGACGGGTACAAACTACAAAGGGCCTCTATTTACCAGTACATTGTATACACTAGCACTATATTCCATGAACACAATGAAATGAAGCATTTTTTTTTTCCACAACAATACAAAAAGACCAGATTTGTCCTATCACTGTGACAAGAATCATTGTAAGTCACCTTTGTACAGCATATTTTAAATAATTCTGACATTGTACAAACTTAACTGCATTAATCCAATGTAACAAATAACTGTTCTCATCATTTCTATTCCACGTTGACCCAATGGCCATTAGAACCAACTTTCATATTTAACCTACTCCCACTCAACTCGCCCAAAGGCACCCAGACTAACTGTCAGCTGCCTTAACATTTTTACTTAAATTTCTCATTACTAGAAAAAATTGTTGCAGAGATTTGTGTGTAAGACCATTCATGGTGGCATGCCCTAAGTCAATAGCTTTCCTTTGTGGGGGTTGGGTAAAATGTGCCCAACCAATGCCAAGGAAAGCTGTTGACTCAGTTGTACTCTGAGCAGGTATGGATTAATATTTTTCTCCACATAAAGTGGGGTGTCTGTAATATCTTTGGCAATTCAAAATTCTTTCAAATTCTAATACATGTGAACCAGACTTCAAGGGTCAAGTAAAATAAAACAATAAGGGTATTTTTTCTCTCTCTCTCTTTGACTTGAAACAGTTGATCTGGAACTTTGAAAATACTTCCCTTGCTGATAAGGAACAATTCGCTCAGGGTCTTGGCCTTTCTCTCATCCCATACAAGAAAATACATGTATACAATATCCGCATATGCACTGTTTATAAGTACATGTAACAGCACATATAAATCTGTGATTAATGTTAAGAATTAAATATCCGTGTTTAAAAAATCGTGTTAACAATTTGGCCTTTCAATATCTCTCACAAGCACAACATGTAAACATTTACAAGCGACAAGCATGTCTATTGCACTTAATACATTTACAATACACACACACACATTCCACACTTAAGCATTTAAATTATATTATACAGACATGTTACAAGAACTATTTACAAGTCCACCAAGATTGTGTACATAATAATCAGCATCCATGCACAACCCAAGGCACTAGGATATCTTACAGTAGTTCTCTTATGCACCAACAAACACAACTGGGCCTCTGCTTCTACAGTGAAACCTCATTATAATGGTACTCAAGACATCTTACAGATTCACTTAAGAACAAAAGTTCTGCAGGACTTCAAGTAAATATCATTTGTAGTTGAACATTTACCTGCCATATTCAGACATCCAACAATTTTTTGCTGGGAACAGATAGTTTCATTATAACAAGGTTTCACTTCATAACTGTCAAAACATTCATGCCTGGTCACCCCATAACCACATCACATCTGCGCCAATTTGCAAGTATGATACACCAATGTCGTCTTGAGGCACCATTTTGTAATGTCCCTTGTAAACTTTGTATACATTGAGTGACAGATAGAAAGGCAAGTACTTCAGTGTTAACTCTTTAGCTTACTGCTGACAGTTGGGTTTAAACTGTGACATATATGTATATGCTTACACAAGAGCTGCTCAGCATAACCAACATGAGGTGCACCTACATATTTCTAGTGAATGATCCCTACAAATGTAACATAAATGTAAATAATGTGATGAAGAGCCATGCTGGTACATGTGTCTGCCCTGCAATGCCTGATCACGTTGCAATCATAGGTGAAAAAGCACTGTGACTGGTGCACTACTGTGCTCCAGTCTTTGACTAGTGCACTACTGTGCTCCTGTCTTAGACTGTGCACACCACTCGGTTCTGCTGCAGCTCAGTACACCATTCAGCTCTGTGCATGTCCAGTACAATGCACTTTTCAGAAAGCAAAATGTGCATTATACCAGTATTGTATATTGAACATAATCCTGATTTGTTAATATATAACTTTTATGCACTTGGATCACAGCACTGATTTACATAATGTACATCAACACTCTTCACTTACCATATAAATCTATATTTCTAACCAGACCTGTGTTTCATAGATGCCACCTTAAAAATGCCTTCTCTGGAAAAATGTGTTCAGATCTTCTCATACAGAAAGAGACTGTCAAAGAATTTGCTCAAAATGTTCAGTTGTGAGGTGGCACAAAATCCCAAATGTACCAAAATATATTCACTTTCACAGTCTTTCCTAGTTATGAGACAACTTCCTGGTTTCTCTTACATTACATATCAACCTTATTGGAAGAAAGTTGTACTCGCCAAGTCTCCTAATACATGTTTTTAAAAAAAGAAGTGTTAAAGCACATCTCCTCCCAGGACCTTTCTAAATGTCAACCATTCCACAAGTTGACAGTGAGACCCATGCTACATTATTCTCAATAAGGCTATGACTGGGTATCCACAAATCTTAACTTGGGTTCTCACCATGTGAAACATGCAGCAAGTTGGAGAAGGCATCTCTAGCATTGTCATTTTCAAGTGGATGGTAACACAAACACCTCCATATCTTGGTGACCAGGGCCTAATCATGTAACTGTCTCAGTCCAGATCCCCCTGATGTCATGTACCTGTGACAATTTAGATTCCCCTGATGTCATGCAACTGTGACAGTCCAGATCCCCCTGATGTCATGCACATGTGACAGTCCAGGTCCCCCTGATGTCATGCACATGTGACACTCCAGATCCCTCTGATGTCACTCTACCATGTTCGGTGGACAGTTAGAATTGGACTAAATTCATATGTGGGGCATATGAACTTATGAGGTGTGTGTTATATTCCTTGGTAACATCACCTTCAGCTATGTATGCAACATACATAATGGTCCTGACCTGTCCGTGATGAGCCACAGCCATGGCCACACTGGTCACACTTTTACTACAAATTTTAACTGCCGTCACTAGTCATAACTGGTCTTTCTATCACCTCTTATTCGTGTATTACACCTTGTAGACAACAAACCCTCAGAAGACATCTAGTGTACCACCGTGGAGATTATATAATATCCCTATGGTGGTGGCACAGGTCTACCAGTGCCTTACATTGGTCAAATACTATTTCTCAGTCACAAACGAAAAGTCTGTGATCAAACTTTTTACCACCATGCAGTTTCAAGTTTAGCCTAATCCTCCTTACTACAGACTCCATTTTTTTGGCTTGTAATTTTACCTCTGAGATGCCAATGCCAAGATGACAAACAATCAAATCTGGAATAACAGAAACACATATTGAAGATACAGCAGAGTGAAACTTGAGATGAGTCACTCAAATACTTCATGCAACTTCATATACATCTGGAATATCACAGATCTGTTCTGTCAAACACAAATATCTCACACTTAACTTCTGTGAGTGTACATTTGTGAGCGCTACTCCCAGCAAGTGTCCTCCAACACTTGAGATTCAATGTCCTAAGCACTTACAATATAACTTGTTCCAATGTCTGATCATAAAAGCACATTTAAGGACCTGTGTGGTCACAGTTGGTACCAACTTAGAGCAGTGTGGTCACACTTGGCACCAAACCAGAGTAATGTGAACTCACCTGGTACCACACTTGGGTAATGTGATCATCCTTGGTACCATACTAGGTTAGGGTGATCACAGTTGGTACCAACTTAAAGCAGTGTGGTCCTACTTGGTACCAGACTGCAGCAAGGTGATCACACTTAGTAGTTCAAGATGGCAGCAGTGTGGTCACATATGGTACCACCACACCTGAGCAATGTGGTCACAATTGGCACCAAACTAAGGGCAGTCGTCACACTTGGCACCAGAAGAGAGCATTGTGGAGACACATGGCATTGGCACTAGTACCTCAATCATATGTTTTGCTGTGTACTTTCCTTCCTTCATTTCTCTGACATTTGCAGTATGTACAAGTAACAAGCTGCTCAAAAACCTTGTCCATGAAGGTACTCCAGAACTTTAAAATGAAAAAGGGGATACAGTGACCCCCATTTTCAGAGACACCCCCATGAGCACCCCCCACCCCCCCCCCCCCCGAAAGACCGTCTTCTGGAGATACTTTGCTTAGTAATATTCATGCTATTTATACCTACCATAAGAGACCACCTGCCTTGAGAGATTACAACTTGATGATTGCGAGGGGTGGTCTTTCAAGACAGGTTTTACTGTATAAAGTTTCCATCAACTTCTTGATATATGCGGAAAAAACATGAAAGGAAGCAAGATTGAAAATGACTATATCTACTTTATAGTAACCACAAGTACAACCAAATTTGTTGTAGATAGATTTATGAATTTTTTTTTTCTTTTTAACTCAAGGATAATAGCTGTTGGCCCAGCTAATGTTTCTTAGTAAAACTGTGTATAAATGAAACTTTGTATCTTGTATCTAGATTCTTCTAGTGCCTGGTTCAACCACAACACACAAACACCAAACTCTGGTGTCAATTTGTTCATTGAACTGGATCACAACAAATCCTGGACCATGATATGGGATGTAAGTTAAAAAGCCACTGCGACAACAGACACTATTGGGTGAAAATAGCATAGTGGCCCCCCTCTTATAAGCCCCCACCCAAGAAAGACCTTCCCCTCTGTAAAGATCATTTCTCAATACACAAAATGTGGCCTTCACGTTGTATTTGCTCTTATAGTTTCTTTCTTGGAATGGCTTTACAAGACAGGAACCAATCAATGCCTGGAAATATACTGACTTGATACATGGTAAAGTGGCCATTACACACTTTGACAATACATGTGTATTCACTGATGTCCCTCTCCTCTAGTAATGTAACTGCCGACGTGTACATTTCCATGGTTTATGATGCATACATATATATATTGCGTATATCATGATATCACAAGTATCTAACTAGTAGCATTTTTGGCAATTTTTGGGTACTTCTTTACCCAACATTACAACTGTGGCCTGTCAATGGACACATGGAGATCAAACCTTACTATCGAGGACTCACATTGGACAGCCTCTTGACACTGACTGAAGTCATATACAAATACACACATTGCACAAACCTCTCACAAACCACAGTGGCACCACACTGGTGAGCACCTCCATGACAAGTCCTTACTATACCATACTGGCCATTAAGTGGAATGTATTCCAGTCATGAAAGACAATTGCTTCCACACGTACATGTCCTTGTGTTCAAAAGCGGGGGTCAATGAAGACTCATAGGGCCAGCATAACTACTGGAGTCATTGTCCCATCGGCACTGGCTGGCAACGGAAGTTCTTGTATGGGGAGCATATCTGCTGGTAAAGAGGCAGTTTACTGTAGACACCAAAGGAACGGAAGGTCAGCATGGACTGGTAAAAAGTGAAGAACGGCCCTTCACAACATGAGCACCAACGGACACCCTCCAACATGGCTGCAACAAAAACATATCAAGTAATGTTCTGGCCAACGTTTTCACTATATCAGCATACAGTATTGGTATTGATGTCTTGTCCATATTCACAGTCAGGTTGACTCATGTTCATGGACAAGATATAAGAAATGAAGGGTGTTTAAGCTACTTGACAACACATCCTGCTTTTATAAAAGTAAAGTAAAAATATAAACAAGGATGACGCCAACTTCTTGGATTTAAGTACTGACTGAATTCAAAGGTTATTAAAGTACAATTTACGATGTGATTCTGTAATTCATCTGTAACAAAACCCAAACTGAGAGAATTTTTGTTCACCAACAATGTCAACACTCCACAAAGGAATCTCACAACAGTTCCAGCTCTGCTGTTGTCTTGTAGAAAGTTGAATATAAATCAGAAGCCGTTTTTTACCATACAGTTGTGTGGAACGCTTGTTGAAACTTTATGGACCTGTTCTTTTACAGTTTAGTCTCTTTATACGTCAAAATAAAATTGTGTTCTAGCTATTTGCTTGGAGATCATGGCATTATCGCTATACATCTTATGTACCCTGCATGTCTACTACAGAGAACACTACCATCTGATTTATTGGCCTGAAATATGTTTCGTGTGTGAGTGTGAGTGATTTTAAACAGTCTACTCAACCCTAGCCCTGTGCCCACAAATGGTGGCCTTTTAGGAGTTGTGTGGCCCCTGTAGACAGCCGTTTTGCATGAAGCCCAAAGCGTAACTATGTCCTAGCTGGTACAACTATAAAACACTCCAGTTTCCACTCTCCAAATGCTGTGCAAATCTTGCCTTTTGGCTCATGAAATCATTCACATCTTATTACATCTCTTCATTTTCTACCTTTGAACTACCAGTGCATGTAACGTATGAAAGAAACCACTTCACAGCTGATCATTAGCAGTTCCAAGTTACACTTTTCATTGCTCACCTTGTAAATTTTGTGGGATATTTTCTGTTCTCCAAGACACGTGTTTGCAGACAACACGAGCCGCCAGCTCCACCAAAGATGGCAGTGACTGACCAGGCTTCACAGACACTGCTGCCACCTGGTGGTCTTGTCCCTCCTCAAGCAACAAGTTGTCACTCGCTGCAAGCAGATTGCTTCTGAATATCATATAAGTGCATCAGCTTGTAGGTATTTGCACATTAGGCTTTTCATTACATCATACAAAGTATACCAACCCGTGGATCTCTATCAATATATTATTGCATCACATGTAAAATAATTCAGATTGCAGGTTTTTGTGCATTTGTTCTTTTCATATCATACAAAAGGTTCAAATGACCAGTTTCTGTACATAATTTTTAAAAAATATATCATATAGCTTATGGGGGTACGTGTATTGCCACATTCTGCAACATATATGCAACTTCTTTTTTGGGGGGGAAGGGGGGGGGGATTTACGTCACTAAATTTTAGGATTCATCTTGTTAGACTAAAGATGCTGGGAGCAGTCTTGCCAATAAATGCTCGACTTTTTTATCTAATTTTTTGCCGTTAACATCACAAACACCAATAACATTAAATCTGTTCAAGTGATCAAGTTGCACCCAGTATCTAATCTAATAAACAAAAGATTTCAATCTGAAAGGTAGGAAGCTTTGTATCCACTGGAAGCTACTTTTTTTTTTTTTAACTTTTTTCATCATCAACCACCAATAAAGTCTGAATAAACTCGTTACCGTTGAAGCTGTAGAGTTGAAGGCAGGCAAGTGAAGCAGGAAAATACTTGATACGGTTGTGCTGGACATACAGCTCCTTCAGCTGATGGAGTCGTCCCAGCTGCCCTGGCAGGGAGGCCAGCCTGCAATATGGCCACAAACACAACCAAATCTGTACTCGGATACTTCACAGTCATCCTTGTATACAACACAGAAGTCTAACTCCAACCAGTAAGACTTAAGTTGGTATGCACCGAACTCACTTTAAACCCGAGCGACACTTACCTCCACGTCAAGTGATACATGTACCTTTGATTTTAAGTCTCATCTAAACAGGAGATAGGTGTAACTGTGGTCAGGGGTAGACTTACATGGTCACTTAATTGAAAAGGATGGGACAGATTTACCAACTGGCCTTTAAGTGAAGAGTTGGCAGAATGGAGGACACAGTGGACCACCTCAGGCCACTTGAAAATAGGCATGAGTTGTATGGCCAAAACCGAATTCTTGAGACATAGGACAGATTCATTTAATTATGTTAGGGGTGCAGAATTCCACTTGCGTTACATGATCTCAAAGGAGTCAGCATATTCAATACTTCAGCATATACTAGTAGTTGCTGATCTTGATCAATACACACAGCTATAACACCACGATTTTATGTGACCGGGTCATACCAGGCTGTTGTTGGTGCAATCAAAAAGTGTACGGACAGCATGTTCTGTAGTGTCAGGTGCAGTGGCATTGTCATCAAGAATCATATTAAGGGACTGCATTTGGTCTAACACCATGGATGCTATGCATTGTAGCAAATCATCAGTATCCTTTGCTTCCCCTGGTAATTTCAATTCTCGTCCTTTTTTATTTGGCAAGATCTTTTGTGACGCCTTTGACTTCACATTTTCCCAAAACTGCTCCAGCTGTTACACAGTCCTTAGACATGTACTAAGTTGTGCACAAACCTTCTCTCCACCTCCATCCATCTCTCTCTCTCTCTCTCTCTTTTTTTTTTAAACATTTGCCTGCATGTCTGACATTTTGTCCTCCAGAACATGCCTACACTCATTTACAATATCCAGGAGAATCTCTTTTTCTGTCACAGTGAAATTTAGGATTTCTTTTTCATAACATTAGCCCTTCCTCCCTGGTTCTAAGTCTGACTGTTGACTGGTTCCATTTACAATCTTGGAGGCAAACTGGACATGTACTTATATGAGAAACAAGTTTTTTTGGAACTGAGAAAGATTCAAACTAAGCTGTGTTCACAGTAAAGTTCACTTTGTTGAGTTCAGTTTATTTTAGGGCAGTGCATTTGGTGTAGTCTGCTCACAATGAAGTGTTACTTACAGGTAAGTCTCACTTACTGGCATTTAAGGCTCAAGGAGCTCCTCATGTCTCAAAATAAGTGACGTCAGTGCATGTCAACCTTATTAATGAGGAGTAAGACATACTGCAAAGAGTAAATCTTACTTCCAAAGAGTAATTTTTGCATCCAAAGAAGAGGAAGTTTTACTCCCAAAGAGTAAAAATTCACTGCCAAAGAACACGACTTAATACTGAAAAGACTAAGTCTTATTTTGAAGTGTAGGAATTACTCCCAAAGAGTAAAACTCCCTCCAATTAGTAACTCCCAAATAGTCAGATTTACTCCAACAGTAAGTCCCCCTTTCTAAAGTCATTTTTACACCCAGTTAGTAAGTCTTGCTCTGAAGAGTAAGTCTTACTCCCAATGTGTGAAGTCTTACTCCCAAAGAATAAGTTTTACTCCCCAAAATATAACTTACTCCAGCAAGTAAGTCTCCCTCAAAAGAGCAAGACTTACTCCAAAAAGACTCAACAGGCTTGGATAAAAAGTGGCAACTTGTTGAGTGGAGGCTGACAGAGACACATACCCATTGCTACAGAGACACATACCTATTGCTACAGAGACACATACCTATTGCTACAGAGACACATACCTATTGCTACAGAGACACATACCTATTGCTGCTGAGCCATAGCTTGACCAACGCTGTACAGCGACATATGGACATGGGCAGGGCTGTGAGTTGGCAAGATGACATGTCGAGTTCGGCCAGGCGTACCAGGTTACCCATGTTGTGTGGTATTCTTTCCAGCTTATTCTCTCCTAAGTGTAATACCTGTAACACACACAAACAGTCTCATGGAGAGGGCCACTTGTCCTCTTAAAATACACACACTGCCATCCTTTTCATCACATCCACACACCACATTTGTAGCCATTTTTCCTTTTATGATTACAATACTTCTGTTAACATCCATCACCCCACATGGTTTACAACATGTCTGTTAGTTTATGTCCCCCTCAAATATTAAATTTCTGTTCCACTTCTTTTTGGCACAAATTTCCCCAAAACAAGACACTCCTGTTGGCCCTCCCTCTCCCCAACTATTACAACACTTTTGTTAGTCACATGCCCCCCTCCTCCCCCCACCCACCCCCACCCCCCAAAAAAGTTACTACACTTTTGCTGGCACAAATCCCCCACAAACTTTACAATACTTCTGTTGGAATAATCATTGCACAAATTATACCTAGAGTAATTTCTCTGGCCACCACATTAAAGTTTCCTGGTCTCTAAGATGCTTGTTTACTTCAAAATACAAAATAAATAGATAAATAAATAAATAAACAGGATATGAAATAACTACATTTTTTGGCCCACAGCTCCAAATCCACAGTGCTATCACCTCATATCATCTGTTATTCTTCTAATCTCATACTGTGTTCACAATATTCATAATTAATTTTTTTCCTGTGAAAAAAACTGCTCACATCAGTAGCACCAGAAGACTTGTCTTTCTGTGTAAAATAAAGCTATCCTACCCATGCACCCTTAAAGCCAGCTATCCTGTCCATCTGCCCTTACAACCAGCTATTCCACCCATCTATCCTTAAAGCCACGTATCTTATCCATGTCTCCTTAAAGCCAGCTACCCTGCCAATCTTGCCTTAAAGCTAATGAAATTTATGTTTCAATAACTATTCAAATTAATACTGATAAAAGTATGCAGTGCTACCAGTTGTTCCAGATGGTCATAATGATGCAACTTGGTACTTACAGTTAATTTACTTAATTGACAGAGTTCATCTGGAAGTTCTTTGAGCTCATTGGAACTGTGAAAATAAAGGCACAGAAAATGAGTAAAATTTTTAAACTAATGAAAATTGGTAAGCTAATCAAGTAAATGTGTTGTAGTAGTAGTAGTGAATGAATTTTTTTAAGTACAATGTGTTGTGAATCCACAGATCGGGTTAGTGATGTGATTTTTAAGTGGATTGGATTCTTTATTTGTGATGGATTTCACAATTTTTGAAAACACACAAATATCCGACAGACCAGTAAGGTTGCAGAGCACAGAATGCAATTAAAAACTGGTGGAAGCCTCTACATTGAAATACACGTAATATAAACAATGATATACCTTGTAATAATAAATGCCCAAAATGTTCACTCTTTTTGTGTATTAAAGGGGGGGGGGGGGACAAAGACACCATACTTTTTACTTATTTTTTATGTCAGACGGGTACTGCAGTCCTAGATTTTTTTCGTGCATGTTTAATTTTGAGCAAACTCAATTTTTCTTAAATTACAGAACTTTCAAGCATTTTAATTTCACACAATCCAATGCCATACAATGAAGTGAAATACAATGCAACTTACTTTTGCGCACTTTAATTTCGCATTTTGAGTGGTAGCATGAAAAGCGCGAAATTAAATCGAGCACGAAAATTTCTAGAACTCCAGTGATTAAGTCTATACTGTTTAAAGTGTGTCTGAGGGGGTGTACAACAGGCTATATTGTCCATCCTTTGGGTGTCAGTGTGGTACCACAAGAGGCTATACTGTTCACGCTTTGTGTCGGGTGAGTTTTACATGTAGCCATATTGTTCACCCTTATGACAGATGGGTAGTACAAAAGACCATACTGTTCGGATTTTTGTGTTAGAGGGGTATTACAAGCCATACTGTTTATACTTACTGTGCACTGATTTCCTGTAGTTCGTGTAAGTTGCCTATGGAATGTGGGAATGTTTCCAAGCAATTGTTTGTTACACGCAAAAAAGCCAGCTGTCCTAAATTTCCAATGGAATCTGCCAACACAAAAGCATATGTTCAGTCCACAGTGTCCTCTGCTCAGTAGTCTACTGCAATTTATTTTAAGAAAGCAGAGATGATAACTCGGCAAGAGTACACACCACACTTGTAAAATTTCAGTTGACATTAACAATTTAAAAACAGACACAAAAGTGACTGTCATGGAAGTTTATCAACTTCTAAATGGTCAGCCTGAGGGTACACTGGTTTTGACGTCTATACGACTTTTTATTCACTTTACAGGGACAGATCTAGACTTCAAAAATCTTTTACCAAAATTGGAAATACAGGCATAATTTACAAAAATTCAGTCTGGAACCTATAATAACTAATTTTAAAATATTTCAGCCATTTTCACATTTCTTATGCCATACTCAAGAAACATTAGCATTTGGCTTATTTGCAAATGGTTTGTGGGGTCCCTGCTTTACATTTTGCTTTTGGGATTTTTTAATGATTTTTATTCATTTTAGCATTATAGAAAAAACCCAAATGTGAACTCTAGATGGGCCCCGTCATAACATCATGTCCAAGCTCAACAACTTTCTTTGTGATGTGTTGACCACCAAACCTGCTTGACAAAAGCTGTTAACTCATTCTTAATTCAAGGAGGAAAGGGTTGATCAAAAAGTTCCTCAGGACCAACAACAACCAAACCTTGATTTAATGTGGCCTTAAATGGTGGCCTACCTGGTAACTTGGTAAGGTGGTTGTTCTTCACATCCAGTTCATTCAGTCTCTTGAGATTCCCCAAACTTTCCTGTAGAAAATGGTGCATATAATATAGGGTAAGTGACACAGGCAGTTGAACGCAAAAAGTGTGAAAACAGAAAATGCACAATTGTATCACATTATTGCATCATATAACTACACTGTTGTGACTCTATCTGAAGATAAAAACTATTACAGGAACATGATGCAGAGGTGTCGATATGGTGATCATTCCATATTAAAGTGAAAAAGGTCTGTCAGAATTTTTCACCTTTTTTACATTTTTTTAACCACCACTTGATGGAGAAAGGAGAACACATGGAAGTAAGTCTGCCCTGCAGGTAAATAAATGATCATTATTATGATAAATGGTATCCTGACGCCAGCTGTAGGCACAGCATGAACTTTTATTTATGTTATGCTGTTCAGTATACATTAGCTTTCTATGATTAACAAGAAGCCATGGAGGGTGTATTTCACATGCATCAGTGGGAGGTGTACTCACAGGCAAGCAGGAGAGGCAGTTATATTGCAAGAAGAGTTCCTCCAGTCCTAGTAGGCAGCCCACTTCATCCGGCAGACAGCTGAGGTGATTATTGGATAGGTTGAGACTGGTCAGCTGAGCACCAATGTACCCCACCCGGTCAGGGCACTGACGTAACTTTAGGTAACTACAACATAAACCAATGTATCCCACCTGGTCAGGACACTGATGTAACTTTAGGTAACTACAACAGAAACCAATGTACCCCACCCGGTCAGCACACTGACTTAACTTTAGGTCACTACAACAGAAACCAATGTACCCCACCCAGTCAGCACACTGACTTAACTTTAGGTCACTACAACAGATACCAATGCACCCCACCCATGCAGCACACTGGTAAACTTTACGTAACTACAATAGAAACCAATGTACCCCCCCCCCCCACTGGTTATGACACTGATGTGGCATTAAGTTACCACAACAAAAACCAATGTACTCCATACAGTTACAACACTGACATAATTTAAGGTAACTGTTCGTTTTTTATTTTCAAGGTTTGAATATTCTAGTGTATTTATATTTTCCTTGAAAGAAAAACCTGCATGCTAAAATTACTTCCTTTTTTTGTGCAGCCAGAGTTTCCCAGAAACATCTGCAATTGAAATGTGGAGACCAGCTGGACAGATTCTAAAGCTGGATAGCTGACCATATGCTAAAGTGAGGTTACATACCCATACACTCGGTTTCCCTGCCATCAAAACTACAGAGCCCCACCCGCTCCTGTAATAAGGCCACCCTTACTGCTACACAGAACTGGCCACACTAGAGCCCCAGCTTTTCCTAAAATGGACTGAACAAGATTAAAGAATCCCATCTGCAAGAACACAGTAGCCTAATAAGAGGAGTGGCCTTTGGTTGAACAGGCCTGCTAATGGAAGGCCACTGTGAACTTTCCAAATGCAACTTTGTTCCTGCAAAAATCCTAATGTTTGAAACATGAACTTATTCTGCTTGGATAGACACTCCTGCACTTAGCTGGAGAGACTGACCTGAGGTCAATGTCCTTGGGCTTGTCCTGGCATGCTCCCTCCACCAATCCCTGGGCAGCTGTAGTCCCATTGCCATGGTGATCACAAACTGTGTTCCTATTGGCCTGGCAGCACTGTGAGCAGAGCAAATGGTGGCACGGTTTGTCTGCTTTCCTCTTGCCACACCTGAATCACAGCCATTGGTCAATACCAAAGAAATCCATTTATACTTTACCTACTAATGATGAAAACACCATGCTCCTCTAATTTATATTGATTCAAGATTCAAATTCCTCATTTAAAAAAAAAAAAAAAAAGACTTTCAACAAATTACACGTGTCAGCTCACATAGTTAACCCTTTCCCCCTTAAACCGGCCAAAACTGACTGTCGGTCAAATGTCGTCTCCATCAGTGTTTTCAACTAATTTCAACAGTAATGAAAAACAACTTTGACTGAGAATTGTACATGAGCCCTTTCAAGATCACATGCCCCAGGTCAACAACTTTCCTTGGCATGAGTTGGGCAGTGCCCAACTCATGCCAAGGAAAGTTGTTGACTCAAGTGTCAATTCCAGGGGGAAAGGGTTAAAATAAATCTGCAGTTTCAGAGTTGGTCCCAGTCAACAACTTTCCTAGGTATTTGGAAGCACTGCAGACCATTGAATCAGTTTAAAATCAAGCATTGAAAGAGTTAATCTGGTTTGTGCCAATCCAGGTCATTGTCGAATGTCCCGTGGGGTACATTATAAATGTACCTGCTTCCAATTGATAAGATAGAACGTTATGAGAAAATATCTTACCTTTACTCTATTTTTTATGAAGAAACATTTTTTTTTCAAGTTTCAATAAATAGTAATTTTCTGTCCTTTTTTGATCAGTTTCACATAGGCAAATTCCCATTCAGTCTTCCTGTGACTGTTGACCCATATTAAACATTTTTATTCCTCCTACATACAACTGTTGAGGCAGTAAACACACAATACAGTTTAACCTCTCTAACCGAACACCTCTTTATACTGAACACCATTTCTCGGTCCCAAATACATACTTCCAATGTGGACAAACCTCCCTATACTGAACATCTCACTATACCAAACACTTTTTTCTGGTCCCAAGGGTGTTACGTATAGGGAGGTTTACTGTATAACAGATTGGGCACTTAAGTTCAAGCAAATGCTTTCATTATTTCACATGTGCAGTCATTTGACCTTGACCTCCTGAAAATGGAACAGAAAGTACTCACCCTTCACAGAGCAAGGAATACTGTCGTGTGACCTGGCGACACCACCCTGTGGGTCTGCAGGGCCTGGTGGTCGACCTCCCTGTGCAGCCCGGTCTGTGATACTGAAACAACAACCACACAGCTGCCTAATTTGACCTTTGACTTTTGACCTTGTTACCAAATTGCGACAGTGTGACATATTCTCATATACTTATGACATTTCTATAACAATACAGATATTTCCAACAACAAGATCAAGTATTGCACAGCAATACGAGGGCTGGCTGAAAAATTTCTAAGCCTAAGTGGGCTATCTGAATTGGATTAAAACAAAGTTTTGCTACCACCAAGGACAATCATTTAATGAATCATAGACATAAGAACTGCCACTGCAGTGTGATTAGTGTCTTTGTTCCAGACCATCTTGTGAACCTACCCACTGAAATCGCCAGAAATGGACAAAACTGGTACAAAACAGGCTACAGGGCAGTCATCAAGTACCTGCAACTGAAAGGGCTAAATCCAACCCAGATACATGGCGACATGGTCTACACTTGAGGGGAAGATGCCCCTTGCTTTTCCACTGTTAAGAAGTGGGCTGTGGAATTCAAGTGTGGCAGAGAGAGCCTTGACTATGACATGCGTCCAGGAAGGCCTTCAACAGCAACCACTCTTGAAAACATTACCCAGGTTCATGACATGGTGATGGCTGATTGACGATTGACCACTCCACATATTGCCAGTGCTGTGGGCATCTCTCATGACAGAGTTGAGCACATTAACACCAACGAGTTGGGAATGACAAAAGTTTCTGCAAGGTGGGTGCCAAAGCTCTTGACAGCAGATCAGAAACGTGTCAGATTCCTGGCATCCTGCAACAGTTTATGCTGTTTTGAAGCAGATCCTGATTATTTTTTGGCCTGATTTGTAACCATGGATGAGATTTTGATTCATCACTTTGAACCAGAAACCAAAATTCAGTCTGAACCATGGAAGCATCCAGGATCGCCACCCTCCAAAAAAGCTAAGTCAGTTCCTTCTGCTGAAAAGGTGATGGCTTCAGTCTTTTGGGATTCCATGGGTATTCTGCTGATTGACTATCTTGAAAAAGGCCAGACTATCAATGGGAGATATTTTTTCCTGACCTACTGAGACAGAGAAGCTATCAAAGCTAAGTGATGGGAAATGCTCACGAAAGGAGTACTCTTCCACCAAGACAATGCTCCTGTAGTGGTTGCCATGTCAGTGATCCAAGATTGTGGCTTCAAAATCATTGACCATCCCCCTTATTCACCCGATTTAGCACTGTCAGACTTCCACCTGTTTCCCAATAAAAAGGAACTAGTCGGTCACCATTTTTCCTAGTACTGATGATGTCATTTCCACTGTAAATGACTTCTTTAGGGTGGCTGAAGAAATTTTTTTCTTGACCAGCATCCAGGCCTTGCAGCATCGGTGGCAAAAGTCTGTAAACCTGGAAGGGGACTCTGTAGAGAAATAAATGAAAACCATCGACTTTGTACAGATCTTTGACAGTTAGGCTTAGAACTTTTCAGCCAGCCCTGGTATATAATCCCCAACAGCAAATAGAAAGCAAGGTTGACTGTACAAGTATGGAATCTGTTTATGTGAGGTAACTACTGACAAATCTTTCCCAAACTTAGTGAAATGTGATAGGATGATGTCTCTGGGTCAGAAATAGCTTGGGATAGTATCTGTGGTCACAGTGACCCAATTTTGGAACACGACACACCTCTATCCTATGAAGCGTCCACACACCAAATTTGGTAGCTGTAGGTGTTATGGCATAGGAAATATAGCCTGGACAAGCTAAATCTTTATGCGGCGTCAAAGGTCAAGGTCAGGGTAACAGTGACCCAATTTTGGTGCACGACCCACCCCTACCCCATAAAGTATTCACCCACCAAAATTGGTAGGCAAAAGGGTTATGGTATGAAAAATATGAGCCGGTGTCAGAGAATACTTGGGCCCCCCAAATAGATGGGCCCCCAGGGGCCCATCCATTTGCCGAATGTTTGGGCCCCCCTGTGACAAAACACTATGACCAGCACCTTTTACCTTTAGTCTACTGTAACATGACCAATTTTGCTATTTTGCTCTATTAACATCAATGTTACAACTGTAGTTAAGATGTCTCATGAAGTGTAACAAAAATCAAATATGAATGGGGGCCCAAATATTCCAAAATGTTTGGGCCCCTGGGAGCCCGAATATTTGGGCCCGGGGACCATCTGTTTGGCGAATGGATGGGCCCGGGGGCCCAAATATTCGTTGACACTGGACAAGCTTTGCCGAAAGGACAGATGGATGGACGGACATAAGGACACAGTGCAAACCGATAGTCCCTGGTGGCAGACTAATAAGCAGAGGCCCTACGTTGACACCATCTTATCAGGTCAGAATATGAAGAGATAAACCCACAAATACCATACCAGTGCACCTCAAAACTAAATTCATTCAGCAATGTTGATTTTTCACAGCAATATATCTGGACTTCATTTCCTGGGTTGACAATTAACATGATGACAATTACACATCCCACCTGACACATCTGACTGCAATACCATCATTCAACACCATAAATTTAAAACAATCAAACACCTACATCTGCAACACAGACAACTGTCTCTATGTGAGTGTGTTCCCCTACTCACCATCTCTGTACAAGACATGTCAGTTATTTGGGGAAAAGTGCCCATGTCCACAGCCATGCAGTGACACGATGTGCCAGTGTAGTGTGTATTCACAACAGAAGGGGTAGAACAGGATATGACGCCATCATCAATCACCAAATAAAATATCTTCTTTTATCGGAGATAAAATATGTTATAATTACAGAAACTGGGAGATGAGTTGACTGGCAATGACGAATGATGAGTCAGCCCCGGCTTTGACAGCAGAAAATAGCGACATCACAATCAATAGAAGAAATTTACCCACAGCCCTCTTTAATCACACAACATTGAGCACAGCAAGACAAAAGACTCAAACGGCTGAAAATACTTGATCAAGAGATACGGGAGTGCTGGATGTCATTCTTACCCACTTTACCAATCGACACACTCGAACAGGTGTGCACATTTATTGTAATAGCCACGGCTGAGTGGTTCTCTTTATATCTAAACTGGCATGTACTTGAGTAGAACTGATGAGGGCTGTGAACAGCTATCAGCATATGTTTGTATCAGTGCTGCTGGCAATATACCTGTATATATACTGTATATATATGTGTGTTTACTTATCAGTATCTTTACCTTAAATGTATCATGTGTACTGTCATACATTGTTTTACATTTCTGGTGCAGGATGTCCATTGTTGCAGTCCTTGTTGGGATTTCCCTTGGTTTGTACAGGTGGTCTAGTTGCAACTGTTTATTTTACTATCACTGGGACTGAATATAAGGCCCCAGCTTGTTTCCACTTCAGTTATACACTGGCGGGTGGTTTAACTAGGATAAGCTGTCCAGCTAGAAAGGGTACATATTGGTTCAGGGGTAAGTCAAATTGTTCTTATCTGAACCTGTACTATACAAATTTAGTAATTATGGTTTTTTTGACAGGTGTTCTTCTTTCATAATGAAGCTCTGCATTTATAAGCAAAACTTCACGTATTTAGCTAATTCATCATTTGCCACGTTCTTATTTATTCTTCATTATCTGGGTTGTCTTTGCTGAATATTTAGCTTAGACAAGGAGCCGCTACTCAGAGAGACATGTACGGGTAAAAGGCTGCGAAACATGTTGAGTAGTTACCCGCTGAAGACCCTTTAATTTATTTGGGCTGATACGGCCTATGTCAAAATTTTACAGAGGAACGTGTGCAATATAGACAATAGTAATTCCATATGTATATAGGTTAGACAGGGACAGGATAGCTTATGGAGAGTAAAGAGTTCGAACTGCGGAATAGGATATTGACTACTAGGAAGTGGTTCTGGGCAAAAAGACACAAATACAATACAGATGTAGCCTACATCAGTGTACTTTCAAAGAGTCTGAAATCTGTATTAAGCACAGCATGAATTTATTGACGAAGTGATTATCATGTATACAAAATGTCCTCTACAATTTACACTTAGATTGTTAGGACCATAAGCACAGAAGTCACACAATGAAACAGCTTTAACACTTTCAGTACCATATTTTGGACTGAGTCAACAGCTTACCTTGGGTATACTGCTCCCAAAGCATGCAGAGGAAAGCTGTTGACCTGGACGATTATATTCTATGTAACTACACTACAGGCATGCTGGTACTTGAATGAAAGGTCTTTTTGCAAGGAACATGAATCCAGCATCCTTATTAAACGGCAGAGCAGTTCTTTTTAAGCAGTTCAACTTTGGTCACAGTAAGCACTGAAGAAAGTTAACCCAAACTACATGCCGTGCAGTTAAAACTTCTTTGGGAATACCTGTGCCCAGGCTATATCTTTTGGTAGGATATACTTGTTTCCAGGAAATACCTTTTGCTAAGGTATACCTGTTGCTAGGAAGTATTTGTTGCTAGGGCACACTGGTTGCTAAAAAGTATCTTTTGCTGGGCATTATTAACCTGAACAACACTATGCCTCTGCCAGATTTGCCAATGTTTGGCTCAATTTTAGTTCACAACTGCTTAGTTCATGCAATTTGCAACTACAAACACTACAGTCAACCACCTCACAAGTACTGTCACTTCTCGTAAAGGTCTAGAAAGGTCTGAGCCCATGTCCTGGACTCACATATGAGAATCTTCGGTTGAAGTGGAATGACACGACAGAGACCTTGCGACCATCTTGCTCGGCAGTTTTCTTCCTGGGCGTGGTGCGGGCAGTGAGGTGCAGCCAGCGACAGTGCTCCCCAGTCATCAGGTTGACCACCAGCAGCACAATGCTGCAGCAGAGGGAGCTGGTCACAGCAATGGCGATGGTGGTGGTCTGCACATCACTGCTGAAGAAGATGAACTCCTGCATCAGTGAGCGGAAGTAGTTCATGACTCAGCCACCCCAGTGCTGGCACACACCTGAAACATACAAAAAAACATGGCAAATATCAGACTGCGACTCATCTACTGACTCGGCCACCCCAGTGCTAGCACATGCCTGAAATACATACGTACAGTAAATGTCAGATTGCATAAGCTAACATAACACCCTAGTCTTGGCATGACCAATTAAATGTACAAGAACAAATCACATTAATAACTAACTCAATGTACACCTGCATCTCACTCATGCTCAAAAAAATGAACTTTACATGGAGTCAAATGCACACTTTGGTCCATTTCAGAATTGATATGCTCACACTTGAATATATGAGAATGGTACTTTAAGGTAATATTACCGCAAATTTTGTCAGAAAGGGGCATAATTTCAATTACACATGTATATTTTGTTTTCACCAAATTCAAAGTTCAATTGGAAAATAATAGGCCCATGGGCCTAATGCTCTACTGGCATCATGCCTATATTGCATCTGTTCATTTCAAAGCTGTGAGTCCTCGAGTGGCTTCTGAACATATAAAACTTAATGTAAAAATTGTTCACCTGATGGCCCTTCACTCCACATGTAATCATAACTTATTTGTGGAACTCCTGTGGTGAATATTGTTGCATGTGCCAAGACAACAACGAGTGAGTCCTTAACTTTATGTCCTCAGTGACACTGGGACAGAAGATAAGGACACCCAGATTATGGAATACAAGAGGCCCATAGGCCTACCTGGTGCTGTGCTGACATCGCCATTGAAGTCCAAGCTACACCCCCCCCCCCTCCATTACAAAATCACCCTTTTCAACTTTACAGGCATGGTGACCTCACAAATATATGTCAAGGTCACTGATATTATATATTATTCTAGCTTTGGACATTGTCTATATATCCTATAAATTTGGCAAGTCTAATCCAATTACTTTTTGAGATATGGAATTTTATATCTTAAAACACATTTCGGCTCACAATTTGTCAAATTATAGGTGGCGCCACTAATGTCACTACCAAATTACACTTTGACATCCCCCACCATCCCACCACATTTAGTGAAGATGTACCACAAATTTAAGATGCTAGAGAGTGCACAAGATTTTTATATTTTGACCCCTATACTGCATAATATTGTAGGTGGCGCCACCAATACCAAAAGGAACCTAGATTTTTATACCCCCTATCAGTCCTGAAAGTTATATTGGGCTAACTTCAAAACTGTGGACAGTACTACAGTCACATATTTTCACATTTTGACCTGTATATTACATAAAACTATAGGTGGCACCACCAACATTGATGTCAACAAAGATTTTTATACACTTTATAACTCCTAAAGGTTACATGGGCCTTTCTCAAGAATTGTGGGGTGCAGAGCATTCACGAGACGACCCCAATATTCAAACTGGCCATTTGACCTTGAACCTTCAACTGGGATTGAAAAATTGTTATGTTCAAAATATGCGCCCAACGTCCACCTTTCCATATGTAGTCTGTTTGTTCAATCAGGTCACAACTTTTTGAGTTATTGACCAGCAACAATAAACTTGGACAAGCACCAAATCCATAATATATGGATCACAGTAACCCAAAAAGCAAGTCACCAAGTACAGTTTTATGTATTATGTAATCAAGTGCAATTTTGATCTGGAGGCTCAATTCTTTTTGCCATTGATGTCCAAGCTACACCTGGCCATTACAAAATCACCTTTTCAACTTTACAGGCATGGTGACCTAACAAAAATATGTCAAGGTCACTGATAAATTACATAACATTCTACCTTTGGCCATGGTCTATATATCACATAAATTTGGCAAGTCTAATCCAATTACTTTTCCAAATATGGAATATTAATTCTTATAACACATTTTGGCTAATAATTTGTCAAATTATAGGTAGCGCCACTAGTATCACTACCAACTTCGACTTTGATCTCCACCACAATCCCACCAAATTTGGTGAAGATGCGCCAAAAATTAAAGATGCTAGAGTGTTAACAAGATTTTCACATTTTGACCCCTATATTACACAATAATGTAGGTGGCACCACAAATATCGAATTCAGCCTAGATTTTTATACACCCTATAAGTCCTGAATGTTATATTAGGCTAACTTGAAAACTGTGGATACTATCGCGCTAACGAGCAAAAGTTTATGGACAGACGAACGGACAGACAGATAGATGGACAGACATGAGCGGTCGCATAAGCTCTGCGACCTTTGGTCAGCAGAGCTAAAAATGTCAAGCTAAAGTTGAAAAGAAGCAGAGTTACAATGTACTTGAGTCAAATTGCCATACTTATCAATTTAGCAGAATTTAAATTTGACTACAACAGTTCCTTCCACGAGTATAGCTTTGGAGAGATTTTTAACTACTAACATTTTGATAAGTTTGATAATAAGTACCAGATAATGATTTAATTAACAAGCAGCCTATACCAGTTAATCTCAAGACAAGGTTGTTAACATTTCAGATTGTTAAATGAGTGGATTTGATACCATTCAATTGCATGAGTGTTATATGGTGACATCATCATCATCATCATCATCATCATCATCATCATCATCATCATCATCATCATCATCATCATCATCATCATCATCATCATCATCATCATCATCATCATCACCACCATCAGCACCATATAAGGCTGATTTGGTCTAAGACATGGGTCTGGTCAACCAACATTAGCCAAGCTGACATTCTGCACTCACAATGCTATTGACACACTCAGAAAATGAACACATGGAACATGGAAATACTCTTAGTACCAATCTACAGGTCTGCCTCTGTTTTCCTATCAATATTTTCTCACAGTAATGCATGCCGTGCACTTTACTACCTCCACTACTGATAAAGCTCTGTGTGTCTCATGAGACAGACACTTCACAAGTGCTGAGTCATGTGTTCATGCCACAGATCTCACTGTTGGGAGGTGGAGATGGGGGGGGGGGGGGGGAGGAGGCAGGGGTAGGTGAAGGTTTAAAAATTGCACCTTAAATTTGCTTCTTTCATATTGCACCAATAATCACACTGAACACAATCATGTTTAATTCACAAAGACACTAGCCTTTTTTTAATCTGAAGAGGCATTTTGAAATATGGCATTCCCTGATGTAAGTGTTTTTCCTCATTAGTAACTTGTACATATATATATATATATATATATATATATATATATATATATATATATATATATATATATATATATATATATATATATATATATATATATATATATATATATATGTATAATTTTCACACACAACTGTACAAACAGCCTGAATACTACATCTTTATGTTTTTCCAGAGCACTGATTAAAAATACACATACATGTACATATTGCCAAAATCAGTGCAACAAATTGAAGGTTTTCCACACAAATTTTAAGACAAATAATATATCCACATATTCTTACCAGTAACTTGAGGAACATCATATGTATCAACAACAGTGTTGTACAGACGTCAAACCTTGCATAATTAATAAACATTCACCTGTTGACATGACCGGACCCCGATTACCCAGACATGAAACCGCGCCCATTTCATAAATATTCACCTGTTGATGATGACTGGACCCCGATTACCAACACTGACAGCTGATCGCTATTAACTTTTGGTCTGAGAACTGGAAGTTGCTGTACACGTACAGATGTGTACACATCTTGATGGTTCCACACAATACATTAAATATGTTGCTGCCATCAGGTGTAATACACTGGGCCTGTCTACTTGCATGGCCACCTGGCCAATGTAACTTCCACTCTATCGTTTGGCTGGTCCCTTTATAAATAATTTTTACTTGAGTTGACCCTTTACATTCAGACCCCTGTTTGAAGTGACCATCTTTGCGATTCCAAGCATGATCCAAACAGACAGGTTCTACTCCATCTGTACCCTGCTATATGATATGCACCAAGCATATTATGAGGTGTGGCCAAGTTCTTGGAATAAACACTAAATGAGGAAAGAGGCTGCCAGCCATCCAATAGAGTGGCTCATCACAGGCCCACTGGGAAATAAAGGAAAATATAGAAAGGAACATGGATTCGATTTGTAACAAACTTGTGAGGCCATAACATATCCTCAGCCATAAAACCTGAGGCAGCATAGTAAATCCCACAGCATTCTGACTTGATGAAATGGAGGAAATATCTGTCGTAAAATTACAGGGGGCTTTGAAACAAGATGCTGTCAATACCATGCTACCCTATAAAACAATCAACCATGTTTTATGAGAGCACACTGTAATCATGTAATTACCGTATTATCCCTTTTTAGCACCCTGGGTGCAAAGAAAATTATAATTGAACTAGCCTTATTTCTTTATCTCTATTTGGTATATTTTTTGCATAATACCAATAAAACTATAGTTAAGTATTATATAATTAAAATGAGCATTTTCCTACTCATGAAGGGAAGGGGGTCCTTAAGGGGGGCAGGGGCTCTTAACAGGGATAATACGGTATATACAGTCTCAGCTGTATGGTGCACATAGCTTTATAATAGCATATGGTAAACACATTTTGGCCATATGGCTTTACAATGACATATACTAAATACAGTCTTGGCTGTGTGGCTTTATGGTGGTATATGACATGCATGTAGTCTTGGCTGTGTGACTTTATGGTGGCATATGATAAGTACAGTCTTGGCTGTATGGCTTAATGGTGGCATATGATAACTACAGTCTTGGCTGTATGGCTTCATGGTCGCATGTGATAAAAACAGTTTTGGCAGGATGGCTTCATGGTGGAATATGGTAAATCCAGTTTTGGCTGTATGGCTTCATGGTGGAATGTGGTATATACAGTTTTGGCAGTATGGCTGCATGGTGGAATATGGTAATTCCAATTTTGGCTGTATGGCTATGTGATGGCATATGAAAAATACAGTTTTGGCTGTACCACTCTATGATGGCATATGATTTTCAAATTATGTTATTTGTTGCTTGGCAACAAGATGCAATAAATATATTTACGTGTGTATGTACATACATGCATACAATGTGCACTGCATATGTATGTACATAGGTATATACTATATACGCATGTACATTACACATGGTATCCAAAATCTCACAGCTATTAGCTGCATATTAAACTTATTTTCCCAATCAATACATGACATGGCATTACCATGGTTACTGGGCACATGTTCCATATGTGCTATAGACAATTACTGCCATACAATGGCATATTAATATTACTCGTGTAACAGTCCACAGGCACAGCTGCTCACTCTCTCCTGATTTAACTTCTTTGTCACCAAAACCCCCCATCACTTACCATCAAGTCTGGCAAGTGTTGTCTTCACAGAGGCACAAATAACAATTGTAATTGTGTTCCTGAAGTTTTCGCTAAAGTGGTATTTGCTAAAAAGACCACTTCCCATGAATGATTGTACCTTTCTCCAACTGCTCCACGGAAACCATTTCCTTGGTAATTAATTTATCTCCGTTTTGGGAGCACCACCAAAGAGAAATTTCTATGGCAATGGTGGTGAAACATGTATCAAACAGCAGGCATTCCTGTATGGGCAGAGTATTTTACATTGGGACATGTGTCAAATAGCAGGCATCCCTGTATGGGCAGAGTATTTTTCATTGGGACATGTGTCAAGTAACTGGCATCCTCGTATGGGCAGAGTATTTTACATTGGAACTTGTCAAGTAGCAGGCATCCCTGTATGGGCAGAGTATTTCACACTGCAACATGTATCAATAGTTCTAAAACTAATATGAACTGAAGACATAACTAAAAACTGTAAACTTGACCCAGAGGTCAACAGACTGTATTAACTCTTAAATTCTGATGCCTGAAAATGGTCAGCTCCTACCAAATCTCAAATTGATACTGATATATTTCTGGTGTTAACAATTATGTTTTTGTCAAACAAAACGACTTCAACCTTAAATCTCTTGATGCTGGGGGGGGGGGGGGGGGGGTGTTACAGATAATTATTATGCAAGCTACATGGCTGCAAAAAATGAAGAGATTATATTTAAGGTCGACAATCAAAACAGGGCAATCTCAATATTTGTGTCCCTTCATGTACATAGGAGAAAAACAAAGAAAAATTTGTATGATCCATTAGATGTTTTCTCACAATTACACACAAGTTATGACATTTTCTTTTCTATTTGTAAAATATGATTTGCAATATACATAATCAAATTATATAAGAAAGATATCTGTCCATGTTTCATCAAGTTCTATGACAATTTTATACAATACGGGTTATACCTGGAAGATGTGACAGATAACGCTCTTGCAGACATGGTAATATAGATTTGTTATGTTTATGAGGGAATGATATTGCACAAACATCTAGCATTGAACAAATGTCACTTTCATCATTTACCTCACCTTCAACTAAAATAAATTTTGTATTACCGCCAAACATTTTTGTCATGGTGAGGAACAGCAGTAATTAGAAATAAAGAGTTAAATCTTTGGAAACATGAGAAGCTGGGTGTGGTGTCTGTAGCCTGTAGGTTGGGGGGGGGGGGGGGGTGAAAGCACACAAAAGGACATAACACACTACTTTTTTTATATACATGTACATTGTGTATCTGTTAAAAAATCTTGTCATATCACCAGAAAACCAAGAGAATCCCTCATCATTTTCACTGCATACTCATCCATTGTGTTTCCTCACTGATCACAGATTTGAAAAGAAAGTATGTTCACAATCATGTACATGTATAATATGTTGCAACAAAGCCCCCAGTCCTGCCTGTTATTCTTGTTGCTATGGTTACCTTTCAACTTGCACTACATGACATGGTTTTATCCTCTAATGTTGTTGCAAAATATGGTGATAGATACACATACATATAGTTATACCTTTAGTTTTTTTAAAGGGAATATTTTAATCAAATCTACAATCAAAATGTTGTTTGCATTATTCCTCAACTGTCTCAGTGACGGTTTGGTTCATGTCACGTTGGTTCCACCTTGGTACATGTAGTTCTTCAGTTTTCAAAAAAACCCAAAATCAAAACTTAGCAAACCTGACCTCGTTATTGCATTGCTGCATTGTACTATGCTACTTTTTTCTTTTGGTCAAATAAAACTGCTCTGACTCTGACTCTGACTCTGTGGAGATGAAAAGTTTCATGTAACTAGCAGCTTGAACTTCTGCTGATCAGCCCGCTTCCCCTCCCCAAAAAAGTCAGAGTATGCTTAACAATTGACCTACGAGAAGTATTTAACAAAGGTTGATAAGTAGCCAAGTACAATAATGCTACTACACACCAATCACACAAGGGCTTTGTGGAAGGGGGGTAAGGGGGTGTTTCAGTACGCTGGTACAGGTAATTAATTATTTTTCTAGAGTACGCAGTACAGAAAGTAAAAATCTTTCAAAATTTTGGATAGTACGAAGTATGTAAAATAAGAGTGCTTCCAGTACGCCAATACGGTAAAAAAAAAAGCCCCAGTACGCCAGTACAAGAAACCCCTTTCCCACCCTCTTTGTGCTCTTAACGATGATTTCCGATGCCAAGCAGTCATACATGACTAAAAGCCTCATGCTGGGCAGGGACCTTGACGAACTTTTCTGATGAATAAACAACTGAGATTTATTTGCCAAAAAGCAATGCTGGTGCACACCTATCATGCATGGTCTATCTGTCAATAAAATGTTTAGATGGGTAACTGCTGGAATCTCTGTGAAAGAGCCCAAGGAAGTGCCCTAATACACAGTGACTTTCCCTGATTTATTAATTAAGAGATAAGCCAAACAAAAAGATGGTACAGAATTCTGCAATGCAAGATTTATCTCCAAGAGAGTTTTCACATGGGCAGCTAATTCATTAATAAATGTAAAAGAATAATAAGTCACCCACAAAAATGTAAAAGAATAATAAGCAACACAAAAATGTAAAAGAATAATAAGTCAAACAAAAATATCAAAAGGCACCTGTACTTAGTATGTAAGGTCTATCATAACTAAAATAGTCATTAACAACAGACTCAATACCGTCTTGATCTTGAAACTGAGGTCATGGTCACCAAAATCACGTCATGAAATAGTGTCAAACAAGGACCATTGTACCATTGAGGTAAATTGGAATTTGTTGTGGCCTGTGAATGATGGTATTTTGTTCACAGTGGGACAAGTTGACAGTTTAATACCAAACTGGGGGGGGGGAGAGAGAGAGAGAGGTGTACATTAATAATGTCAGACGGCTAGACACAAGTGTGCAAGTAATAGTGAACCAAAATAGCACAGATAAAAGTATCAGACAACAAAGTCTGTAATTCTGGCACCTGTCCTTCCATCATGGGATCAAAGAAATGTTTTGACGCCAATACTCTTGATGCAACCATCCTGCCTCCTAGATATACACACTGGTGAACCAAGGAAACAGGCCTTGTGGTTATGTCATGATCTTGGCTCCTTTGGGGCCAATAATTAAGCCCAATCAATACAATAATCATACTGCCATTTATTGCTTTGGCACCATTTCCCAATAATTAAATCATACATTCAAATACACATATATTTGGCAGCATGCCAGTTAGCCAACGGTTCCAGGTGTTATTTAACAATTTGACAAAACTGTAGTGCTGGAGCAAATACTAAGCAGCAGTCTCTGTAATCATGGTAATTACTCTATATACAAAGCCAATTACATCTGCACATGTCCACAAAATCAGACCTATGGACTGCTCCAAACACAGCGGCATTGAATGCTTAAGAAACATACTTCAAAGTGAAAGAAATTCTCAAAAAAACTAAAGACCCTCTAGGAATGCTCAGAGGCAAAGAGACTCATGTTCTTTTAATTTTACCGACATTCAAACTGATGAGGATTTTCATGACAGCTACCTTTCCACTGATTCAGATTTTTCTGCATTTAACAGGGCACTGGAACAGACTGTCATTTGTATCTGCGCGAACGGTCATAAGCTGGTATCATTGGCATATAAGAAACTGAATAAAAGTTATCCCACAAATATGTAATTGGCAGAAATTACATAATAATAATTAAAAAAAAAAAAAAAAAAAAAAAAAAGTCTCAGAATTGATCCCTGTGGAACTCCCAATTTTGAGAGCAAGAACACCTGGGAGAGCTAGACCCGCAATGGTTAAAGAATTTACTACTTTACCAGTGGACTGTAAAATTACAAATATGTCTGCTGCCTTGGTTCTGAGGATGGTTCCTCCTGTGCACAGTAGATACCATTTGTCCAGATGAGCCCTGGTTAGAATTTAGTGGTCACTGGTTGCAGTGGATCTGACAAGGGGGAGCCATCTGTTTGGGGATTGCTCAACTGGGCAGTGCATGGTCAGACTGTACTTAGCTTTTCCAGTGAAGTAAAATAAGACTCTTAAAGAAATAAACACATTTTATCAATAAAATATTTTTAAAAATTAACAAGCTGAATTGAAAACAAAAAATAAATAAGAAATATACCCTGACCTGTGGCAGGTGTAGACAGAGCATTTGTAACCAGATTTGAAATGTCATATGCGAGTCCATTCTACTCAATTGATTTGTTCTGTCAAATCTTTGTTTGAAGTTTACAAGAAGCATGCTACAGAGTTGTAGGTCAAACAGCTTTTCTTGGTGTGCTCTGAGCACAATTCCAATCAAATGGATCCCAGCATCTAGACAGCCACGTTGTTCATAGTCCACCCATATGTCTCACTATAGCCTTGAAAGGAATCTGCTGCAGACTCAAACATAACGTTCTAACTGCACTGTCTGCCTTGCTCTCCAACAGGATGGTGTATCCACTGACATTATAACCAGAGTTGACGTAACCGCACACTGGCTACACAAAAATGCTTTCCCCAGACTGCTTCAGACACAGCACCAGAGTGTGTAAGCTGGGCACTGTAAGTTTGCTACTATCTCTGCATGGTCTGGGAGATCCAAGCATCTAACAAGAGATAACGCACTCGGTTGTCCCATAGATGTCATATGGAACTCACATTCTGATTTATTTTTCATGATTGCACATCATGATCCTGCCTGCCTGACACTGGCCCTGCCTTCCTCTTGTGACATAATGCCTGCCTGACACTGGCCCTCCCTTCCTCTTGTGACATAATGCCTGCCTGACACTGGCCCTCCCTTCTCGTGACATAATGCCTGCCTGACACTGGCCCTCCCTTCCTCTTGTGACATAATGCCTGCCTGACACTGACCCTCCCTTCCTCTTGTGACATTCAATGCTATTGCTTGTGACAGCAGGAAGGCAAAACATTCCATGCCATTCCTTGTGAAACTAATATCACATAGGGAAAAGTAAAACACTCCATGACAGTCCTGGTGGTATCAAATAAGGAAAGTTGTATTTGTGTCTTTTTGTCCAAAACCACTCCCTAGTAGTCATTACCCTATTCCGCAGTCCGAACTCTTTACTCTCCATAAGCTAACCTGTCCCTGTCTAACTTATATACATAAAAGTTCTATTGTCCGTATTGCACACGTTCCTCTGTAAGGAAAACATGCCATGCTATTCTGAATTATGATACTGACCTCGTATCATGAAAGCAAAACATTTTTGGCTTAAATAGCACATAAAATCTACAAAACTGCCAGAGTTAATTGTGATATCATTGTTTGTCATATGGCTGGTAGGAATTAGCCAATCATAAGGCTCAAAAAGTGTTGATTATATCCCATAACCATTGATTATGAAAAAGAATGTATTATGCAACTTGATAATGCATCTTTTTTGGGCTGACCTTCACCCTCAGTAGTCGCAAAAAGGGCCCGCAAAAAGAGTGAATTAAGTAAAACCTATAACTCATTCTTTCTGAATTAACCCTTTCAATGTCTAACAATAAAATTTGAAATGATTTACCTGAATTTCCATGATAAAAACCTTCTATTCAAGTACCAGCACGCATTATACCATCAGCCACAAAACTTCTCCGTGTCAGTAGTCTTGATGCAGTAGCATATCATGAACGCAAAGCAAACTTTGATTGTGAAATTGTAAAAACACTACAAATAAAAACCAACATACCTCCCAGTACTGCCGGTGCCGTCATTTCTTTGGAAAAATAATTGCTGAGTTGCAATATTATCAAGTTCAATTAGAGGCACGTCATCTTCCATTTTGTGGCAACTAGCAGATTCATGAACTACCTGAACGCCTGAGCGAAATCACGAATGAAGTGACTCAGAAGTGAAATGACACTGTCACACGTGTGTGTAAGAATTTGATTACCTAACTGACAGATAATACACTTTCAATCATGAAATCACTGATCCGACCTAAACACAAATGACCATTCCTACCAGCCAATGACAAACGTGTTATAACATGAAAGGAGACGATTATGGCTATTACAACTGTCTCGTGGCTTCGCCACTAGACAGTTATAAGCCATAATCGTCTCCTTTCATGTTATAACTCTCACATAACAAATGGTTCACAAACTGTGTGCTGTCTGCCTGGATAATTTCTCATGTGAGACAGCACATCTGGGCTCCAAATTAGCACCTGCCACCACTCATATGCAAATCAATTTTGTAGTCAGCAAGGGAATAATTATCCTTTGCTGGTAATGCAACTAACGCTATCTAGTTAGAATTTTGAGAAACCTAGCTGATTCATGAATTTCAGTCATTTTGGCTAGCATAAGAATATCATTAAGAAAACTAAAACTAAGTGTATTAACAATGAAGCTCACTCACACCTAACTTAAAGAAGTCATGATAATAGCAAATTCTGTGTACCAAAGTTCAGATCAGGACTTCTGACTTCCACACATTTTCAAACAATAAGTGAACATTCGCTCATGTATACATGTGAATGCCTCCTTCCAATTAAAGTCTCAATTTCAAGCTATATTGGCCCACATGAAAACCCACGGATCATTATATGTATATGTATAAATATACATTAAAGAATTAGCACTGCCACTCCAATGTGTTGTTCTGTCAAGATCAAACACTAGAAAATATGGTTGACACTACCCATGAAGTACATGTATCTGTTGAATAAGACCTACACAATACAGCTGTACCAACATGATGAATACACCTATAACACCGTGCTGACAACAGCTGACAGGTTAATTTGGGCATCCAATAATTAAAGATCAAAGTGGCAAATCACCTGACTGTTCAGTTCTGGTAGGCACAAGTTGAACCAATGTTATAACATACCACCTGGTGGGTTCAATCTCATTTAAGGCTGGGATACAGCCAGAATTTGAATAACTTAAGTGTGATATAATCCATAAATCAATTCTCATATTTGCCATGAAATAAGTCTACATAAAGAACAATACCTTCTTGCATAACACAGGTCTGCTGAATAAAGTCTAATTAATCAGTGGGCAAAATTAGACCTTGTCTCACCACAGGACAAGTACCAGTTGGTGTTCTTAACACGTGCCATTAGAAATCCATACCCATTCAATTCCCACATTAAAACATTGCGAGGCAGGTAAAGCCCAGAGCAATAGGGCCACTAGATGGCAGCACATACCACAAAAGTTCAAATTAACACTTCTATAAAACAAATTAGCTGCAGGCCCTGGAGCAACTGAATGGCACCCACCAGAAGCTGTTTACATATGCCCCATTGACACCAGATCTATATATATGCCTGCTGTTGTTTGTTTTGTTTGGACCCATAAAAGAAACATTGTATCATCAGATCTGACCTTCTTCACCCTAAGTCTCTTCAGTAATTCAGGGTTGTCCCTGAAGCTTTAATATGGTTTATCAGCACAATAAACCTTATACAAAAATCCCATAAAGCTTTTAACATGACTATCAAGCTTCAGGCGCTCCCATTAAGCTGTATTTTGCCTGAAATTAGGTTAAAAAATTTGTTTTTAGGCCTGAATTGCCTTGAAGGAGCAGCACAGCACAGACAAACCTCCTGAACGCGGGTAAAATGGTAAAGATTTAACTTTTCCCTGGGGACACCCGCCGTAATAATAGCTTGTCCCAAAGACAATTTTCAGTTTGCCAGTCAGTACTGTATACATGTACTCCATTGTGAGTGTGCAGAGAACGTGTGCATAATGCTGGGCCGTTCCGCCGGTGAACGTCAAGTATGACAGTCATAATATGAACAGTTTAACCCTTAAAGTGCTAATCACTGCTATAGCCGTTTTCTCATTACGTTAAACATATAATGGTTAAAAGATTAAAATTCCTCATGAAGATACCTTTCATTCAAATACCAGCAAGTACAGTCTAACGCAAAAAGTAGTCTTAGTCAACAGCTTTCCTTGGGTCACTTTGCGCGCATTGCGTGCAAAGTGCCCCGAGGAAAGCTGTTGACTCAATCTTAAATCAGCACTTTAAGGGTTAATCTCACAGCAACATCACTATGTGGTCAAGTCTGGCCTGTTTCTCTGCTTACATACCTGATCTCCAAATCCTGCAGAATTTCTTCCACTCTACACAAGGATCATTGGTGATGGTGGTAACTCGATGTGCACATCAACCAGACAGGACTCGGAAGTAGGAGCTGCCTCATACCCAGTAGCCAACTGACTGCTGGACTGGCACTGATCCCTGACAGCCTCGGCTTATCACATTAATCCATGCCAATTATGTTCAGCCTTCACACAAATTAGTTACGATAGACAAGCGCCTGTGATACACAGGCACCAAATTAAGTCCCAATCAAGAACAGATTCATCTCTTGTCCCAATCAAGAATGGATTTATCCCTTGTTTTAACTCAGAAACTATTCATTTTCTGTCACTTGGCGGTAGGCTTCAGTTGCATCAAAATCTTGCAAATTTACAAGAAAGGAAGCAAGGGGAGTTCCCAGTATGCTCGTACAGGTAACATCAACATGCTGCAAGCTTACAAGAAAGGGGGTAGGAAGGGGTTTACCAGTATGGTGATACAGGTAGTAAATTTGCCCCAATAAGTACAGAACTTTGGCAAAATTTAGATGTAACAGCTGGCACGCAGTACAGAAAATATGGGGCTTCCAGTGGGCCAGCACAGTACATAAAAATGTCTAGAATGGCACTTTGAAAAAAAAAAACCTTCACCCGTTTCTGACAAGATGCCATTTACACCTGAGCACTGGGCCCCACTTCACCAGAGGCAGCACAAGACCTATCACCAACAGCTGCCTGGCCAGCTTTGAGGCACAAATCAATTCTCCTGTAAATTATACCAGCTACACGTACACACCAAATGCTATACATTGTATCAATGCAACTTTGATGTTAAACACAAGACACAATAACAATATTCCACACCTTGGCCATATAATGGTCCTTATAGTGACTCACAACAATATGAGGTCCACTTTCATGTGAACAAAAACAAAAACAAAGAAGAAGCAGCAGCAGAAAATGAGTCCTTGTATTCCAAAAGTCAAACCTCAGCTGCATAGATCTACATAATAAATGACTGATGCCACTTCTGCTACCATTGGCAATATTTAACAGAGCTTGAAGCCTAACTGTTGGCTGCATAGGTCAATCCCAACGGGCATGGTAAAATGTACATGCTTTGTCTGGCATTTGCACATGAATCACAAGCATGTTTCACTGGCTCACGCGCACATATGTATATGTAAAAGACGGACCCAGGATTTTGTTTTATGAACTAGAATGAAAATTGTAACCCACCTGAAATGAAGGAACATACAACTCTGTGATATATATATATATATATAAATGAGATGTATGTAAGTCGCAGTGACCCAACACAAAATTAATCAGCACAACACAATAAAACCTCATAACAATTCATGGCATGATGATACACTGATAGGCTGTTCAACCACATACATTCTGCTCTCATTGTTCTGATACAAGTGGTTTCTTCACACTAAAATAATAATAATAATAATAATAATAATAATAATAATAATAATAATAATAATAATAATAATAATAATAGTAATAAATAAATAAATAAATAAATTTTCAAGAATGAAAAAAAAGAAAAATGGGTAGAAAACTTGCTAGTTATTACTGCTTTGAACATCCTTTTACAGAAATGAGGATGTCGCAAGTACACCGAGGGCTGTACCACTGCTTCCTGCTTGCGAAAAACGCACAATTTCAGCAGGGAAGCATGACATCCTCACACGGTGCTTCTTCAGAAATATTCCTGGGAACCCCCCCCCCCCCCTTTACTGAATCAAGAGCAAGGCTAAAACTATGCAATCACAACCAAAGTCAATGTCAAAGTTATTTAGTTGCAAACAAGTATCATTGTAAACTCAGTCCATGCAAAAAGTACCGGTCTGTCGGTTTTCACCGATAAAAAACCTCCATGGACCAATGGAAAATGCTAGCAAGTTACATGTTAAAGTATGGGGACTTTTGAAATTAGAGCAAATTGACCAATAAGAGAAAAATCTTTTTGCACAGATGTAGGTAACATACTGGAAGAATCCCTCTGAAATCTCAGAACAATGAATCAACTGTGCTCCCCCCCCCCCCCCCCCATCATACACTCTGGATCAAGTGTTACTCGACAAACCAGATGTGTGAATGGCCACAAACATGATTAGCACCTTCTTCATTATGGCTATCTTAAGGTTGTGAAATCCATTCATTTTGTGCCTCTCAAATGCCCTCTGCCAAAGATTCTGACCAGGCATTCTAATCAAACCAGGTGACTGAAATCTAGGCAGAACACTACACCACCAAGGCATCTCGGAGGCTGTCCCTTTATGTAACACACACCAGCTCTGTTATCTCATTTGTCCATCTACCTATGATAAAATAGGATATGCTGAAAATAAACTTGTATTAGGCTGCAAATCAAGCTGTGTTTCTGCCTGTGTTAGATTGGCCTATCATGTAACATGTACAGGAAATCTGTATTTAATTCAGAAACATGTACTGCATCATCTTGAACTGTGACCAGGTGAGAGCCAGACCCAGTACCATGATGTGTGTGCTGAAGCTGGCATTTCCCCTGTTCTCCTTACAATAATACAGCAGGGTGGTACCTGCTAATATTTATAAGACTGCCCCTGCTGCTGCCCACAAACTGGTCTCACATCGCAGATGGTCTTAAGTACTGGAAAATCTTTGATGTCATTCGGATAAATAATTGCTTTAAAAGCCAATAAAAATCTGGTCGTTGTATGCTGAAAACCATACATCAACTTTGCTGATTGCCATGTCTCTATAGTATTACAACAAGAACTGACCAGGGTTGGAAAGCAATAAATTGTCATTACAGCCAAAATGTGGGATAAAAGGGCCTCAAATCTTTCAGCACCAATTTCTCTGAATTAAATTTTATGCTTATCAATCAATTTGTAGAGGGCATCAATTTAAAGCTAAATACCATCTAGGAACCGTATTTTTTGTTTTTCCATGAGATGCCTCCTTCAGAGACTTCTTCTGTAGCTCACAAAATTAATTAACTATTGACGGTTAAAATGATGATCAAAGAATTTGACTATTCTGTAATTATGTATTTTATTAGTAAACAAAGAACACGGTTCCTGCATATTGATCTATACTTAAATTTTACATTTGTCAGCTGACCTTTATGGAAGAACACGAACATGTACAACATCAAGGTCCCAGTTCAAGTAGTTTTAAAGTTATAGCACTGATTAAAATTCATGTATGTTGCACTGTGACCTCAGAAGTATGGTCAAGGTCACTATGTACTGCCTAAGTGTGATCTTTATAGAGAAACATTAACTTGTTGCCTGACGAATTAGACAGTGAATAATTTAGACAAGTGTTATTATTGTAGTACATTTACTTGCACTCAAAGGGTTAACACAAGTTCTTTCTATAAGGCTTGTTTTATTTTTACATGTCATCAAAGGCAGTAACATCATGCTTTGATGTTTTTTTCCCCATTTCAATAAACTTCAAAGGTATCTTTCATCCTGTGCTTTTTTGAGTGACCACTGACTTCAGACAAATCTGACAACCTATGTCCTCAAAGTATTTTAACCACTCTTGTTCTCGATACGTCACACATTTGTTATCTTGTTTAAATTATATTGCTGTACATTTTTGCTGTGAATGCTGCCCTCTTTAAAGCATTTTGCTGCTACCATGTAACAAGGAGTCTGTACACATGCATTTACAATTACCCTCCCCTCCCCCTCCTGATCTTATACTCCACTTTCTTTCCATCCTTTAGAAGCATCCACATGTTTTCAGATGGCCACATGACCCTGACATATTCAGGGATGCCATGTAAATAAGGAAAACTTCCCTATCAACAAGCTGTCTATAACATATTTCATTAAAATCGAAAGCAAAAAGTTCTTGACATGATGAGGAAACATAAGTTTTCACACAAGTATGTGGTGACCCCTGACAAATCGGTCATTCAATAAAACGCAGAGATTGCTGGATCCATGCCCCCATCGCCTCATTTATAACCTTGCTAATGACAAGTCTCATTTTGGAATGATTGAAGTCAACAAAAATAGGCTATCATTGTGACCCAGATATTTGACCTAGTGACCTACTTTTACGCATGACAAACTCTTGTGTCCAGATACACAGGTCTGTAAAGTTTCATTATTCTAAGTCAAAGGACAACAGAATTACCACCCAGGCATGCAGCTTAATGTAGTTTTATATGAAGATATCACTGTGACCCAGATACTTGACCTAGTGATATACTTTTGTTTCATGACACACTTTTAGTCAAGAAGATGTGTGTGTGTGTGTGTGTGTGTGAAGTTTCATGAAATTAAGTTAAACAGTAAAGGAATTAAAGCCTGGGCACTATTTTATAAGAATATGTCACTGTGACCTAGATACTTGACCTAGTAACCTACTTTTTGTACATGACACGCTTTCGTGTCTAGATGCATCTGTGTGTGAAGTTTCATTATTCTAAATTGAAGGTCAAGGGAATTATACCTCCGACACGAATAGTGGAAACCCAGATACTTGACATAGTGACCTACTATTGTTTCATGACACACCTTTAGGTCAAGATATATGTGAAGTTTCATAAAACTAAGTTAAATAGAAAAGGAATTATAGCCCGGACATGGTTTTACAAGAATATGTCACTGACCCAGATACTTGATGTAGTGATCTACTTTTGGTACATGACACACCCTTATGTGTTGATTTATCTGTATGTAAAGTTTCATTAATCTAAGTCAAATAGTGAAGGAATTACAGCCAGGACACGATTTTTCAGGAATATTTCACTGTGGCCCAGATTTTAGTCAAAATATATGTGAGTTTGAAGTTTCAGGAAACTAAGTTAAATAGTAAAGGAATTATAGCCTGGACACAATTTTACAAGGATATGTCACTGTGACCCAGATACTTGACCTAGTGACCTACTTTTGGTTCACAACACACCCCTATGTCCAGATGCACCTATGTGTATATTTTCACTGATCTACGTTGAAGGACAAGCGAATTATAGCCTGGACACCAAACAAAGACCATGGACATGAAAAAGTGATTACTATATGCCCCTCCTCTGGCAGGAGGGTGGCATAATTAAATATCAGTAGCTCCACTCACTTAAAGATGTATTATGATGCAGGGAAACATTTTCAATGAAAAACAAAACAAAAAAACAGAACACTCCGAAGAGTTGATGCATATACATCACCAAGGGGCAGGTCAGAATAATGGATGAATACATCACAGCATCCGGAAAATCTAACATTTCATTTTAATTTTAAGATATACTTTTTAAACACTCCAGGTCTATGTACAGCTCTTCTCAGGCATTTTTGGTACAATGTGTTCAAACATCAAGAAAACTTGCTGACCCAGTCCCAAACCTACCACTGAAAGAGTTAAATGATAACATAGAGAAGAAGAAATTTGTGGGAGATACGTGTGCTTGTTACAAACCAGTCCATAGAAGAATAATGTGTCATTTGTCAGCGGTTATCTCATAACACTTGTTATCAGTCAGTTTACAATAGGTTAATATGTCACTTGTCATCAGTCAGTTCACAATGGATTAATATGTCACTTGCTTGCAGTCAGTCCACAATGGGTTAATATGTCACTGGTCTGTAGGCAGTCAACAAAAGGTTCATGTATCATTAGTCCTCATTCATCCACAAAAGACACTTGTCAGAAAGCAGTCCATGTAGGGTTAACGTGACACTTGTCTGTAGTCAGTTCATAAAGGGTTTATGTGTCACAAGTCACTGATAAATTATTAAAGTTCTGGAATTACATATCCTATGTATGCCTTATCTTAAGTTCAAGCCATGACCTTCATTTATGATTTACTAATAATTATGTTTAGTGTCTACATGAATTAATTTCCCTACTTTGGTGTGTGATTTACATGCATCTTTTTTCTCTCTTGAGTTCTGTATCACAATGGTTTCTTCACGTATTATTTCAATGGATGGTTTTATAATTACTTTGAGTTATAATTTAATATTTTGATATATGATGGATTATTACTTGGATGTTTTGCAGTTTTAATTCTCTGCTGATGGAGGTCCGTCAAAGTGGTAATGATGAACAAGAGGCCCATGGGCCTAATGCTCTGCTGGCACTCCAGCCATACTGCACCTGTTCATTTCAAAGTTGCGAGTCCTCTTGTGGCTTCTGCACATATAAAGCTTTTGTACATTTAGTGTATAAAATGTCCACCAAATGGCACTTCACTCCACATGTAATCATAGCTTATCTGTGCAATTCCTGTGATGGATATTGTTGCATGTGCTAAGACAACAACGAATGAGTCCTTAACTTTATGTCCTCAGTGACCTTGGGACAGAAGATCAAGGTCACCCAGATTATGTAATTTATAACACAAGAGACCCATAGGCCTGGTGCTGTGCTGACATTGCCATTAATGTCCAAGCTACACCCTGCCATGCCAAAAACGCCTCTTTCAACTTTACAGGCATGGTTAACTCACAAAAATACACCAGGATCACTGATATTATATAAAACTCTAGCTTTGGACATTGTTTATATATCTTAAAAATTTGGCAAGTCTAATTATATATCCAAATACTTTTCCAAATATGGAATTTTATAGCTTAAGACACATTTTCGCTCATAATTTCCGCCTAATTACAGGTGGCGCCACCAGTATCAGACGCAGCTTACACTTTCACCTCTCGAGACTCCCATGATTCCACCAAATTTGGTGATGGACTGCTAAAAATTAAAGATGCTAGTGTTTACAAAATTTTCATATTGGACCCCTATATTGCATAATTTTGTAGGTGGCACCACCAATATCAAAATAAACCTAGATTTTTATACAGACTACAAGTCATGAAAGTTATTTTGAGCTAACTTGAAAACTGTGGACGGTATTGTGCTAATGAGCAAAAGTTTAAAGACAGACGGACAAACAGACATGAGCTGTCGCATAAGCTCTGTTAACTTTGGGCAACAGAGCTAAAATGGGTTGATGTGTCACTAGTACTCAGCCACTTAATGCTGTTGTGTTCCTAGTAATCAGGAAGGTTCATAAAGGGTTAATCTATCAGAAATCATTACCCAGTCTACAAAGGGTTAGTATATCAGTTGTCATTATTCAACCCACAAAGGGTTAGTATGTCAAATGTCATCCATCAGCTTGTGAAGGGTTAATGTGTCGTTTGTCATCAGTCAGCTCTTAAAGGGTTAATGTATTACTTGTCATCAGTATGTCTGCAAAGTGTTAATGTGTCAGTCAGCTGCAGTCAGTCTGCAAAAGCTTTATATATTACCAGTCTTTGGTGGGCCCAGTCATTTGTCATCAGTCAGTTGATGGAAGTAATGTTCCTGCTGTCATTAATCACTCATTTGTGGTTTTAAACATCCCTCAAATCTTTTTCAGGTTCACTAACCAGTTACTCTTTTTTACTACTATCATTTTGGAATAAATTACTGAGCACTGTTGCCTTGCTTTCCAAGTACTTCCTCAATGTTTTTCTGCAGTGTGTATGTCATAAGAAATGTACATCCTGTAAATGTTACAATATTGACATATATATATATATATATATTCACACTGTCACTTCAAAAATTGAGGAGGGTGACAATCCTGTGCTCAAATGATCTTAGATACACATACAAACTGAAGTGGTCCTGTGAACTTCTGAGTAATATCAAAGTCACCTTTGTTTAAGACCATCGTCAATGTTTTTAACATGTACATATCCTGTAAATGACTTGGCATAATTCTGATAATTTGTTTAAAATCAGAAAATGAAAGCACCACCATGTAGTGGACAATTTGATGGAAATCAAATCCAGGTACATTTCCAATAAGTTTGAAGAGGATCCAACTTACAGCTTGAGACAAAAGGTCCAAACAAAAAAACAAAAACAAAAAAATTACAAAAAGATTCTTTAAAAAATGAAAAGGGATTACAGTGCCACCTGTTGAAAAAAATTAAGGTCAAGAGGTCCACATAAGCATCCCTATGCGATTTCAAGGCAACTGCTTTTGAGGTTTTTGGGGACGAAGATATCTGAACATTTTTCAAAAAAATCATAAAAAAAAAAAAATAAAATAAAAATCTAAAAATCATTGGTGTATGACCATTTTGACAGATTTGGTAAAGAATAACGTACAGTACATTCCCACCAGGTTTGATGTGAATCTGGATGATGGTTTTAGAGAAGAAATTGAAAATGTGAATTTCTCTTGCAATCCGTAATTCCCATTGAATTACATGGTTATCAATACAAATGCAATTATGCATGCCTTAAATGACAAGGGTACCCAAATAGAAAAATTCATAAACTAGACATACATTAAATACAAAGCATTGACTGAAGGGTCCGCCATGAAAAAAAATCTGCCATTTGCTCAAATTAAGTCATGGTAACACCAAAATCTAATCTGTTCTGTTATGGATATGGATAAATTAAAGATTACTATTTCATTTTTCTATACATCCAAGAAATCTATTGATGCTTTTTAGTGAAAGTCTTATCTACAAGTATCTGATCAGATTTCCTTTCATGCAAACTCATTTGCAAGAAGGATTGATATAGGGCACCGCCCTGTTTCCTAATTGCTTTAATAAAATATGTTTAAACCAAACTCATATTGTTTTTGTTTATTATAATATAATTTAATTCCGCTCGACTCACTTAAATACTGGTGATCTTTTCACTTTATGGTCACTTGACTATCCACATGAAGCACTCAAGTGACCAACTTACAGGAAGCTGGTTGTTGATTTTGACACTGCTAGGAATGACCAGTACAGTACAGACAAACGGAGATAATCATACTATAAAATTTGAGCAAGGTGCAGGGCAGCATTCTGGAAATATCGCAGTAAGGCCAGCCTTAAAAATATTTCTGTTTCGTATAACAGGGCCTTGAAAAATTTGATGAGGCAGGGAGGATTTTTTTTGTTTTTAACAACTCATACCTACTACGTATTACTGCTATAAGGGCATCATGCCGGTACGGGGACTGATGGACTTAGTACTGATATAAGATTAACAAGATTCCAGGTTGAAAACTTTTTATTAAATCTGTATTAAAGCAAGAGACTCTGCCACAGATGAGGTCCTAGCAGGACAATATATGCTTCAGGCTGGTTTGCTCGCGCTTAGACAGCGTAGCCCTACTGTAAATATACCTCGGCTTGGCTTGAATTGGGGTGGGTCTTTTGCTATTTTAAACATGTACATGTACAGGGCCTCAAAATACAAAGGATTAGCCTAATTATAAAGTTGCCTTTTTTTGAAATATCACAGAAGAAAAAGAATAAGCTATCAAATACAAATGTGAAGTTTTAATTTTCACTTGACAACAGCAGGGGAGGGGAAGGGTGTTTGATGAGGGTTCAGAGTAAATATTAAGTCATGAACACACGTCTTTTGTGTGTATGTGCAGGGACGTGGATTAAGAGTTTTATTGCTCCATGGTCAAACTGAGAGAACAAAGCAGGGCTCGGCAATTCATGTGTGCGATTGTCCAGGACAAGTCAGATTTAATCTCGGGCAAGTTAAAATTAATAGGTACTTGCCCGGTTGGGCAACCAACTTTTTTCTCGCTGGAAACTCTATTCCTCAAATTTTCATGACACAGTTACAAGTTGCAGTTGTTTGCAAGGCCGGGATCCGGGGGTGGGGGTGGGGGGTTAATCACTTAAAAAAAATCAGAGCTTTCGCAGCACGTGCGTGGGGCACCGATAGGTGATAATAATCACTAATTGATAAACATTCCAAGTTTAAACAAATACTTGGTCCGCGGTTGTATTCATCAGAACTTTATTTCTGTCACCACAAGCAGACATTTTCACTGTCGTACATACGATTACGTTATGATAGAAAAGATACAGGCAATAATTATTGGTTTGCTGAGCGGGGTCACACTACTCACGGTCAGTGTGATCTGCCCCAACGATGTCATAGCAGCATCAAAATACAATAAAATTTGCATGGTGAATTCATCTGCAAATTCACATCAAATGCCATTTATCGGTGGGTTTTAACAATGTTGGGAAAAACAGGTGCCTTGAGATGACTTCCCAGTCAAAAACAGCACACAACTTCCAGTCACACACAAGTGGCAGCGGGGAGTGGATCTGCGGTGAACTGACCCAGTCTCACGGACTGATTTGGGACACATTTGGCTATTCCCGCTATCCCCTACCTTTGCGTATTTGCCTGTGACTCCAAATAATTGTTGCAATAAACACTGGAATCTTTATTTTCGCATGCTGCAATACAAACAAAGCTTCCCGTTTGTGTGTTCCCTCTGTAAATTACGCCAGATTCACACATGTTCACTGGGCGGAAGCCATGATGAAAACACTGTAACACGAGCCGTGATTGGCTCATTTGTGCATGTGACTCAATTGACCAATCGGGTGATGTGTTGTGCATCAGACCACATGGCCAAAGCAGCTGTTTGTGTACAGTTGCAGGAAAGATGTCGACGGTGCGCACACTCGATTTCTGATTTGAAATATTAAAATTTTCGTTTGAATTTTATCTAGGAACAATGTTTATTGCAAGGAACTTGCCATACTGTATACGCAAATTTACTACGATGTACCGATAGCATTCATGTTAGGTACGCAAATGATATGCGTTTACAGAACTGCCACACGGGATGTGCAAGTAGCGTTATCAAGCCTGAAAAAAAAATTTTGCACTGTTGAAAAAAAATATTCCAACCGCAACGTTTTGCGCACACCGGGCGCGTTATACGAAACAGAAATATTTTTAAGGCTGGCCTAACGGGCCCTAAAGAACATACAATTAAGCTGCCATTTGCTCAAATTAAGTCATGGTGACACCAAAATCTAATCAGTTCATCTTGGCATGCTCGATAAGCATACTGCCAAATCTGAGCAAAATACATTGGAGCATTCTGGAGATATTGTGGTAAAGAGCCCTAACAATAAAATAATTAGGCTGCCATTTGCTTAAATTAGGTCATGATGATACCAGAATTTAATCAGTTCATCTTCGCCAGGTAAGATAACCATATTGCCAAATTTGAGCAAAATACATGGAGGCACTATGTAGATATTGCAGTAACAAGAATGTGCACATCCAGAAGGACAACCGAAAAACATAAAGGGTCCCCCCATGGGGCAGACCCTTAAAAATCATGGAACTTGAGTCTTGACCCAGACCCAAAAATCACTAGACCATGACCAATTGAACAAATTTTGCAGAGACTCACCCAAGACACATGCAAGTTTGAAGTGTGGGTGTGACCTGGGACCTGCTATTAAGTTGTCCTACCTGTAGAGTGGTGGAGAGATATCAAACCATGGAATGGGTGTGACAAGTGCCTCCCTGCTGCCAGGTCTGCAGTACCATCATGCTCTACCTGAAAGTACATATATCCTGTCACAGTTCATAGAGTGCTAATTTGTATCCACTTCCAATCCCTATCAGGGCTAGACAATTAAAATTTAAGACTTTGGGTTCTTTGTCTCCCTCTACCCCCTCGCAGTTCCGAAATTTTGCTTGCTTGACCACAAGGTTTATAAAACTTGTTCAGCAGTCCTTGACTTACCTCAGGGGCTTGCTGTCTTGTGCTGCTGCTCAAGGAACTTGATGTGCTGCCGACTGTGTGTCAGCTCAGTTTGGACACACAAAGTTATTTTCCAGCACACAGGCCTTCTTACTGGCATACAACCCACAATGGAACAGGACAGTGGCATTCAACTTTTTATGTTTGCCACTACAGAACCACCGCTAACTGCACTACAAAAACGGCTACATTAGAGGGGTGACCTTTCTTGAGGGAGGCAATGCAATGGAAATGGCCACTTCCTACATGACTACAGCAAAACTTTTGTGTACATATTTGTCATATTTATGGTACTGACTGCAAAGATCTCATGTTACTTGTATATCACTATCATGATTGTACATGTATACCAAATTGAATGTTTGAGAGCCCTGGGGGAGATTAGGAAAATGCACCTGCATTAACCTAACCAGGTCACCCTTGCAAAATAAAGCTTATATATATATATATATATATATATATATATATATATATATATATATATATATATATATATATATATATATATATATATATATATATATATACATATACAAGAGGGCTGTGTGAACAGCCCGTGCCTCAGCTGATCTTGACATTCATCACACTTGCAGATCTATGAACTTGGGAAAGGATCAAGGACACCATGTTCTGAGTAAGTCTGACCTTTATAGAAGAACACTTACATGTGCAACATCAAAGTTCAAGTAGTTCTCAAGTTATAATGAAGAGTAAAATTCATGTATGTTGCACTGTGACCCCACAAAGGAGGTCAAGGTCATTCATGTACTGTCTCAGCATGACCTTCATGCAGAATAATTAACATGTGTAGCTAACTCAAAACAGATCTCAAGTTATCACGTAAAAAGTAAATTTTGTGTCAGTTGTCCTGTGAATTAGCATTAGAATGCCCATTGACTTACATAGTAATCAATGGGAAAGCTGCATTGAACCATAAGTACCCGAATTGAAAATCCTTAAAAATCAGGAATCCAAAGCAGTGCCACCTAGTAAACAACTGTTTGACCCTTCCACAACAACATATCCATCACATTTCAGCTTAATCTGAGGGACCGTTCTGACAACAAGTGAAAAATAGCAAAACTATACAAAAAATTCCTAAAAAAATTGCAGCGCCACCTGGTGAACAAATTGGGAACTAGGTGTCCCCGGGAGTGTCTATGTACGATATCAAAGCAATTGGGTACGCACTACGCAGTTTCGGAGAAGAAGATTTTTTAAGATTTGTCAAAAAAAAAAGAACAAAAAAATTCATTAAAAATCCAAAAATCACTGGAGCATGAACATTTGAACAAAATTGGTAGAAACTCACCCAAGGTACATTGCCACCAAGTTTGAAGTTAATCTGGATGACGGCTTTGGAGAAGAAGTAGAAAATGTAAATTAGCATTAGAATGCCCATTGACTTACATAGTAATCAATAGGAAACCTGCATTGACCGACAAGTACCCGAATTGAAAAAATCGTTGAAAATCAGGAATCCACAGCATTCCCACATAGTGAACAACTTTGTTTGACCCTTCTACAAGGAACATATCCACCATGTTTCAGCTTAATCTGAGTAACGGTTCTGGAGAAGAAGTCGAAAATAGCTATAACAGACAAAAAATCATAAAAAATTAGGAAAAAATTGCAGCGCCACCTGGTGAACAAATTAAGAACTAGGAGTCCCAGGGAGTGTTCCTGTGTGATATCAAAGCAATTGGGTGAGCGGTTTCGGAGAAGAAGATTTTTTAAGATTTACCCAAAAAAGAACAAAAAAATTCATTAAAAATCCAAAAATCACTGGACCGTGACCATTTGAACAAACTTGGTAGAGACCCACCCAAGGCATATTTCCACTGAGTTTGAAGTGAATCTGCATGACGGTTTTTGAGAAGAAGTCGAAAATGTGAATTGTGGACGACGGACAGACGACGGACGGACGACGGACCCTCAAAAAACCTCAGCTGACTGACAAGTCAGCTGAGGTAATAAAACCCCATGAGGGTGCAATTTGGCAAGAGGGACCAGGACCACCATATGCATAATATATACATGTATATGGACTCAGAATGGGTATATGTAGATGCATGATAATTACTCTTTGTTGTCAATTTTCAACCCAATGTAAAGTCTTGTCATGGGAGACCACCCTCTCTAAATAGACCAATTTGCAAAGTACCAAAGTCTATTTCTCCATGTAATATACTTGTGACAGACCACCAAAGGGTTCCAGTTTCCCAGTCTAGTGAGAGATCTTACACATTTTGCAGTCTGTTTAGGAAAGGTCATGAATGTATCTCCTTCCAGCTAAAAAAAAGCTAGTGCCCACCAAGCAATATCATGAGCCAACCACACACCTTTTGCTATCATACTAGAAATGATAACCAGGCAATAGTAAGTAACTTATTGGTATCAGATCAAGGAATGTTACAGTTAATTTTTTGATGAAGACTTGTAAAAATGTTGCAATATATTTGACCACTATAAAATATTTGTACCACTTTCCTTCGAAGTACCTGTATATACATACAAATTATCTCAAAGGGCCAATACACACAATTCAATGCAAGTATGCACTTGTTTCTGTTTACAAAAAAAAAAAAGTCCTAGAAATGGACATGTAGGAGGAAGATGACATCAACCATGACACAATGATGATGTGGGACGCTTGCCATGTGTGTCAAAGCTGTCACCCAAACAAGCTGCTCTTGATGAGGCATTTGTATTCTCTCTGAATATAGCTAGCAGGAAACCAATGTACAAGTATATGTACATATTACAGCAATAATTTTATTAGAAAAGCTGGCAAATGGCACGGAGGTGATCTTCTGGAGTAGCTCATAATATATATTACCATCAACAAAAAAAAACCCAAAAAAACCTTCGTCTCTGCACATCAAGATGTATACACACATGCACACACACATGTAAATAGACACACCATAATCATTCCAATTGTAGCACACTTCCTAATAGAAGCACATGCCCAATTTTTATTTTGTGGACTTAACATACAATTTCATTTTAGCCCATTATTTTTTCTAAAATATTAACTGCTGTTGAAAAGATAGGTACCACTGATGGTACTTTTAGCTTCCCATGCTTCATTTGTACTGTAAAGGCCTCTATTATTTTAACTTGAAAAGAATCTCGGTTACACTGTGTCACACTACCCAAGATGTTTGATTCACATTTCTTAAATAATTCTTTATTTCATTTTTGTACAAAGCAAAGAAATAGAAATACTAGATATGGACAAACATGAAAAATAGAAAAATTAGTTACAATCTTAAATAACTGTGTATATATTTGTGGTATCAGAAGTCTGTATAAAATACATCAACTCTGAGTCAGGAAAAATTGTTGAAAATAACACAATCCTTTTTCTCAAACAATCATACACGATTCAGAATTGTTTGCACTGGCAAAACATGCTACTGTTGGGATGAATATGGTATGTACACACATACAAAGATACATGAAACCTATGGGAATAAAAATAATCTGGTTAAAATAGACAAAATGCAATTCAAAATAGCACATTGCGCCAACATGACAAGCCAGTGCTGGACACTGAACACTTGTTACTGCACTGCAACTCCAATAAACCTGTCACAATCAAAATTATGTGCAAAGATAAGGCAATGTACAGTGGTACCTGCTGTATGCAACCACTGCCGTGAGCAGCCGCATTGCTTTTTTGTCGTCACCGGGCTCAAACATAAGAGTCAATTTCTTAGTAGAATTTACCTGTGGTGACCGGTCACCTGCTGTATGTGGCCACTTTTTCTTGGCAGAAGGGGTGGCCACATACAGCAGGTACCACTGTATACACCAACACAAAACTGAAGAACTGACATACAGGTATGGTGGTACAACTAAGAAAAGCCCTCATCTGCATCTCATTCACATACATGGTGACACCAAAATCTAATCAGTTCATCTTAGCATGCCAGATAAGCATACTACCAAATTTGAGCAAAATACATTGGAGCATTCTGGAGATATTGCAGCAAAGAGCCCAAATGAGCATGTAATTAAGCTGCCATTTGCTCAAATTAGGTCATAGTGACACCAAAATCTTTTCAGTTCATCTTGCCAGGTAACGTAACAGATTGTTCAACATTATCATCATTTTTGAATTAGCACCTAGGGTACTAAATTTCATGAGCTCCATCCCCCAAATCAGTACTTTAAAAATGATGATTTTCCCAAAAAAATCATAGCAAAACTGCACATAACAGGCCAAAAATTGACCATCATTTTCCATATTCTGTGAAAGTGTACAGACCCATTTAACCCCATGGCCCCTTGCATACTGTAAGTACTAATTAAAAAATGATGAAAATGTTGAACTGTCCCTAAGCATATTGCCAAATCTGAACAAAATACATGGAGCCATTCTGCAGATATTGCGGTAAAGATAATGTCACAATGTGCACATCCAATCAGGCATCCAGATGGTTGGATGGAAGGAAAACCCGAAAACAGAACGGGTCTCCCCTATGCCTATGGGGCAGACATTTAATTCCTAAAAAGTACAACTGAATATAAAAATTACAAAAAGCAAGCAATTCTATTTCATGAACACAAGACTTTGAATATATGTATACATACATATGCATGTAGTTCTTTAGCACCCCAAGACCTGGAACCGCAGGTCAAAGACGCAAAAGCATCGTTAACAAATTTGAATATGTTGTGTTTGACATCCTCCCTGTTTTGCATTGTCATAACATAACTAAGCCTAAGCTAAGGAATACACATTTATCACATGGCATAAACGCATGTCGCGCAGTAAACATGGTAAATGTATTTATCATTCGCAATGACATTGTGACTCGCCTTGAAATACTGCTACCACGTATCTCAGGCTCTCTCCACTCCAAACACTAACTGTCTCACCGTACAGCCACAACAAGAGGTGGTAGTTCTATGGTCTAAGTTATTGACAAATGAACATAGAACCTGGTACAGTGGTAGGGAAAAGCGAAAGTGCCACTGGAGTGGCAGTCACTGGCAGTGTCACCGACGACAGCGACACTGTCACAAACTCACCATGCAAAGGACAGTCATGTCACAATGATTTTCACGACAGAACACGGCATAGCACTTAATGATAGAACCGCCTCGAATTCTGAGCAAGTATGGCCACAGCTAATGATCGACATACCTCTATTTCCAAGTTCATATGTGTGTTTGAATCCTAGCCAGATTTCTGCATCCATTCAAAGGTAGCCATGTTGGATCTAAATTTAGGGCGACACGCATGCGTGAGTGCGCACCTGTATTTGTTGACAAACACGGCAGCCCGAAGTTGTACTAGTGTTCCGGGCAAAGTGTTACGTTACGTTACGTTGTGACCAAATTCTACAAATAGCTCATTAATTTCTAAACATTCAATTCGTAGCAGGTGACATATATTGTGATTGCTGCACAAATGAAACATTTTAAGATTTTGCTGACACTGAAGCAGCAGAAGACGGAGAATCCCGACAACAACCGACTGGTTGAAATCATTTGTTCATGGCGTTCCATCATGGCATGCAAGCACGCACTGATATTGTGCACAACTCAGACATTCACATTTATAGATGTAGTCTACAATTTATACACTGCTTTGCCCAGCTGGATTCAATACGATGCGCTTTTAATTCTGATTAATAATTTTTATGTTTCAAACGTTACGTGATTTCATAAGAACTGGAAGTTGTTGGCATGTAAAGTCGATGACACCATGCAAAAATGTGTACCATGTGCGGGCATTTATAATAGGCTCACAATCAGTATATTACTCGGAAGCGTGTGTCCTGGCGACACATCTGAACATCGATCGCTGTACTCGGCAGATCTGTCCAGAGTAGCTGTCCTGGTAGACATCCACGTTCCATGTACTGGGTCATTCCCGTTGCCATCGCCGCACGGTCGAGTGTCCGCTAAATTGTCACTAACCTCGGTTGTGATTCTGGGTTTACGAAGTCCATTCTGGCTTCCCAAATTTGCTTAGGTTTCTAAAGCGGGGAAGTTGGGGGATCTCTTCATTGTGTTCAAGACGCTCCAAATCGGCACTACACGGTTGTAGTCTGCCATGATTTTTTTTTTTCATTTTGAACAATATTTATTTCTGCTCTCGTTGCTTTATGTCAACTGGCATATATATAAGCAAACATTTTGTCAAAATGTTACACAACACCCACTCTTCATGGCATATCTGGAATATCAACTGAAATTTTCTAGTTACCAAGTACTAAAAAAAACATTCATAATACACTTGGGTCACACCAACAAAATAAATGGGTGTTAATCAACTTATTGTTTATATATATATATATATATATATATATATATATATATATATATATATATATATATATATATATATATATATATCATTTACACAGACTATATATTTTATGGGGGTTTGTTGTTCTTGTTCTTTAGTACCTCACTTGCAAATTTTGTTTAAGGTGTGTAATATGCTGACATCATTTTGTTCAGAGGAGAGGAAGGGTGTGCAAGAAAAAATTACGAAGACGAGAAAAGCATTCGTTTTTGGGGTGTGCTTTTTTTTTTTTTTTTGACATAAATGTACAAAATAATGTTAAAGCTTGGTGCCCGGCACTAGTCATTTTAACCGTGCACGGTGGTTTATTCCGCGTTCTTCGCTTTCCGCCACCACAGACAAGGTAGGAAGTATACGGTTACATTTGTGGAGTGATTCGATAATCCAATGCTTGACTTCTTTCACAATCCAAGTAAACAAATGTGTCTATACTTTATATATATATATATATATATATATATATATATATATATATATATATACACATATATATTATTCATGGTCTTTCAGTGACACGTGAGCAGTCTTGCTGGTCTGGTTTTGAAGGAACACCATTGTGTTCGAAGCAAAATTAAAGTCAGTATACGCGTTGTAAATGGGGTCATCTCATCAACTCAATCTTTGTCACTTCATTATATGTGTTGTACCTCAGTCTTAACATATTCCAAGTTGGGTGTGCAAAATATAGCTTCATTATTTCGCTAGTCACGGCTAAAATAGTAGATATTTCAATCGGTGATCACCGAAACCACCCTGGATTTAAAATTACAAATGTGTATGTGGGTGGAGTTGAATGTTTTGATGAATGGCTAGTTAATTGATACCAGAGACAGGGGGGGGGGGGGGGGCCGGGGGCCCACCCGTGGAGGGGCATCCAGTGGACATGACTGTGGTTGTACAGTTATGTAACATAACCCTATTCATCTACTTTTGCTGATGAGGCAAAGGTCCGTCTGGTTTCCATTTTACCAGACCATGATCATCTATTGCGAGGATGTGTCTTTACAGTGGTACCCCTCTTGTGAGGCCCGGCCTTCTCACAGAACACCACCCCTCTTGAATCTCCACCATTCATTTGCAGAAAGTATGACAATTCCATCATATGGCCCCCTATAGAAAGCCCCCCTTCCCAATAAGGCCACTTTTCTGTTGCATTTGGAATGGACTTACAGGAGGCACTGTATCACCAAATTAATCTTTTTGGTGTAACAGGAACTTAACGGCCTGACCACAGAAATGAATGTGTGTTGTTTTCCCCATGAATCCTTTTTGATTCAATGATCATGAGAGATAGAAGCCAGAACTTTCATGTTGTTGTTCTGTATTGGATGCCACTTGGAATATCAAATAAATGTGACGCTATTCTCCAACATGGTGCCTGTAACATTAGACAGTATTGACTGGCCTGCCCTCTGTCCCATGTTTGCAGTTTTAATTTGTACTGATAACACATTCAAAGGGTGTTAAGTCCACATGCTGGGGCTAACCCACAGAACCAGATATGGCACCTACATGTGCTCTTTGTTGACAAATTGTCACTTTTATGGTTGCTAAGGAACAAAAAACCGTTACAAGTCTTGCATATTCACTTGAAGCAACTCACAAAATTTATCCTTAATTTTCATGGAATTAGTAATATTTTTGCTGTAATGAAGGTGCAAGCAAGTCCCACAGGGATAAGATGTACCTTATGATACCAAAATTAGGCACACTCCGGAAAATCATTTTAGCGCATATACTCACTTTAACTTGCACCTCACTGAAGGAATTTCGCTTTAATACATGAATTCAAACTTGTATAGATAATTTCTAATAGCTCTCTCTCTCTCTCTCTCTCTCTCTCTCTCTCTCTCTCTCTCTCTGTCTCTCTCTCTCTCTCTCTCTCTCTCTCTGTATGTATGTATGTATGTATGTATGTATGTATGTATGTATGTATGTATATATATATATATGTATATATGTATGCATGTATGCCAGTATGCACAAAATTATTAAGAAATATCATTTCAAAGCAAGTGAAGTGTTTAACAATGTGATGTAGATATATGGAAAATGTTCATCTCTGAGTAAAACACCCAAATCAAAATTCGAGGTTTTAAGTTGCTGATATTAATAGGTATGAATTTAAATTTTAATGAAACAGGCTGTGGGCTGAGAGACACCAAATAAATTACTGGATTTAGAAGAAGAAAGTCAAGAGTTTTTCATTGTTCTTTTTCCAATCAGCGACATGACCGAAAACCTGCAAATGCCAGTTATTCATTATGAAAATGGGGAGATAAAATCATTAACACTTATGAGATCATGGATTCAGGATTTCTTGTCAGCGACCACACTCACAAAAGATCATATAAATCTAACTTGAAAAACTCCGTCTATAACTGTTGTTCTTGTATTGAACAATAAATTCTGTTGTTTATAAGACTTCTGTAATAAAAACTGTTGTGATTTTATTGGAAAACATGCAGCATGGATCTCACAAGGAATACAGGTTGCCCTATAAGAAGTGAGGTTGCTTGTTCAGAAAACCCTTTCCACAAAAGGACCAGGCGGTGTAGACTTCTCTGTCAACTGTTACAGATTTCATTCCATCAAATTGCACGTGAATGTGCTGTTCGGATGTCTTTCCAGTCACTGCCTTGCAATTTGAACACCCCCTGCAACCGTACTCCACCCCTAGAAACATCTGCGTTTAACACAGGGTTGGTACTCACATTGAATAAGTAAACCTAAAAGGGTATTCATAACAGTTCAGCAAAAAATGTTCTATCCATCCTGCCGCGATTATTTTACATGCACATCGGTCAATAAAGCAAACCGTATTTGGTGTTAAAACTGCAATTTAAAATGTTCATAATAAATATCGCAAAACCACTTCTCCTATGCAAAACAAACAAAAACTACAAAAGCAGATTTGCTTAACTGCAAATCTGTCTGGGTGACTTCAAAATAAGAACAGTTTAAATGCTACACTTTGCCATTGTTGGACATAATCTAAATTTTGTGTATTTATCCTAATTTGCATGCATCAAAATTTTACAACTTTAGTGCATGATTCAATGGATGTGGCTAAAGTTTGAATGACAACACTATCTATAATAGTTTTGAAGATATTCAAGATTTTAATTTTGTGTATTTGCCTAATTTGCATCAATCAAAAGCCAAGAACGTTGGTTCACGATTCACTGGATGCGATTATCACAAACCTAAAAATTGAAGTTGGAATGGTAGCTCTTTGTATAATAGTTTTGAAGTTATTCAAGATTTCGATTTTGTGTATGTGTGTATTGCTTATTTACATAAATTAAAATCTCGCAACTTTGGTTCATGGTTCATTGGATGCGGCTATTTCACAAACTTACAAATACAAGTTGAATGGCAACTCTATCTATAATAGTTTTGAAGCTATTCAAGATTTAGATTTTGCATGTTCACCTAATTTGCATGAATTCAAATCCTACAACTTTTTTTCATGGTTCATTGGATGCAGATTTGTCACAAACCTATAAATTAAAGTTGGAATGGCATCTCTATGTATATTAGTTTTAGAGATATTCAATTTTCATTTTTTCAATGCCCCTAATAAGCATAATTTAAAATTCTGCAACAGTCCATTATATTGGCAGGTGTCACAAACCTATACATGCACATAGGAATTTTGTGTCTATCTGCAATAGTTTGGAACATATGGTGCTTTTAAAATTTTAATCACCCATAATCTGCGTAATTTTAAACATCATGACCATTCCAAACGACATGCATAGTTTCACTGATAGGTCAGTCACAATGGTGAGTTTGGTGGCTTTCGGAATAATAGTGTCCGAGAAAAACTCTGGGCAAATTATGTCGTAAAGAAAGAAAGAATGAAAGAAGAAAAGAAAGAAAGACAGAAAGAAAGAAAGAAAGAAAGAAAGAAAGAAAGAAAGAAAGAAAGAAAGAAAGAAAGAAAGAAAGAAAGAAAGAAAGAAAGAAAGAAAGAAAGAAGGAAGGAAGGAAGGATTTGCTTCTCAGCAAATCTGGGTGCCTTCAAAATGATAACAGTTTGAAATGCTACACTTTGCAATTATTCAACATAATCTAAATTTTTTGTATTGGCCTAATTTGCATAAACTAAAATGCTACAAATTTGGTTCTTGCTTCGTTGGATGTGGCCATGTCACAAACTTATAAAGTGAAGTTTGAATGCAACTACTATCTATTATTGTTTTGAAGTTGTTCAAGATTTAGATTTTGAGTATTTGCCTTATTTGCATAAATTAAAAGCCTGTAACTTTGGTTGTTAATGCATTTGATCAGGCTATGTAACATACCTAATAATTTATGTTGGAATGGTACTTGTATGTCTAATAGTTTTGAAGTTATTAAAAATTGAAATTTAGTGTATTCATCTTATTTGCATAAATTTGTACAATTTTGGATCAGGGTTGATTGGATGCACATGTATCACAAACCTATAAATTGAAGCTGAAATGGTACCTCTAACTATAATAGTTTTGAAGCTAGTCAAGAATTAAATTTTACACTGTCACCTAATTTTCATAAATTCAAATCTTACAACTTTGGTTCATGGTTCATTGGATGCATAAGATTTGGAGCTTTTAAAATTTTAATTGCCCCTAATTTCCATAAGTTTCAACATCATGAACATTCCAAAGAAGGTGCACAATTTCACCAGAAGGTCAGTCATCAAGGCAAGTTTGGTGGTTTTTGGAATAATAATGTCCGAGAAAAAAATCCAGACAAATTTGGTTATAAAAAAGAAAGAAAGAAAGAAAGAAAGAAAGAAAGAAAGAAAGAAAAAAGAATTCTTGAAAAAACTAAATGTCTGGGCTGGCACCTAGACGTAACTAGAAAAGAAGATTTGCTTCACAGCAAATCTGTCAGGGTGCCTACGACTTTGGTCCATGGTTCATTGAATGCGGACTTGCTACAAATCTCCAAATTGAAGTTGGAATGGCATCTGTATGCATAATAGTTTTGGAAATACTCAACCTTTCATTTTTTTCAATTTCCCCATAATAAGCACAATTTAAAATTCTACAACTTTTATTCACAGTCCATTGTATTGGCAGGTGTCACAAACCCATACATGCACTTTGAAATTTTGTGTCTTTCTGCATTTGTTTGGAAGATATGGAGCTTTTAAAATTTTCATTGCCGCTAATATGCATAAATTTGAACATCCTGACTATTCTAAACGATATGCACAATTTCACCAGTAGGTCAGTCAACATGGCAAGTTTAGTGGCTTTCGAAATAATGGTGTCCGAGAAAAACTTCGGACAAATTTGAGTGCCATGGGAAAGAAAGAAAAAAACTAAAAAGAAGATTTGCTTCACAGCAAATCTGTCTGGGTGCCTTCAAAATGAGAATACTTTGAAATATTATAATTTGCTATTTTTTAGCATAATCTAAATTTTGAAATGAGAACAGTTTGAAATATTACACTTTGCCTTTGTTCAGCATAATCTAAATTTTGTTTTACACTGATTTGCATAAATTAGAATGCTACAACTTTGGTTCTTGGTTCATTGGATGTGGCCATGTCACAAACTTATCAAGTGAAGTTTGAAGGACACTTCTATCTGTAATAGTTTTAAAGCTGTTCAAGACTTTAATATTGTGTATTTGCCCAATTTGCAATCAGTTAAAAAGCCTACAACTTTATTTACTTGTTCATTCACTTACTTACTTATTTGTTTATTTATTTTGGTTTTTATCTCACCGAATGTGCAACTTGAAAACAGATTAATTACTAAATGTGTAAAGAATATTCCTTTTCCATTACTCAAATGTGATATAAACCATATTAAAATGATTTCAAAGCTTCACTTATCGACAGGTCAAGTGTTATTTAGTTATTACTTGTTTACCTGATAAATAAAACTAGAAAAGAGGATTTGATTCAAAGCAAATCTGCCTGTGTGCCTTCAAAAGTTGTAAATATTAAATGCTATATTTTTTGTCCGTTGGTACTTCACATTCCATTAAGCTTATGGTTGGATGAAACCTTCAAAGTCCAAATGACTTTGACATTTGACCTTCACAGGTCACATGTAAATTGCAAAAATGTACAGTGTTATAATACCCACAATTTAAGCCCAACAATTTGAGTCCAACATTATTAGAATTGGATGGAAATTATTAGAAACTTTTCAGTCAGCATATAGACAGGGTCACAGCACAAGAGACTGCACTGGTGCGCGTCCAAAACTACATACTGTGTGCTATGGGCGAGCAGAAAGCTGTACTACTGGTCTTGTTGGATTTGTCAGCGGCTTTCGACACAGTAAATCATAAGTGCCTCCTTAACAGACTGAAATCTCTTGGTATACAGGGTACTGATCTGAACTGGTTCTCACCTACCTTGAAGGTCGTCATCAGAGAGGGTGTATCAAGGGTGTTCTGTCTGAACCGCGGCTAGTATACTGTGGTGTACCTCAAGGTTCAGTCCTTGGGCCTATTTTTTCACCCTGTACACCTCATCATTGAGTCAATTTCTTAGCCAGTATAACATCAGCTATCACTTTTATGCGGATGACAGCCAGCTATAGATCACCTTCAAAATTCAGGAGGCAAACATTGCTGTACATCAGATGGAACAAATTGTTGCAGTCGTCAAGACATGGATATGTAGTCATTATCTGAAAATGAATAATGACAAGACTGAGTTTCTGGTGATATCATCAAAGTCCATGTCAAGAAGATTCTCAGTCCTATTTCTCCAGGTTGGAGGCCATCAGATAAGTCCAACATCAACTGCAAGAAATATTGGCGTCATCGTGGACTCACACACACTCTATGGTAGCACATGTGTCATCTGTGTGCCAAAAAGCTTACTTTCAAATTTATAATATAAGTAGAATCAAGAAATATCTTGACCATGATTCCTTGGAAACAATTATCCATGCCCTCATTACATCCAGGCTGGATTACTGCAACTCTTTGTTGTGTGGGCTGCCATCAACACTTATCTCTCGCCTCCAACGTATACAGAACGTAGCTGCTCGACTGCTCACAGGTCACTCGAGAAGTGGACATATTATACCAGTGCTCCATTCCCTCCACTGGCTTCCAATAGAGCAGGGGATCAAATAGAAAGTACTGACTCTGGTGTATAAAGCAGAGAATGGTCTTGGTCCACAGTATCTTGAGGAACTCATTAGCCACTATGCCCCCAGAAGGAAGCTTCGATCTGGAGATAAGTCCCTGCTATGTGTGCTCCTCACACTAAATCCACCCTTGCTCAGAGCCGGGCTTTCAGTCCTAAACTATGGAATGCACTGCCACTGAAAATAAGGACCTTGCCTAGCTTAAGTATTTTTAAGAAGCACCTAAAGACCTACCTTTTTACATGTTATTTTAACCAGAAGAACAAAATCATTTACTGTGATGAACAATTACGACCGGTGCTTCCACCTAGTGTTGGTGCTTTTAATAGTTTTTATGCTTAACTGTTTTTATCAATCTTATTCGGAAAAAGTAATCTAATTGACCGCCCGTCCTTTGTACTTACAGCTTTCTAGAGCATGGTTACCATGGATTTTACGCTATACAAAATAAATTATTATTATAAATTGGCTGAGTTATGGCTGGATGAAGCTTTCAAAGGTCCAAATGACCTTGACTTTGGACCTTTAGAGGTCACACGTAAGCTTCAAAATGTGCAGTGTTATAATAGCTACAATTTGTGCCCAACATGATGAAAATTTGATAAGAATTGACCAAGTTATGGCTACAAGAAAGCCAGCATCGAAAGTTGCCTTTGACCTTGAGATGACCTCTACCTGAAGTGAACCTCGACCTATAAAATGGCATTTTGACCTAAAATTGACCTTTGACCTTGACATTTAAGATGACCTTTGTCTTGCTATAATCGAAATCCTGCACACTCGGAACCACATCCACTATACTATATAAGATATTGAAGATTTAAAACTTCAATTAAGCCTCATTAGCATAATTTTGAAAAGCATGACCTCTCATTATAAAAAGGCAACACTTTATCTATAGGAGTATAATTGTGCCAAGTTTGGAGTTTCTACGTATAATGTTTTTCAAATGAAATTTTGGGCAAAATTGCCTGTAAAGAAAGAAAGAAGGAAAGAATTGCTAGAAAAACAATATGTCTGTATTGGCACACAGACAGAACTGTCCATGCGTCGAAACGACACAGTAATGTATAGGAAACCAAATTTCAAAACATGTTGAACACATGCTGAACCCATGGCAGAAGCTTGAAATTACCGTAGTAAACAATGCAGCAGACCACAAGTGGAGTTTGAAAGTCATTTACACATGCATACATACATACATGCACACACACACGTACATACATACGTACATACATATATACATACACACATACATACACACATACATACACACATACATACATACATACAAACATACATATCAGATACATACATACATACATACATACACCATACATACATACATACATACATACATACATACATACATACATGGATCTATGATTTTTTGACAAGCGGTTCGAGTGTGCATTGGTTGGAATTGAGAGCAGCAACCGAGCCGGGGAGGGGAGGGCAACGGCGGGAATTTTTTACAAACTGAAAGGGGAAATGGCGCCTTATGGTATATTCTAATGGCCAATTTTATCTTAAAATATAAGGTTAAAAAGCTCACTTTAGACTGATTACCTCCCCCCCTACACACACACACATACACACACACCCCACCCCCCACCCCCACCCCCACCCCCCAAAAAATCCGCCAGAGTACGTATATACATACTGTAGGCCCATTTGGCCGTAGCCGCACATGGTTATTGATCTTTTGCACGTCACTTTTCGATGTCTTGCTGGTAATTTACCGCCGGATAGCATTATAAGCGTTTGAACACAAAGCACCATTCATTTGTCCACTAATGTCATTAAAATAAGGTAACTGTGAACCATTAGGCTATATCCTAGCTATTTCAATGGTCACAAGATATTTTGCGTCAAACAGTATTCAAACGTTGTTTCAGGATGAGGTAAAAGTCAATAAAACTAGTGGCTGCAGCCCATTTATGATGGAGTCCGTCCCCTGAGTGAAAAGTGGCCATTAAGAGAACGGGGTGTGTTGGGCCTTTGACAACATGCGCACACCTGAGGCAACAAAAGATTCTATCTTGCTCCACTCCCCCTGTGTAGATGATAATAGATCCCAGGTCCATATATGTCACTAAGTTGCCGCCAAAGCAGATGAAAGACAGCTAGATGTTTTTAAGTGCAGAATGCGGACGAATTTCTGACATCTACTTTTCCATTCAAGCAATCGAAAACCGTTTATGCTTAAAAATTGTCTGTTTTTAGGCTCTTGTGTTACACGTGGAGCAATCAAGCCATGCATATGTAGGCGTCTTACACAAAGAGGAACAGCACATCTGACATGCCAGCTTTGCTTTGAAGGCTTTGAAATCAAGTGGAGAAAACTAGGGCTGAAATGTAGCGACATTTTGTAAATGTGTGGTGTTCCTGAAAGACGAACAAGCGGCGGCAAACATGTGGCGACCGACCTTTGGGTGCAGTGAGACGACTCCTGTCAGTTCTGTGGGAATCAAACGACACCGCACTTTGATAACATGTGCGGTTTAATAACAATAATTGCATACCCCAAAGAACAGCCCGTCCTGACTTAACTTAATAGCTTCCTTTAACTCGAGCTTCCAGGCTCTCAATGAGAATAGGTTAACAGTTGTCCGCCTCATGAGAGTTTAAAGAGAGAGTCAACGCCAACGGTTACAAATAGGTAACTTGAACAGGAAACTTACCACTCCGACGGAAGCGAAAAAGGCAAGCAGTGTCACCGCTACTATTCAGGCAGCGTGCCGGTTTTCCCGGGATACCATACAACCTGTTGATGACTTAACAGACCCGGACCATCCAGATCTGGTGACTTAAGATGGATGTGTGCGGGTCATTCGTGGCTACAGGTGTGCTTGTTTGGCTGATGCTGTCATGCAGCCTCTGCCAATCTCTCACCTGTCACCCTGCCCCCTGTCGCCGTGCCAAGGTAAGACAAGTCAGTATTTATACAATTCCGGCCATAGGATGACAGGTCATGCCTCATCAGAATAAGATGTTCAACTTGGGGACACTCAAACTTCGGATACCAGGAAAAAAAACCCACCTGGTCGTGTATCAAAATACATATATTGGTTCTGTACACAAATATGAAAGAGAAGTTCATTCATTCATTCATTCATTCATTCATTCATTCATTCATTCATACCAGGTAAAATAGATGGCAAGGTGAATTAAGCCTTCGATAGGCAGCATGGAAGCAATGCCACACAGGTAAATCCTGCAGGTAAACATTGACTTAACAACCGACTCGTATCTTCTCACAGAAATGTTTCCTTTAATTGCCTCAAAAAGTGGCAATTTCAAAACCCAGAATAGAATAAGTTTTTCGGTGAAAGTTCACTTATTGATCATGCTTACATTATAATTGAATGCAATAGCACATCAAATTTCAGTCCCTGAAACTGTGGCCTCTTGACATTCACTTTATATCATAAAATAATTACATTTTCATCATTATATTTCATGTTTTGAAGAGTATACATTTGGTAACGATAACTGAATAAACAGGTACCAGATTTTCGAAATCCGTCTAACCTTCCGCTCAGGTTCTTCCTGAAAAAGTCCCTTTTTAATTTTGATATTCAACACTCATGTTGATGTTGTGTCATGACAATATCAGACACAAAGGACCGTAGTTTTATTTAAACTTTTACCAGTTTGATCCAAACACAAGAAGACAATGTTAATCACGTCACCGATTAAACCAGCACTACCTAGTATATTGTGACTGGTCCGCTGAAGAGATGTCAGCACACGCGGGCACGGGATTGAATTGTATTTGCAAGTTTTGGAAGTCCAGCTGGGTTGTGATCCCAAAGGCACAGGTTTGGGTGGATTCCCAGCGAAGGACTCTGCAGAAAGAAGGGCCAGTTCTGTTCCCGTTGTTTTTCATTGTAATTGGCCTGAAAACGTCTGTATTTTAGGAATACCAAACTTTTCATGCCGTGGTACATGTTTGTGCACAGTCAAATACTAATGTAAGTTTTAACACTTCAGCTGCTAACTTAACCATATTATTGGATGAATTTTATGTAATGAGTTGTGTATTCGACCGAATGCACATAAAATTACTAATTGTGATCTCGGTACTACTTTGCTACGTGATAATCCAGCTAACTGTTCTGAATTCTTCACTGTGTTTATTATTTAAGAAGAAGAAGAAGAGAAGAAGAAGAAGAAGAAGAAGAAGAAGAAGAAGAAGAAGAAGAAGAAGAAGAAGAAGAAGAAGAAGAAGAGAAGAAGAAGAAGAAGAGAAGAAGAAGTGAAGAAGAAGAAGAAGAAGAGAGGAAGAAGAAGAAGAATTAGAAGAGCTAGAAGCAAGAAGAAGAAGAAGAAGAAGAAGAAGAAGAGAAGAAGAAGAAGAAGAAGTTGTTTACCGATAACAAATTATCGTTGATTTCAGATGTAACGTGCGAATATGTAGCACAATCAATGTCACACGGTTCTCGCCAAGTAAAGCGTCACACACATTAGTAGTACAACACGGCTTCCCGGTGCCCCCAGCACGCTTATTTTTCAACCAAGAGCAGCAACGCTTTTTCAGTCACTGGCGGGACTTTCCCTTCTCAGAATAGTGTTAATTTGCACACAAACTTCGTTGAAACACTCTCCGCCGTTGCTCTGAATGTCTCCACCTTTAGCTTGCTGCTGAGGTCTTTACTGAGTTTCAGATTTGCTTTTATTTCAGGAAGTTATGCTAACGGATGTGAAAAGTTTTGATTTGTATTAAATATAAAGCGATCATTACAATTATGGTCCACAGCAGGTTATGACGCTCTTACTTACTTGGTTGGTTGAACCCTTTAACGGGTAGGTGGAGATTTCAGCATCTCCTTTAACTTTTCTACTGAAGTTGCAGATACTGCTGGTTCCGGCAGGTAATTCCATAGGGTCACTTCGTATGAGACTTCGACTGGGAGAATTCATCAGTACTTCCGTTCTTGCACAAGGTTTTACGATTTCTAAGGAATTACCCCCCTAACTCTCTGTCGGGGTGTTTGCAAAAATAACCAGGACCTGTTTTTGTAACAGTTATGTAGATATTTGTATGTCTCACAAAGACTCACAAAGAGCCATCTGCTGCCTCCTGGCTTTTAAAGACTCGATCTTGATATCCTGATAACAGAGGTTTACTTGTGTTTTTTCTGACATCTCTATATTTTTTTTGTAACCATGGGCTTCATACTATAGACCGATATTCTAAAATTGGCATCTCGATCACTTTATATAGTATGCATATCTTAACAACTGTAACGCGCTTGTTAAACATCTAATCATCCCTATATTACGCTGATTTGCTTTGTTAGCGGTAACATGTACTGGGACAGGAGTGAGGTTCCGAGGGGTAAGATCGTCTGAAGTTACAGCTCCCCAAATCTCTTTGCTCCTTCACATGTGAAAGAATGAAGCCATCCAAACTGTAAATGATCTATACTTCGCCTATTGTTCAACACCGCGTATTTTGTGGCATAAAATTTGAGGCCAACGCCTAGTAAGGCTGGCTAAGGCATTTAAGTCTTGCCAAGTTTTAGATGTTGTTTCATTTCAGGAACTTAGCCTATGTGTTTGAAACTTCTTGGTTTGTGTTGTGTAATTTGCTTAATCTATTATTATTATTATTATTATTAGTATTAGTAGTAGTAGTAGTAGTAGTAGTAGTAGTAGTAGTAGTATTAGTAGTATATCTTTAGGAATATATACACTCTTGGGTATTTAGAAGCCTGGGAGTATGAAGCATCTGAAACACGAAACAAAAAAACGGACGTCACATCAATTGTTAGGTCAAAATAATAATAATAATAATAATAATAATAATAATAATAATATAATAATAATAATAATAATAATAATAATAATAATAATAATAATAATAAAAGTAGTAGTGGTGGTAGTAGTAGAAGTAGTAGTTGTAGTAGTAATATAATAATTTTGAATAAATGGGTTAATCAAACTTTTATTTTGAAAACGTTTTGAAGAGATTCATTGAGTAAAAATTACAACTTTCGACTGAAAAGATATATAGTTTTCATGTCTGGCAGGGAAAAGTCCTCCACATTTTAAGCACTCTCTTACGGTATTGCTGAAAGTCTGACTTTTAGTCACAAGCAGATATTCACATATTTTAATAATAACTCGGAAAATATGACGCGCACAAAATCTGAAAAACAGTTACAAAATTACTGCACAAGATTGTTTTTTTACTATAAGACCGAAACCCCAAATAGGTTTCCTCGGCGCGCTTTGGACGCCCACAACGCGCCGAAGAAAGCTTTTCCCATGGGCTATTCTTATGACCTCTGTTGGCTGCAGGTACTTGAATTAAAGGTCGGTTTGCGAGAATTATGAATCTGGTATCGTTATGTCAATTCAAAGAATTATTTCGAAACTGTCAATGAAGGAGTTAAATTCTAGTTAAATCTGAAGAATATGAAAATACTGTTTTGGGGTTATTTGTACGCAAGAAAGCACACAGACACCCGTGAAGCGCAAAACAAAAATAAAATACTTATCTAATTAAATAAAGGTCGAGCCTGTCGTGACCCGTTAACGCGTCAAAATTTAAAAATGTAAAAATGTCGCTCGGGGCATCATATGTTATTTTACAAAATCAATCTATGGAGGTTATATCAGCATATGATCATACGTACCATGCTTACATTTTCTCTATCACTAAACTAAGCAATTCACTCTATGCAATGTTTTGGTTTGGTGCCACAAGGCCCGGATGTAGCCACCAGCGGATTAAATTAATTGTATATATATTTACACACACACCAATGCGCACTATTTGAAACTTTAATTTTGCTTCTCCCCCCCCCCTTTTGAGAAAGACAAAAGTAAATAAGAAAAGACAGAAAAGAATAGGGACATATATGAGAAATCAAACGAAAAATAGGGAAGAAAAAAGAATGTGAAAATAGAAAGGGAAAGGAGACGAAAAGACAAATGTGTGTGTGTGTGTGTGTGTGTGTGTGTGTGTGTGTGTGTGTGTGTGTGTGTGTGTGTGTGTGTGTGTGTGTGTGTGTGTGTACATGAATTGCCCACCAAAATTAATTTGCGTTCAAAGCAGCAAGTGGAAAATTAGTCACCTTCTCGCTCGGATGTATTGGTGTCGTGTCGTACTTGACTATTGCCAGCTTCTGTCTGTGATTTTTTTTTTTTTTTTTTTTTTGATCACGATATGGATATTATGTATCTGCTTTTTTTATATCTCCGAGAATGTTCTTCATCCTTAAAGGCTACTTTGAAGCAGTACCTCTACGGCGAAACAACAATTTGGTACATGAACTTTGACCACTTTTTGAAGTCATCTGGTTTTGAATTTGCTGATACTACTGAAGAGAAACAAAAGCCAAAACGACAAAATGTTGAAGTGGTCAATTTGGATGCAGAGAGATGGGAAACATGACAGGAGCAGCTGCGGGGCCCGCACTTGTTCAAATATTATTGGTGATTAGAGATATATCATATTTCCAAGGCAACACCGCCCTTGTATCATCCTATGCGGAGAGAACAAAGTCTTGCTCACTTGTGCATTGCTGAATCTTTTGGAACACATAGCGAATTAAAAAGAATCATAAGATTTCCAAAAATCGTATCAACCTCGACTTAAAGCACGGCGTACTAATGTTTACTCGAGTTTCACCCAAAATATGGCGTGAATGATTCAAAGTTTAAGTGCTCATAATTTTGGTGCCCCGTTGTAAAGGTGTAATTTTCCTCCTCCTCCTCCTCCTCCTCCTCCTCCTCCTCCAGCACTTTTTTAAATTGTCATGATGGTGTTCTGAAACACTGAGAGACAGTGATTTTCTTTTTTTTTTCTTTTTTTCTTCCTTTTTTGATACTGTTCGTAAAGAGAATAATGGGAGAAATCCAGCCCATAGTGGAAGACTTCTACTTCTGCAAAGAATCATAAAACAACTTAAGATGGATATTGATGTCAGATTGTCAAGTTTGATCTATGCCTATATGGATAGACAAACGGTCTTGGCAAGATTAACTTCAGTATTGCGACCAGCTTCGGTTCTGCAGCTCGCGACGGAAAGTTTCTCCTCAACTCCTACATATTCTACATTCCAACAAGTTAAGATGTTCATTGTGAATGTTGACTTTCTCTTGTGAAATATATTCCTTTCTACTTTATATTCTCATACATTGTTTTCTTTTTTATTCGCGGCAAAATCATGCTTCTTCTTAATGCATCTTTGATAAATGTTCGATTTATATGGCTGTTGTAACTGCATAAACGTGTTGAAGTTGTGACGTGGTATAAACTTCGAGAACACCGTCCACATTGTCACAATAAAAGGCAAACATCCATTTCAGTTCTATTAAAATAATAATATGATAAAAAGACTCCAGAAATCTTCATCTTTGGTTTTATATTGTCTACTAAACAGTCCTATCTGTGTTTTTTTTTCTCTGCACTCTCTTGACGAAGTGGAGATAATGCGGACTTGGGTCTGCTTTGGAGGCAAGTTATATACTCGGGCGAATCCAGAATTTTAGGAGGGTTTCAAAACTATAAAGATTGATATTGCAAGGTCGTAAACAGAATGAGGGGGGGGGTATGGGAAGGGAGTTCGCTCCCTCCCAAGGAGGAACTTTATATATATATATATATATATATATATATATATATATATATATATATATATATATATATATATATATATATATATATATATATATATATCGAAAATGACTGGTGCATTCTAACGGGGTCAAATTTCTCTTATAAAACTTCTTTTCTTGGGCCGTTAATCGACCTACTAAGATCCCTTTAGGAAATATTCATGCTGTTCACATTTACAACGGAAAACAAAACGATTTACAAACTTTATGAACGACAATCTCAAAGCGTAACGCACAAGTTAAACGTTGGGGATGCAAGAGACAGCGTAACATGTACATGGCGGCAATTGTCGGGTTATTCAAGAAGTTCAAAGGGAATGTAACACGCAAAAACACACTTATGAGTGAACCGCCAGAATATCTTTGATGTTGACCTCTCCCAAGCGTTCCACATTTTTTTCATATATTTCAATTCAGCTCTTCAGAACGGGGCAATGCGCAGCTCTGCTAATAACAGTATTATTACTACCTTTTGTGTCAGGGCCTGCCATGGGACATTTTAGGTCAGGTGATGGTTCATGAATGCAAAAGTGTCATATTTGCAATGTATAAGCCAAAACAGGTGATTATTTTCTTGGTCCACGGTACCGGCCAATATTTTGAAGGCACAGTGTTGCCACATCATGCAAGCATTCACTGGGTTGAAAAAGTAAACGATGCACATTCTGTGAACCCACAGTGCCTCGTGGCTGATGCATTTACAACTGACACCCTTGTTTGACATGCCCTGCTGAAATAGGTTTGTTTCCTCGCTCGTGGACTTATTAATTAAGCCAGTTTTTAATGTAAGTTACTAAAATAACTGAGGTTTATTTTGTCCTACTTAGTTTACAAAGAGACAAAAAAATGGTCAATTCCAATATAAAGTTAGGAAAAAATAGATGCAGGCATAAAGACATAAATTGTACAAGAGGGCCTAATATGGACTGGCGAGCCTGTCGACCAATTTTATTAACAAATAAAAATATGTTTAAACCAAGACATAAATTAGATGTATCCATATCTGTCAGGCCTGAAAAAATAAGACTTGCCACGTGTACAAAATATCCTGTTTCAAAGTAACCATAAACAAATTTTGTGAGCATAAGTTATGTAGACTTTGATTTCACAGTGCAGTTTCCAGCGTTGGTAAGAATGTCTAAGCTGTAAAGTATAGGTCTGTGAAATATAAATTCATTTTTCGCGCAACGGATCTCCAATCGATTATGTAATTTAATCTTGCATCAAGAAATATACTATGAAGAGGCCCAATAATTGCACGCATCCTAACGATTTTTTCTAAATGACGATAAGAATACAGGAATCTCACGTCAGGACATCAATATATGGATTTTAAATGATATATACCTACAGATACGAGACAAGAATATATTTAACCACTCTTGCAAACCGTATAGGCCGCGATGTCTGGCCGCAAAATTGTTTTCAATTGAATGAGCAAACATAAATGAAACGAATGGTCGCCTGTCAACAATGTCGTGGATGAACGGAGTCACCACTCCTCTTTCGTCCCGTCCCACCCCAAGCCTATCGGAAGAGGAAAACTGTGTGGTTGATGTTAAAATAATGCGAGAATCGACGCCAATCTGACGGGCAACATCTGTGGAACTTAGTTCGACTTAGGTCTGATTAAGATTATTGCCTTAATATAAGTTGTTACCCAAACAAGGCAAAGTTGACATGCGAGCAGGATTTTGATACTGAATCTAAGACTTCATCATTGCTGTTGATATAACGATTTTTAATTAAAATTAACTAATATAACACAAAACATAATAATACAGATAAATATAGTTCTTGAGGAAACTTAAAAGAACATTGTCAGAAATAATAATTTTTCGGTGGAAAAATGGGTAAGTTTTACTGCCGATTCAATTCCAGGTAAAACACGTAGCCACACGGAACGTATTGTTGCCATAGTGTTCCCCATGCAGAGTGTGCCTTTGTGCTGAAGTGCTTTAAATTTTCTCGACCAGTTGCAATAGACCTAATGTGTGTCCCAGGTTCTCTCTTAAGAACACCATTTTGTTTGCCTGCTGAGACTATATGTATACATATTTATCGTCAGGGTTAACTCTGGCTTTTCATCACGGCTGTTTTATCTTTAAATTTGAAATCTACAGTCAGACTGACATTCCTAAAAACATAGCTTTACAGTTGTGCTTTAAATTAAAAAACAATCAATAATCCGAAGAAATGAGTGACTAGTGTTCCTGTATGAACCAAGAACGCATGCATTACTTCTGTTGCAAAGCATTTGTTATAACTGTGGGGGGCCCACTGTATCTTATTTCTTTACAAGACCTTTTCCTCCACCACACAATTGGGTAGCAAAATACATTTGTATACGCCAATATCTGTGCCATGGAGAGTAATTAATATAAGCTTGGCGTGCTTTGCAATCAATGTAAAATATAGGTGTGTGTATACTTTAAACTTGTGTTTTAATAATGTTTCACAAAATGTTTCTATGACCGCAATCATCACTCTTTAGCCAATTTCAGATATTTTATTCTGTTCTAATAGCATGTAATATAAATCGTATTACTTACACACACACACAAACACACACACACACACACACATATATATATATATATATATATATATATATATATATATATATATATATATATATCTATATATATATATATATATATATATATATATATTAAATATATATATATGTATATATTAAAGAGTCAGATGCCATGTCGGTGGCGGTCGGTTTGTTCTGCTAGAATCAATTTGTGCGTATTGATTATTTCCTACTGTTTTGGATGTAACTCAGAACTCTCACGGTAAATCTGGGCGTGCAGAGCAGATTTGGGCACCTGAGCCGCGGCAGAATTACTGCTCATTTTGGGAGGCAAACAGTAAGTGACCAGTCTGTACTATAAAAGTTGGTAAAACCTACCTGCTTGCAAACCAGTCAATTATAGGTTTGGGTAATGATGCAGTTCAAATTAACTTGTCATTACTTACATGCTGACTTATTTATTTGTCTCTATCCATGCTTGATAGGACATAAAGCAATGATAATTGAAACTAGAAAAGAAGATTTGCTTCAAAGCAAATCCGTCTGTGTGCCTTCAAAGGTTGTAAATATTACAAGCTACAACTTTTGTCCTTTGGTACTTCACATCCATTAAGCTTATGGCTGGATGAATATTTCAAAGTCCAAATGACCTTGACCTTCAACCTTGACAGGTCATATGTAAATTGCAAAAATTTACAGTGTTAAAATACCCACAATTTAAGCCCAACATGAACCAAATCAGATGAAAATTGACCAAGTTATGGCAAGATGAAACTTTCAAAGGGCCAAATGACCTTGACCTTTGCCCTTTTGAGGTTACATGTTCTTATAAAAATGTGCAGTGTTGCAATACCTACAATTTGAGTTCAACATGATTATAATTGGATGGAAATTGGCCAACTTATGACTGGATGAAACTTTCAAAGGTCCACATGACCTTGACCTTTGACCTTTAGAGGTCACATGTAAATTTCAAAAATGTGCAGGGCTACAATAGCTACAATTTGAGCCCAACATGATGAAAATTGGACACAAATTGACCAAGTTATGACTAGAAGAAAGCCACCATGGAAAGTGGCCTCTGACCTTGAAATGACCTTTGACCTCAAAATGAACTCTACCTGAAGTGAAGCTTGACCTCAAAAATGACATTTTGCCTTAAAATTGACCTTTGACCTTGACATGACCTTCGACCTTGACATGACCTTCACATTTGAGATGACCTTTATCTTGCTATGATCAAACTCCTATACACTCGGAACCACATCTACTATAGTATATAAGATATTGAAGATTTAAAACTTTAATTAACCCTCATTTGCATAATTTTGAAAAGCATGACCTCTCATTATAAAAAGGCCAGACTTTATCCATAGAAGTATAATTGTGCCAAGTTTGGAGTGTCTACATGTAATACTTTTCAAATGAAATGTCGGACAAACTTGCCGGTAAAGAAAGAAAGAAATAAAGAAATCCTAGAAAAACAGTATGTCTGCTTTGGCACACAGACATAATGAACATGAACCAGTGACAGGAATGACTGAGTGATAGGAGCGAGTGAAACTGGTGGTCATACATGTAATTACTCTCCAAAGCCAAACTGTTAGCTGACTTATGTTAAATTCTAAACTCATATTGGTGATCTGTTTCCTGGTGCCTGTCTAACTTTTCCAAAGTGAGATTATCCCATAGATCACCAATGTGTGACGGAGATGGGTACAATGTAACACCAATCCTCATATAACTGGAAATTTTATTAAGTGAAAACTTAATAAAATATAAGTAATCGTAGCATACACAAAACAGTTCAACAAAGCAAACATTTTTCCAGAACGGACACTGTCGATGTTCATTATTTACATTATAACTAAAAATTTGCACTTTTTCATCCTTTTGGAAGTTCCAATTTGACGATTTTAGACATAGTTCCTATTAAACCTTTAGTAAAATACATATGTGCTTTCATTTTCACTGATTTTTGCCTTTGGCAAAAAAGGCGAAAATAAAAATACACCGAAATTAACTGAATTTACAATAGTGTCAAAGACATATGCTTTTACATTGTTGGAAAACTGCATAGTAATCATGTTGAGGAACATTACAAACAGTTTGAACCGAAAAGGCAACGCCTTGTCAACTTTCGTGCACTCAAGCTGTATGATTATATATCGGTGTCTCATCATAATTGCCAATTGTAGCCTCCGTTACATGAATGCCAGCGGTACCAGGGGGGAAACGATATGGTGGCGAAATGTAGCCGACGTTAACGAATTAATAGTTCGCAAATGTATGTTCTTGTCATCGAACACGGAGATCTTAGAAAGCACGGCCTGCGCTCTTCAGAGTCAGTTTCAGAGATAAGCGTGGCTCAGCATACGCTGCTGTCGTTGCCTTCCCAGTAATGCACAGGATGTATGTTGCTTGTACTTCGTTGATCAGTCTTTCAAGTTGGCAAACCTTTTCGTCGGAAGTAGTCATTTCATATCTTGTTATGTTTTCTGTCGCTTATCATTCTCTGAGTAGGATTCCCGCGATGTATCTCTATCCACACTGCTGAACGTTTCCAGGCGTCTGTTACTCAGCACTCAATGTATGTATGGATGATGTCAACTGGAAGATAAGTGTCAAAGTTAACAAAATATTGTGGATGATATTAATAGACAAGTTAACCTGTTTACGCATCCCCCGGCCATTCTGACCTCTTTGATCTTGCCGACCTTAGCAGAACAGTCTTTCTCCTGGGTCGGCAAACACATTGGCAGCAAAATGTGGCCAGCTATTTCCGTGGTTTTCACGGTCGTCTGTTTGGTAAGTGTTGTGATGTTTCATATTCATTCTGTTTTGTTTAAACACTTTGCCTCGTGTTAATTACTCTGTTCGTAGCCTATGAGCCTCATAAATCTTTGTTATCAAAGTTGGAGTTTGCAGACTGCAGCGCCCTACGTTTCTATATCTACTGTCTACTCACAAGGAATTCGTCCATGTGTTCAGCAGGCAAGGTTTTGTCTGAGCTGTGATCAAGTCTAATATCGCGGGCTTGGGAGTTATTAAAACATGATCTCATGGCCTGAAGACCAGATTCAGAAAAATACTGACACAATAGGACGTTTTAATCCAAAATATTGATGGTGCCTCTTTGTCTTGAGTTTGTGTCACGTGATCACAATCGCAAGACTATGAACCACGCTGCAGACTATCTTGGAGCATCAGTGCTGGCGACTGTGGGTGTGACAGTTCGTTGAGAACAAAGATACAATTTGTACGCATCCTTTGCTAGTACACACACACACACACACACACACACACACACACACACACACATATATATATATATATATATATATGATCACTAGGATGAGAAAATATAAGGGAATTAACATTTTATATCATGCGTCAATTGTTCGTTTAAACACACACACATATATATATGTATATATATATATGTATGTATATATATACATATATATATATATATATATATATATATATATATATATATATATATATATATATATATATATATATATATATATATATATATATATATATATATATATTATACATTTAACTTAGGAATCAGGGCACTGACACATTGACCCCTCTTGTGCACAGAAAGGTGAAAGTGTACACATTCCACAACAGATAAACTGCTGACAATTGTGAAGAACAAAAAACAATACACAAAGTAACGTAACAAGTTCCACACTGCAGGCAAAGGCAATACGCCACAACGAATGGAGTTTATGGTGTTGACATTCAGTCTATTCTATTACAGTAAAACCTCCCTATACCGAACACCCTTCGGACCGGAAAAAAGTGTTCAGTATAGTGAGGTGTTCGGTATAGGGAGGTTTGATAGCATTGAAAATATATATTTGGGACCGAGAAATGGTGTTCAGTATAGAGAGGTGTTCGGTATACTGAGGTGTTCGGTTAAAGAGATTTTACTGTATGTATACATATATATATGTATATATATATGTATATAATAAAGATAATTTATTGAAAGACGAATAAATATACATGAAGACACATTGTACACTGAATACATGATAATCATAGTCTCTAATGATGTTCATGTTACTACCCAAAACCTATCTGAGCTTTCGTATACAGTGGGATCTCCCTTTTAAGACCACCTAAGGAACTGAGAAAATGTGGTCTTTGTAGGGGAGCGGTCTTAATGGGGAATATAATTGAATTAAGAATAAACAAAAAACGGGTCTGTAACTTGGTGGTCTTAATATAGAAATGGTCTCTTTGTGGAGATGGTTTTAATTCGAGATTCAACCGTATTGATAAACAGCATGGAAAATAACGTTTTCCTCGTAGGTACAATTGTTGAAGTCGTATAATACCGTACAAATGGCGAAGGATGAAAAAGCCATATGAACGCTTTGATATATTTCCCGATGAACCTCACAATAGGGCATATCAGATACACTATTCCTCTTGGAGGCAGCACCTGCTTCCAGTGTCATATAACATTTTCGACCAATGAATGAAGCAGGTTTTGTTAATCCCCATGTGTATCTAGGGGAAAGTTACCTAATAATAATAATAATAATAATAACAACAACAACAACAACAACAACAATAATCTGTGGCATGCTGCTTGTTAACCACAGTCCTGCAGACAGGAAGCCATTAAAAAATTCCACTGTTGAATCTCACACTCCGCAAACCCACAGCTCCTGCCTGTGTGGCCACAGCCAGAATCATGGGAGCCCTTATAAGGGTCACCTTCTCCCTTCCCCTCCTTCAGTTGCCCCCTCTAGATTCTGTCTCCATAACACCCAGCACTTCACCAGAAAGCCCTTCAACAATTCTACGCCTACTCTACTTCCTGACTTTTCCCCCTTTACCCCTATCATTAAAGCTAATCTATCACTTTCTGCCATATTTCGAACTAGTTCTAGGTTCCTACACACATCATCTTTTTCAGTCCAACCCTCAAATAGCCTATCAATGAAGTCCTGGTATTCTGAGCACCACAAAAGGAAATGATCCATAGTCTCATCTACACCTTCCCTACATATTTGGCACTTCCCATCACTCCCCTGTGTCCACTTTTGCTTCCGCTTCTCAAGATTAATACCCATGCGGTCCCTTAGAAGAGTAATCTTGAACCCTTACTTCTATCCCAACAACCTGCCCTTCACTGGCTTTTCTAGTGCTGGTTAAGCTTTCAATGTTCTTTTTTCTGCAACTCCTCTACACCTTCCTGTACCACCTAGCTTCTCACGTCTCCTGCAAGTAACCCCAATAGCTCAACTTTGCCTTTGCTAATCTATCCCTGACATTCAACCAGCCAAGTTTCCCTGATACTGTTTCTGCTGCCATACATGGTGGGGCCCCTAGTATCCCTTGGCCCATCTCTCTTTATGCCTTTACCAACTATTCTAGATCTTTGAATATTTCTCACTCATTGATGATACCTCTAACCCATATAGCATTGCTGGAACTGCTTCCCTCTGCCGAAGCACCTCCCTGTGAATGATTTGTTGAAACTATTTGCTGCTGTTACTACATAATGGCAGGTCTAGCAGTAAATATTCACATAAGGGATCAAGGATGTCACCATTAAGATGAGTAAGAATAAAAAAAGAAAACAGAACATGACTGTAAAAGGGATTAAGGATTGCACTATAAAGATGAATAAGAATTAAAAACAGAACATGACTATGTCTGTAAAGAAACAAAACATGTGAGAGATAAACTCCAAACAGGATACAAACTGCTGCAGTATGAGTCTGATGGTCTTGGGACACAGGGCTAGGGTAGCAAAAGTCTGGCTAGACAGTGTTTACAAAAAGGATTACATAAACACTGCTGAGTCTATCAACCAAGCAAACAGATCCAAGGGACCATAGCATGCTAGTTGTGGCATGATATATTGACAGAAGGGATAAAGATAGTCTTTTATCTCAATTAACCTGATGCTTAATCCTCCAAAGTTTATAAGAGGGGTGGAGTGGAAGAGGGAGGGAAACTATTGAGAGTTTGGAGTTCGCAAACATGGATTTTGTTAATATTGATAAGCTACCTGAAAGTCAAGTCATATAAAGAATGCAATGGATAGAGAAATTAACTCTGGCTCCATTACACGCAGGCAGCCTAGTAGAATTCTACATAGACAATAATAGGTATGGACCTGATCGATTTGCATAAGAGGAGTCTGTATGTGAAATGTCACCTAACTAAGAATGATGGTGCTGCTGTAGTTGTTGGAGATAAAGCAGGGCTTGTTTTAACTTGAGTTTACACAGTCAGAGGTTCAAACATAATGGCAAAACAGACTGGTGAGTGATGGATGATTGAATCCATACAAAGCATACCTGGACATGGTGTTGAATTATGCTGAAGTCAAACAGTGAAATTGTGGATATGTACAGTCAGCTTGGCCCCCACACCCTACATTGAGATCAGTCGACATCTACAAAATTACACAGCCAAGTACCCCATCTTGAAATCAGACCTCACGACACATACTGTGGCATAAGGTACTCCACACATTCAACTGGGCAATCTATTCCATCGTCGTGTACCTGCACAAATCCTAATTGGCTTGTTCGCTTCTGACGTTGTGAGAGGAAGTTACACTCGTGTGAGAGGAAGTTTCACTCACAACCCATTTGATTTTCAACATTATAAAGTGAATTACCTACAAGTAACTGTGGATGGTGTTCCATACCCGTGAAGAGCACCGGAAGCAGACAATGCAAACAAACTATGCATGGACTCTTACCTGACTTTGTTCATGGGGAAGTGGTAAATTGAATACTAATGATGGAAATTACATCAATCGAGATAATTATCCTAATGGCTACTGTCTTTATCTGTTCAACATTGACCCATCCAAGCAGATGCAAGATGTAATGCTTGTATAAATATCGAAAGTGGAGGCCAGATTTTCTCAGCCACTGCCGACAACGGTAGACCTGCTAATTTATGCCATTTTCCCTGACATCATTGAGGTGGACTCTACTGGTAACATAAGTCTACAATGGATAATCATCTACTAAGGTCAGCATTGCTGAAACATTACAAGATGAGACGGTATTTTCATGGTGTTTACCCTTCAGACAAACTGCCATATAAACTGAATTAAGATTCCAGTCTGTTGATTGTCAACACAGAACCATATCACATGCCTGGCAAACATTGGATATTTATATATTTGTGCCGAAATACGGACCTGTGGAATTCTTTGATTCCTCTGGACACACTCTTGTGCATTTCCTGAGACGAATGGAGAGAGGTGTCAAATTCAACAAGAAGATACTGCAAGCATGCAACAGTCTTATGTGTGGACCCTATTGTCTCCATTATGCCATTCATCATAGTAAAGGGATACCTATGGACAAGATCACCAGCCATTTTGGGAGAAATGGAAGAAATAATGATAGGATTGTGTCTAATTTCATTAAATGTCACTAGACTGCAGAGGAAGAAAATATAATGTTATTTTACACGTGTCTGTTTTTACTAAAAACAAAATATGTGTATGAGTACAGGTCTATATGTGGGTCTGTGTGCTGTTATGTGCAGGTCTGTGTGTGCAGGTCTGCCTCCAAAGTTTATAAGTGGCAGCGAGTTAAAATATAAATGTCAAGTGATTTGTGAAAAATCGCATTTACTACATCTATATGCACACTTTCGTGATGTATATTGTTTGAATTGTGAGCAAAGAAAAAAGTAGCTGAAGCAGGCTAAGTTCAAGCAGTACAGAAAATCTTGGAAGCCAGGAGCCTCTCTCAGACAGACATATGGCTGCTCAAGGAGGGTTTTGGGCAATTCTTTTGCAGGAAAAAAACACTGACTGAAACAGAAACGCCTGTCACTTTTAAACACCCATTTACAAAGAATGTGGCAGCCCTGATTGCATGATTTTGGCAAGACCCCTATACCTAAACCAACTTTTACAGAAAACCAACCAGATGATTGAACCTCCACCCGAGAGAATAATCATTTTTTACACATACTGGCAGCCCTTGTATAATGAGATGCAAGACACTGTTCCAAATATAGGATTCATCCAAGGTATATCTTCAAACTTGGACAGCTTTGTAGACCCATACACAAGAACTTGATTGTATGTGACGATCTGATGAGCAATATTAGCAAAGATGAAAGAATGACAGATTCACCAAAGGAAGCCACCATTGCAATTTGAGTGTTATCGTGCTCATGCAAATTTCTACGAGCCATGCACAGTGACCATGCGCCAAAAGTGTCAGGATTAAATTTTAGGCAGCATGCCTATTGATTTGCCAACGATCAAGATCTTGAGTCAGCACATGTTCCCAGACAAGCTAAAGTATATGATGGACATGTACAAAGAAGCCATTTGAAACCATACAGATTCCTAGTGATTTATTTGAAGCTGACAACACCACAAACTCCTGAGAACAAATGCTATATCACAAACATCTCTACAAAAGCCTACAAAATTATCAGCAGAACTTTGAAATCCCTTCGTTGATATCTGGTGCTTCAGCAAGTGATAACGATGATGTAGAGGATGACGTGAGACATCAACAACCTATGACAAAGATGAAATGGTTACAAAGTCTTGATGACAAGACAAGTCAAGATCTTTCTTACAGGAATTTCTTAAAAGCATAACTCATTGCAGTTATATTGATTATATTAAAGCTCATTCAGAATAACAAGGAAATTAGCTCATTTATGTGTGTATGAGTGTAATGGTGTAAGACCTCACCGTAAAATACCTTGACTCGTGTGCCCACAGACAAGAGTGGCTTTTGAGCTTATTGCATGTGTGCATTGCGGGACTATTGAAATTTACCCCAAATACCATGGAATGGTGGGTTATGTGCAAAGACTGTGAAACTTTATGGAAGCTAGCCCAATCCCAAGCAGACGATTAAAATGTTCATTTATTGTCCCATCTGTAAGAAAACATCTGTTGGTAAAGTGAAAAAACGCGTCAAACAAAAAACAGAAAGTGGAGCATGAAAGGATTGATAGTACCGATAAGGAACTATAGGCTAAAAAACTATAAGTAGCACGGAAAAATCTGTAAGTAGCAGGCCATCTCGTTATACTGAAAGAGTATGAACCTTTATGTACTGCTGAGTGGCAAAGACAGTCAACTGTTATACCCTGGAAACCGTGTACAATTACCACAGGAATTTAATTCATTGGGAGATGGGGAAATTGCTGTGAGTGATATTCATACTAATTAGGCAGAAGGACAAACAAGTCAAAGGTTGCTGGTGTGTTGTGACATTGTAGACTCTGCTATAGTCGTGAATGGCTTAAGACAAATATTACAAAGAATATCACCATCATAAACACTTTGTCACAAAACAGTTCACCTATGTTGTGCAGAATCCCATTTGACAAATACATATTTTCATATTAGACATTGAGGGTCAGCCTGCAAATGTTTGTTATGGTGACGTTACATTACATTTTCGGGCGTCTCTATTATGAAGATGAAAGGCAATATACCAGGGTTTGGAGCTTTCAATCAAACATGGGGGTTTTTTCGTCAACAAAAATTGAAGAAAAATGTTCAAGAGATGCTTCAAGAGATTACCAGCTCTCTCGTTGCACAGGACCTCCAGATAAAAACCAAGCTGCAAAAGACGAAAAGAAGAACCGCACGAAGATTCAACCACCTAAAAACCTCAGTGATGGTAGGATTTCTGTGTAATTGAAGGAAATAAAGTGATGATTATTTGAAATGAGAACCGATTGTTTGTTTGTTTATTGGTAGTATACTTAGATTTTTTTTCTAAACCATACTAACACAGACATGCAAGGAACTTAATGTCATGTACAAAATAGACCAGAGATTTGAAGATAGGAGAAAGGACTATCTTTATACTTTCTCTCAATATATCACGCCACAGCTAGCATGCTATGGTCCCTTGGATCTATTTGTTTGGTTGATTGAGTCAGCAGTGTTAAAGCAATCCTTTTTGTAAACACTGTCCAGCCAATCTTTTGTTACCCTAGCCCTGTGTCCCAAGACCATCTGATTCAGACAGCTGCAGTTTTATCCCATTTGGAGTTTATCTCTCATCTGTTCTGTTTCTTTACAGACATATGCTCATGTTCTAATTTAAATTTTTACTCATCTTTATGGTGCAATCCTTAATCTCTTTCACAGTCTTGTTGTATTTTTAATTCTTACCCATCTTTATGTTGACATCCTTGATTAGCTGTGTAAATATTTTGCTGCTATACCTGCCTTAATCTTTTATGTGAATATTTTGTCACCATACCTGCCATTATGTATTGCTGTTTATTTAATCATATCCTTTGTTCTATTGACATTGTGCCTGATTTCATCAACATGATATCGAAGCATCCCCTAACTTGTGGCTTTAATGTTAACACCCAACTATTCATAATCATTCACCTCTCCTATCTTAATGACCTTCCTATTTGCCTCTGGAACCTCAAACTGCCCAACCATCCACTTCTCTCCCTGCGTGTGCTGCTGAAACAGAATCATGACCTTGCTCTTTTTCTCACTGTACTCCAGCCTCCATTTCTTCCCATAGTCCCCTGCTATTCTGAGTAGATTTTGTAATTCCTTTTTCGTGTTATCCATAAAAAAACCTACTATCCGCTCATCTCCTATCTTAACACCTCTGCCGCTCTCTAACAAGTGTTCTCCCAACTTACGGAGATACAATGCAAACAAAATAGGGGATAAAACACAGCCTTGCTTTAACCCATTGCACAGCTCTGATCTTTCCACTTTGATCTCCACGCGACTCATTTTACATTTTACACCCGCATTAAACGATTGCAACACTGCCAAAAATCTGCCCCCAAATGCCATGTCTAAAAATGCCATGTACACCTTTCTCGCATAATCTGTCGCGTGAAACGGCTAGTTCCCTAACATCCATATAAAAGTCTCTTGGCTTCGTTAGCAAAGTATGTATGATTAAGCTTAAATCTGAACTCATCACAGGTGTCTGCATTTCGAGTATGTACTAATTAGTTGGTAGTTCGTTCTATAACCAAATTGCTGAAGGAAAGGGGGAATAACTGAATCAATTTCTTTTTGCACATGCATGGAAAAAGACAGAATGTGCTCGATGATTATATCTGCTTTGTTCACAAACAGTATCTGGCCCTAAACTTTCCAAATATTCTGGAGCATCACAGTTTATTATTTTATAAAACTGTACCAACTTTTTTCATCTTTCAGACACATTTTCCCAATTTACTTCTTTATAAATGAGACTATGTTAGTAATCCCTTTTTCCTTTGTGGTCATTGTTGTTGTATGTTGACAAACATGATTATATGAATCGTTATATTCTTTTTATATTTATATATGGACAAATGTGAGGACAGGGATCATTCTGTATGCGAGAGAAAAAAAGGTTTTGGCCTAAACTTATCATTTTTATGAAGAAAGACAAGTCACACAAGACGAAACTAGACCACAGGTTTTACGATGCTTGATTAAAATGAAACAATTATGATTTATGTAATGACACAAGTTAAACAAGCTTTGCTGTTTTGCATAGGCAACAAACCTTTTTGGAGTTGTATTCTTAAAAGTGTTGATAGGAAATCTTATGTGGTATATCTCGTTACATGTGTTGACAAATGTGAGTATAGGAAACTGTTGTAAGCTATATTGTCATCTATGTTGACAAATGTGAAGATGGAAAACCTTTTATGACTAGTGTCCTATTTATGTCAACAAATGTGTAAATAGGAAACCGGTTAGGGGCTATCTCGTCATGTGCGTTGATAAATGTGACGATTGGAAACTTTTTTTTTAGTTCAGCTGGCTTGTCAACCAGCAGAGATTATGCTGTCGACTTCTGAAAAACCGTCAGCCAGATTCACTTTAAACTTGTTGGTAATGCCCCTTGAGTGGGTCTCTACCAAGTTTGTTCAACTGGTCATGCTCCACTGATTTTTTCTTTTAATGAATTTTATGGGGTTTTTTTTGGGGGGGGGGGGGAATCTGAACAAATCTTCATCTCTAAAACCGCTCACCCAATTCCTTTGATATCCCACAGGAACACTCCTGGGGACTCCTAGTCCTTAATTGTTCAACAGGTGGTGCTGCAATTATTATTATTATTATCATTATTATTATTATTATTATTATTATTATTATTATTATTATTATTATTATTATTATTATTATTATTATTATTATTATTATTATTATTATTTAATGATTTGTTGTGTGTTATCGATATTTGCGATTTCTCCAGAACCGTCATTCAGGTTAAACTGAAATTCGGATATGTTCCTTGTGAAAGAGTCAGACAAAGATTTTTTCACTAGGTGGCACTGCTGCGGATTTCTGATTTTTAACGACATTTTCAATTCGGGTACTCATCAGTAAATGCACCTTTCTTACTGATTACTATGCACGTGAATGGGCATTCCAAAGCAAATTCACATTTTCGACTTCTCTGAAGAAACTGTCGGTCAGATTGACTTCAAACTTCTGGGGCGTGTGCCTTGGTTGGTTTCTACCAGGTTTGCTAGCATGGTCACCCTCCAGTAATTTTTTTCATTTGAAAATCCTAAAAAAAGGGTTTGGCAGGAAAGTGTCAACCAATTTTGTGCAAATGATCATGCTCCAGTGATTTATGGATTTTTTATTATTCTTTTTGGGGGGGGGGGGCAAATCTTAAAAATATTCTTCTGGGAAACAGGATGGCCAATTGCTTCGAAATTGCATATGGTCACTTCTAGGGACCCTGCATGTTTATTTGTTCAAGAAGTGGCTCTGCAATTTTTTCTATTTTTAATGAAGGTTTTTTTTTTTGTTTTTTTTTTTGACATCTAGTCAAAAAGCGTCATTCAGATCATGCCGACACTTGGTGGGAATGTTCCCTGTGGAAGGGTCAAAGAAAGCTGGACATCAGCATTGCTGTGGAGTGCTGATTTTTTACGAATTTTTCAGTGTCGGTACTCATCGGTAAATGTATACATTCCTCTTGATTACCATGCAAGTCAATGGGGCTTGCAATATTAAGTAACCTTTTTTACTTCTCCAAAACCGCTTGCCAGATCTTCTTCAAAGTTGGCCGGGATATACCTTGGGTGGGTCTCTACAATGCGTTATCAAATGGTCACGCTTTGGTGATTTTTTTTATTTTATGGTTTTTTTTTTAATTATTTTCGTTTGTTTGTTTGTTCATCTTTTGGCAAAATCTTAAAAAACTATCTTGTTCTTGATGATAACTGGAGAATTATTCCAGCCTGGACTTTGATGTTTTACATGGTTATAATTCTTTTTGGGGGCCACATGCAGACAGTACATGGTTGACCTTGACCTCATTCCCAAGGTCACAGTACAACTGACATGAAATTTACTGTTCAATTGATAATGTACGAACTATTTTGAGTTAGGACCTTGATGTTGGCATGTTAATGTTTCTCCATGAAGGACGACCTTGACCTCATTTCTGAGGTGACAGTGCAACTTACATCAATTTTACTCTTCAGTACTGTAACTTGAGAACTACTTGAACTGGGACCTTGATGTTGCACATGTTAGTTTCTGCCACAGAGGTCCGACTAAGTACATGGGTGACCTTGATCTTATCTCAAGATCACAGAAACACAAATATGATGAATCTTTAGGTCAGCTAAGCATGGGCTGTTCACACAGCTTTTGTTTTGTTCTTTTATTGGGCAACTATTAAAAGATCTTCTCCAAAACCACTCATCCAATTGCTTTGGTATCACACAGGAACATTTCTAACGACTCATATTTCTTAGTTTGTTCACCAGGTGGCGCTGCAATTTTTGTCTGTTTTTTTCAAGTTGTTGTCACATCTACACATACTGTAAATATTTGGATGACAAAAGAGAGATATTTTTTTAAGCGCTGCAAAAGGATTCATGCCAGGTTCTTGATAGTTTGAAAACAACACTGTGCAGACATGTTTTAGCTTCCGGCATCGCCAATGCATATGTGTACCGTCCATTTTCATTACGTGGTAAAACCTGACAAGACCGAAAATGCGGGAAGGTGATGAACTTTGGCGTGGCTTCCCAAGGCAATCTACACTTTTTACAAGTGGAGCATTCGTAAAGAATGGACTGGCTTTATGGAAAAAATTGTGCATTTCTTCAAAAGATAAACAACATGACAAGTGTTGGGCACCAATTTTTGTTTTAGCAGGTGCTTCCAGGGTGTCACAATGACTAACATCAAGCAGACGTTTTGATTCCCCACCGAAAAATATTAAATGAGATAACTTGCAGAACTTGACCCTGGTTATAGGTGACCCTTGCACCGGTGGCTGGAGCATGTCGACTTGTGCAGGCGAATACAAGTTGATTTTGTGCTACCTTGACGGTGGAGTTTATTTCTGCTGCAGGCGACTACAAGTTGACTTCGTGATGCCTTGACGGAGGAGTTTATTTCTGCTACAGCAACACTTGTTCAGGCGTTTCTGTTACGGCCAACTTCAAACACTCATTAAGTCTCCAATGGCGCCTTGTAAAACTCGCTGCGGCCCATGATTCCGGGCCACAATGAGAGCTTCATCAGTTAACAAGACATTTTGGCAGCATCATAGTACAACTTACATAGGTGGGCATAACCTGTTGTGGATCTTGCCTGCCTTTCCCGGTCGTTCCTGGCCTCTGTATTGCAGTTCAAAGGGAAATCAAAGCGCGGCCTGGAGCTGTTTGTGATTTGGCGCATTAAGGTGAAGCCAGGCGATCACTTGTTGCCGCGACTCAACTGTCAGCTTTATTATTTTGCTCGTGTGTGCTACTTCCTTCTCGTTCTATCTTTAACAACAGAGATGCTAACATTTATAAATTTATTTCAGGCACAATAAACTAATTGATTCCTTCAGGGACAAAAAATAATTAGAATTAGGAACAAAATTCCGATAGGGGCAAATGCTGAGCAATGGTCAGATTTTCAGCTAATTCCATAGACTGTCACTGTAAGGGGCAGTTGGCGCTACTGTAACTACAGTCTAACTACTGAACAATATGTGCCTTTACATTCACATATCACTTTTCCTAAAAACCATGGAGATGTGGTGCCCACCAGACAAAACGAGCTCTTTGGTCACTAACTCAGCTGCGTCCCAAGCCTTTGATGCTGACGGATGACAATGAACTGTACAGAATTAATGTTTATGGATATGCGCCTGTAGTTCTAGCCTAACTTGACAGAAATAAGTGGAACTTAAAATTAAAAAGCTGGCTATGAGACCCTTCCAAGGATCAGAACTTGGGAGTTTGAAATATTTCACGTAAAAGGTCTACTGGTAAAGACGTCTGCACGCAATGATTTATGATTAATGGCCAAACTCGTTCAGCGAGCAAGGATGTAACATTCAAAGTGTTCCAGTTGGTTCAAAGGTTTTATTATGGCAAAGACGAATTTGCATTTATATATATATATATATACATATATATATATATATATATATATATATATATATATATATATATATATATATATATATATATATATATATATATATACATACATACATACATACATAAACAGGCCATTCCTGATTCAAAGATTAGTGGCTCAGTAATCCTTTTTATCAGAATTATAAAATGTAATATATGGTAATGTATCAAAATGCACCATATATATGCATTTCAATATTGTGACAAAGTGCATTATATAGGCAACACGACATTGTAGTAAACTGCACTATATGTAATTCAATATTCTAAATGTGTATTGGGCAATATAATACTATAATAAAAGTACCTAAGGCTGTACAGCAGTCTTATACAGCACATGAATGTAATTATTAAATTGCGCTTTGGGAGTTACAATTTTTTAGTAATATGCACTAAATCGGTTACGTTATATTGTATTATAATGTATTTAGGGCAATACAATATTATTGTAATAAATAACACTATATACAACCTTTTCACAAGACGCACTAAATGTAATTTCATGCTGTAACGTGCTTTAACACAACCATATTGCAATAAACTGCACCGTTTAGAAACACAATATTGTAATGAAATGCGCTATAGGTAATACAATATTGCAGTGAACCTAGGGTGATGTAGTATCATATTAAACATAAAAAAATTTTCAGATTCTAATCTGTTATGTTTTTTTTTTACTTGAATCAGCACAACCCGTACTTCAAGCTTTTTATTGAATACATGGAATTATATAAATCAATATAATTAATGTAAGTAAAACTGATTTTGCAGAGCTGAACAGGTAAGTGCACCTATACGAGTCAGACATCTAAAATGATATCTGAGACGGAAAAGCACAGTCTCTGCCGTATAATAATGACATGGAGAGATAAAAACTAGATTGACACAATTGGTGCTCTAGAACTGCAGTCCAGTCCCCTGTAATAAGGTAATGAGACATAAAAACAAGGATATAATAATGGTACCATAGCATTGCAGAACTACTACTACCTCCTTGAATAATGGTAATCAGATAAAATTGGAACCATACAATTTGTACCATGATGCTACAAAATTATCCCTTGAAAAAATGGTAATGAGAGATCAAAGGATAATCTGAGTTTACCATACCACTGCAGTCCTGTCCCCTGAAGCAATGGAATGAGATAAAAACTAAGACGACACAATTGGTACCATAGGTATAGTACTGCAGCACTACCTCCTGGAATATGGTTATGCTAGATAAACTAGAAAAGAAGATTTGCTCAACAAATCTGTCTGGGTACCTTCAAAATGATAACAGTTTGAAATGCTTCACTTTGCCACTGTTCAACATTATGTAAATTTTGTGTTTTAGGCTAATTTGCATAAATTAGAATATTACCATTTGGTTCTTGGTTCATTGGATGTGGTCATGCCACAAACTTATAAAGTGAACTTTGAATGACAATACTATCTATAATAGTTTTGGAAGCTATTCAACATTTTAATATTTTGTGTTTGCCTTATTTGCATAAATCAAAAGCCTATAACTTTAGTTTATGGTTCATTGGATGAGGCTATGTCACATACCTACAAATTGAAGTTGGAATGGCACTTCTATGTATAATAGTTTTGGAGTTATTCAAGATTTAAATTTCGTGTATTCATCTTATTTGCAGAAGTTAAAATTGTACAATTTTGGGTCATGGTCCATTGGATGCGGTTAGGTCACAAATCTATAAATTGAAGTTGCAATGGCACCTCTATCTATAATAGTTTTGAAGTTATGGACATATTTGGCCGTAAAAATGACAGAAAGAAGGAAAGAAAGAGAAAGAAAGAAAATTGATTCTGGGCAAAACAAAATGTCTGGGTTGGCAGTCAGACATAAGAATAGAATGATGCAATTGGGACCATAGTGCAGCGGTGCCACCCATTGAAACGATGGTGAAGACTAACGAGAGATAAAAAACTAAAATGAGACAATTGGTACCATAGTGCTGCAGTACTACTCCCTGATGGCAGGAACACTTTCCCCATGTCCATATACTGGAAGAGTTGAAGTAATCGCACAGGGATTTCTTGTAACAAACGAGTATAAATTCCATGTTTATACATGTTGATTGATGAACTAATGCGAATGACAGAAGGCGAGTGCCTCCAGATCTGTTTGTTGTGTTTTTTTCTTGTCATATAATTACGTATGATGAATGGGACGTCCCGGTGGAAGGTTTGCGTGAGAGCGGAAACCTTAAAGTCGACACTACTGTCGGAGTTACGGACATGTCTTGTACTTCTTTAGACTGAACAGACATAGTGATAATTTGTATTACAGTGATTGCTTCAGTATTTGTACAGATGAAATAATGCTCTGCAGGAAATGCAACATTTGATCCTAAATTATTTATGTATTAGAATATTCCATTTGTTGTAAAACAAAATCGCGTATTGAGAAAGGGACATTAAGAGAAAAGGTTTCTCACCATCTAATAATGGTTTTGCTGACTCATAATGTCAAGTCATCGTCCGCCTGTTCTTACATACTTCATCTACACTTTAATTTCTATGCCAAAACTCTCAAAGAATTTGACGGACTTTGATATAACGTAGCAGTCGAGTTATGTACATTGGTAAGGATAAGGTTGGGGTTGTGTATGGTTTATCCTGACCTAATTCTGAAGGTCACGGGACCATTCATATGAGTTCCGTTTCCATGCAGTAACTCTCAAAAAGTTGAACAGAATTTGATAAAATACGTCAGTTATGTATCTTCGTAGGAACCAGGTTGGGTTTGTGTTTGAATGACCTTGACTTAATTCTAAAGGCAATATGGCCATTAATATGAATTTCCTCTCTTTGTCATAATTCTTCGGGAATTTGAGGAAACTTGAGACAAAATTTGGTAGGATTATGCATCTTGGCAAGATCAAGGTTGTACCTGGGTGAGCCGAATCTAATTTTCAGAGTCACATTATATACTTACCACCCAACAAAACAAACTATTCGTAGTATATCTCTCTACCGCACTCCCATCTTGAGTCTGGTTTGTAGACGAAACTATTCCATGGAAAGACATTTTATTTGTCATGCAAAATCAGCAAATTTTAGTTTTATTCCTGTTGCAGGCCAGTCAAGAGGGTACCTCAGGTAGGCACACTCAAACCGCCAGCAAACAGAATGGTGCTACCATGACGTCACAACCACCCCTCTCTGCCAGATCAGACCAATTACCATCCACCCCAGCAACCTTTCATGGCCAACACAGACACCATCGCCACCGAAAACATGGCCAGATTTTAGCGAGGCCAAACAGCAGACCAATGGTATCAGGAACCACAAATGTAGACTTTGCACCCTATACATCAACTTTCCTGCAGCACACCAATTCACAGAAACTTGGCCAATCAGATTTTATGCGCAGAGCTGGGCACAAAGCTACGAGGGGAGAGTTTGACAAGAACAACGATAGAACAGCTGGAGCTAGGTCAAACTATCATCATCAACATACCAGAACAAGTAAGATACATTCAAAAAGTGATGTCGTAACAGGTTCGCCTGATGCTCAAGATTTCCCTTCACAGGTAGAGCCTAGCAGGACAGACATAGCAGGCAGTGTTAACTTGATCAGGACAGGCATGCGCAGTGTCAAGCACCATCCACTTCTTAATACTGGTAAGAATGTAAAACATGCAATTTCAGAAATTGTTGAATCAGAACATAAGAATCAAGGGACAAAAAAGGGTAAAACAATAAATATGTCTGTTGACAGGAAGCGGAAAACTACAGGCCCCTTGGAAACTTCTTTAAAGAAACCTTTCTACACGATAGGGAACACTGTTGGCAAGGACAAAGGTAAAGCCAAACTATTAAGCAAAGGAACCAACCACGTAAATCTATTGGACAAAGATCACGGTCATAAAGTGACAGGTAAAGATTCGTTGAATCGAGTACATTACAATGGGCGACAGCAAAGTTACACCGTTGCATTGTCTTCTGGACTGCATTTGAAACTGAGCTCTGATGCACCAGAATATAAAAAGAATTCAGGCGATCCTGTATCACCCGAAAGATACTTAGATTCCATTTCAGAAGAATCGAGAACATCAAGCGCTTCAGACGATACGAACACCATTCAAATGACATCTTCGCCACCTATTGGAAATGTAAGTGTGACTACTTCAGTTATTACCACTGATAAAATACCCCTCAATAGTGATGATCCAGAATTCAAGTCAGATGACCACTATAGAAGCAAAGGAATTAAAACTGATTCTAGCAGCTTTGCCATTAAAACACGTGAAACTGTAACGAATAGACATGCTTCATCCAAAAGCAACATGTCTGAACAGTCGGTTGGTCCTTCTTCAGAAAATACCCCAGTAATAAAACTAGGGAACATGAATACCACCGACAGTGACAAAACTGCATCTGTATCACATAGTGGAGTGCCTGGAAGCAATAAAACCATGGGAATTGTGGATACATTTAAGTCTGAACATAGCACAACTACAAATATCAACATTTCTGCTCAACTAAATGGAGTAAAACACCCAGGAAATGACACGCCTGAAGAAACTCCAACAGGGTCAAATAAATTGGTCTTGGAAAGCAGCATGACTCAAACACAGGTAGATCGGTCAAGTCTTAGAAGAAATGGCTCTCTCGCCGCCAAACTAGGCGGTAATACTCTTGAAAGCAGTCGACCTCTGTCAAAGGTTCTTTACACTCATGCTTACACTCATGAAAACAATGTAACTGCCGTAACGTTGACCGGTTATACTCCTGAAATAAACGGATCTGTCACCAATGCAGATCGTTACGATCGTGAAATCAATGGCACTCTCATAAAGTCAAACTTTTATAGCCATGGAAGTAACCAAACTATCGGGAACCTTCGTGTTTATATTCGAGAAAGCAATCGGTCCCTGACAAAGTTTGGTGGTTATAGTCCTGATGATTATGAATTGCCAAAATTGAAAGACCATGTTACTCCTCAAAGCAATGGATCTGTCACAAAGATGGATGGTTATTCTCTTGAAAGCCATGGATTTTTGACAAGGTCAGACAATCAAACTTCCAAAAGCAGTGGCACTGTCACACAGGTGGATGGTTATTCTCATCAAAGCAATAGAACTACTGCAAAATTTGACGATTTTACTCTTGAAAACAATGGAAGTGTCACCAAAAAAATACCTGGTCAAACTTTTCATAACGATAGACCTAACGAAAAGCAGGCTGGGCATCAAAGCAATGAGACTTTCATAAACTTCCACCATTTTACTCCTGTAAACAATGAAACTCGAACAAAAGTAGTAAATCAACATGCTAGAAGCAATGGGACTGCAGAACAAATAATCACGCGAACGAGTCAAATATATGTCTCTTCCAGCAGTGGACAGAGTGACTACAGTAGTACTAGCACAGATAAATATGTTTCATATCCTGAGAGCAGTGCTCCAACAGTATTGAATATGAAAGAGAACAGCAACACTCTCCGAGGCACTTCAGAAACGTTGCCCATCGTGGTTAGCAACACTGATATTCCATTTGGTCCTTCAACAACATTGCCCACAAAGAATTTCAGGAAATGGCTTCTTGGAAAGACAGAGTCCTCGCTAGCGGCGTTTCCCTCTGCAGAGCATCAAATGACGCCACCAATGAGCAGAACGGACGGAAACCATAAAGGCGCACAAAACTCAAACATGGAAGACAACGTTTACAGTACTGATGGCGAAATATATGCAGAATACTTAGGAAGTGGCGACACCGGCAGTGGTTCTGGTTCTGGTTCTTTAGGTTAGATTGTGTGCTGCTTGCTGTTCTGCTTCTGCTCGTTCAACTGTCTGTCTTGCCAGGCCTGTAAGGGTTCCGACGCTCCCCTCCCCCCATTGTCATGCTGTTTTGTCCATTTTGTCGAAACGATCCCTTCAGCACACCATCTTCCAAAAAAAAACTACACAAACAAACACGAAGGGAAGGGAGAGAAAAGTTTATCATGATATTGTTGTGACTGGGCCTGAAAGTCGTCTGGGGCTATTTAAACTTGGCTCCACTGCGCAAAGTTCACCTCTGAAGTTCGCTTAATTCCTTGTTTTTCAGGTTTCGCCACACTTAAAAATCCCATAGCCTATATATTTTTATGCAATATAATGTTTGGATTCAGCATGTGGCCTCATGCAATATTGACTTTATTTCTAAGTGCTTTGTAATCAAACATCATTACTTTTACTGTGTGTGCATCATTGAGAAATCCCAACATCTATCCACACAGTAGACTAGACATATCGCGGAGATGGGTCTGTTTTGGGGCAAGTATCTTCACCCATAAGTAGTCTTAGTTTCTGTTTAGGTTTCACGCAGTTCGATTATGCAGATCACAGTATCAAACAGTCGTAAGTCAAATAGATGAATTTAACTGGGAGAGCGTGTCCGACAACGGGACTGCTTGGACTCATTGGGTGAATGATGATTGCAGGAACGTTGCTGTTTATTGAAAAGATGCAGGACTGACTCGAGGTCTGCTGTGAAATAACAAGAAAGAAAGAAAGAAAGAAAGAAAGAAAAGAAAGAAAGAAAGAAAGAAAGAAGAAAGAAAGAAAGAAAGAAAGAAAGAAAGAAAGAAAGAAAGAAAGAAAGAAAGAAAGAAGAAAGAAAGAAAGAAAGAAAGAAAGAAAGAAAGAAAGAAAGAAAGAAAGAAAGAAAGAAAGAAAGAAAGAAAGAAAGAAAGAAAGAAAGAAAGAAAGAAAGAAAGAAAGAAAGAAAGAAAGAAAGAAAGAAAGAAAGAAAGAAAGAAAGAAAGAAATTCTCTTAAAAGACGAAGATAAAAATAGGATGAAAACTAAGACACTACTGAAAGGTCAGACTAAACATTGGGTTTTTTTCATGAGGAAATTCCCAGTAAGGACTGTTGGATGACAATGCTGTCACAAGTTCTCATAAGTGCGCATGTCCGTCGACAAGATGACATTAATTTTGAATAGGCGGCATCACTCAGTACATGAAGTACGTGTGTACTTTCAACTTATCACTGCAGATATAGACATTCAAAAAATGTCAAATGTATTGCTCGTACAGCATAAGTGAAGGTCACTTAGAAATGAAAGTGTATGATTTTAATGATCAATTTGAAGGTATCAGTGCCATAGATCAATGTGCTCTGAAAATCACATCCCATCAAAATTGACTTTTTGTCATTTTTGGTAAAAGATATTGGCAATCTTCCATCATACCAGGTGGCTTTGTCGCAACCTTTTTATTTTGTGAGAAAATTAATCCTATAATTGTTCATCACTGTAAGCATCTGTCAAAAGTCAGGTGTCCGTGTTTATTTTAGACACACTAATCCACCTAAGCACCAGCAAGGGTATGTGCAATGAGGCATGGTTTTCCATTATGCACCCAATAACTGGTCTAATTAGGTTCCGGTTTTCTTAGCAATACAAGCGGCAGTCATACTCATGATCAAAACGGCATTAAGCCCTTCACCTGTAAAACAAGCAAGTTCAAACCACAAACTGGCCCAAGCTTATGCTACCATAAAATGATAAGCTATATATTTTCCAGCAAAGCTGACAAAGTTCCGTGTTACTACACTTTAGAATCCCTCGTGACGTCCTAAACGTTACCATTGTCCTTACATCTAGTTCTGTGGAACCGGAATGAGATTCATAAACATGTTTACGAGGAGTTCAACAGAGAAGGTACCTATACCTTCAGACAAATGAGCCTTAGGCCCCACATCCGTTCCTTTTGATGAAAAATCTTTGTAGGCCTATTGTGTAAAGGTTGTGGTTCTATGTGTTGACAAAACATGTGATGTTTGCAAACCTTTGCGCATAATTTTGACTCTTAACAGCTGACAAAATTAATATGATCACGAGTTCTTCATATGATACACCAGCAGTGGGTTTTTAATCCACAATGACGTGTCCACTGGGTTTTAGTTCCAGTTCCTCAACACGCGGCCCACCTTGGTTTAGGCCCATAACAGCGAGGTATACATTACGCAAAATCACATTTGTGATTAAAACTGAACCATGCTGTCACAAGATAAACAAAACCATTCCAACAAAAGGCTCTGACGGGACAACAAAAATAAACAACCATTATGGTTTTGAGCTGAGTTGACAAGTGTATTTGTTATGCACGGGGTTATAAATTTTTTAGTGAAATTGGTTATTAATAGTCGCGGGTTGAAGGATTGAGACTGACAACTTTGTGCACCAAAAGGCTAAACCGTGAGTTACAGTAGGCGTATCGAAAGCGTTGAAAGCTTTTTAACTTACAGACAACAAGAACTTGCACCTATCTGTCAATCTATCTATATCTGTAGCTCAAACTGTTCGTTATAAAACAGAAACCAATGTAATGACGTCTGTTGAAAGCTTTTTAACTTAACGTGGTAGTCATTGGACAATCATCAAGTTGACATTTTCATCCAAGTTACAGACAACGAGGACTTGCACCTGTCTGTCTGTCTGTCAATCTATCTATATCTGCAGCTCAAACTGTTGGCTATAAAACAAAAACCAATGTCATCTTGGCAGCATACAATGGCCGATCCTTTGAAAACAGCTTGCATTTTATTTAATTTCATTCATATCTTTTATATATATATATATTATATATATATATATTATATATATATATATATATATATATATATATATATATATATATATATTATTTTTACAAATTGATCTGTACGGACTTCAAAAATACTCGCGGATAGGCTTACGTTTTTGGAGATTCATTTCAAAATATTAAGACACAGAAAATCATATAATTCTTGAATTGTTTTACGATATGTTGAACGCATCCGTTTTGTAACTTTTTTTTGTCACACTGACAGAGCATTTTAAACATGTTGATTAATTTTGGTACAAATGGATTCTCACGACTTTGGTCATGACGAGATACAATTTGTGAAGACTATTGGGCAGCTATTTGACTGAGCAAGTCACTCATTACGTATACATGCCCACAAAGTCAAGTCTTCTCACACCATACTATCCAACTCTTATTTTCTGCATTAATAACTTTCACTTTCACTAGGGCGTTAGGTTTGCTGAAGTTTTTATTACATTGCATATAGCCAATAGTGTGTAGTTAATTTAAAGACACATTTGCAATTCTCGTTGTTGTGTCAGTTGGTCTAGCCTATTTGCTACACATTTAATGCGATTGGAACCAATCTGATCAGAACCAAAAATGCAGTCGTTGACCTTATTTTAGAGACCACCCTTTTTCATCAGCATGTAACAGAAGGAACATATAGTTGTTTCAAAGGAAAATTGTTTCTGAAAAGTTTACACGTAGGCCTGCGCACTTTCTGGTCATCATTTATCAGCCTAAGTTTTCATTTTACAATCTTTTACCAGTTACATGTACCACGATTTCCCCCCAACGCCTAATAAATTGATCCTCTGCTGTTTGACTGCAGCAAGAGGCTTATTCAACGAATTTACATTCTGGTAAAATTTAAGCAACATTTAGAAAGAAATTTCTTAAAAAGAATATTACCAGTTAATCTCTCCCTCGTCTGCACGGGTGAAATATTAAACATTGTCCTTTTGTCATTATTCCCTAACACCGTCTTCCTTTGTGCAGATACCGCCAGCCGCGACAGCACGGAATGGTCCCCTTGGACAGCGTGCAGCGTCACATGCGGGCGCGGTACTCAAGAGAGGTCGCGACTGTGTGGAAAAGATTGCAAGGCCACGGAGTCCAAGCAGTGCTGGCTGCGTTCATGTGATGGTGGGTCGTCATTTTATCCCAGTAGGAAATACATTTTTAATATGAAGCGAAAGGCTTCTCTAATCACACATTTTGGAATTTGTTGTCTATATACTTTTAATTTCTGTTTTGTATTAATTAATTAAGGGCCATGTAGCCTGCCTCCCTCTTTCCAGAGGCAAGCGGAACACAAGCTCTTCAAGGGGCAGCAATTGTGGAAGGAGACTTCATCTCTATCTGCCCCAGGTGGCACTGCTGTCGCATCTGAGCAGCCCACAGTGGATGAGCTGTTTGCTGCTTCTGCGTGAATTCTGTTCTCTTTCTCAGACTCGGGAGCTCTCATCATAGCTCCAGCAGGCTTCCTCCAGCCAGCAGCAGCTGTGGACGTGGCACTAAACTTCCTGAACACTCACGTCAGCGCTAGTTGTGGTTCTTGCGCCAAGTCCTCCAGAAGTCCCGCTCACATGTCCCACTTGGGAAGAGCAGATGCGGACCACGACAAAGACGACGATGACTTCCAGGAAGTTGTTACTACCCCGTCGCATGGTGACAGAAGACTTGCTTATGTCCACTTGTTTGGAGGAGAGATGGCAGAAGTTTTTCGCCAGACACAGGGCCTTTGAGCCTGCTCAGCTGATCAAACCTGCACCAAGGTTTTACTCATTCTGTTCAGTCACTTTCATTCTTGGCTGATGCTGCCCCAAAGAATGGTACCACCTTGCCCTCTGACCAGCGCCACCCCTTCAGCATGGCAAAGTCCCAGGAAGGGTAAGAAGCGATCCCAGAAGGGCAAACGGTTTGCCACAGCAAAGAAGTTGGCCAAGCTTCAGGGCTCCTGACTCTTGTTTTCCGGACCCCCAGTCTCTGGGATGTCTCAGAGGGCCCTGTTGGTCATTGTCTTTCCACCTTTTGTGCTCATTGAGAATCCATTGCAGATGACTGGTTCATCCTCAATGCCCTGAGACATGGCTATTCGCTGCCCTTCTGCAAAAACAGGCCTCCATTAGGCAGCAATCCCAAGTGGTTCAGGCCGCCCACACAGAAACCCAAACCTTCAGCTTTCATAGAAGCAGAGGAGAAGTTACGGAGCAAGAATGCCATAGTACAGGTGGAGAATCTTGGTTTGCCTGGGTTCTAGCCCTATTGTTCCTTGCCTCCAAGGGGGACAGAGGCTGGCGTCCACTCCCAGACCTGTCAGCACTGAACATGTACTTGAAAGTCCCATCCTTCAGGATGGAGACTCTGCAGTCATTGGCAAGGGCCTTGCAGCCCCAGGAATGGCAATGTCCTTGAATCTCAAAGATGCGTTCACAAAAGTATCTGCAGTTCACATTTTCGGGCAAGGTTTACCAGTGCAGGCCACTGCCGTTTGGCCTTGCCACAGCCCCTCTGGGGATCATCGAGTTCGTGCAGGCAGTTGCCATGCACCTATACCAGAACGTTATACGTATTCATGTGTACCTAAAGGACTGGCTGATCCAGACACTATGGTGCCTAGATTCGCAGTGTCAAACACAGATTGTTCTGGAGCTTTTCAAACGCTTAGGCCTCATTGTGAATCTCTCAGTCTAGCCTAACACCAGAGGAGATCTTTGTCATTCTCGTTATTCAGTTTGACCTGGTCACCTGCATCTGACACCCTTCAGAAGACAAGTTGCAGGGACTCCAGCTGGTGATCAAGGTGTTCCTGACTTGCAAGGTTCACTTGGCTCGGCAGTGGGAAGCCCTGTTAGGCTCCCTGCCCTCGATGGACTCCCAGGCCCCCCTGGGTCACCTTCACTGTCATCCCTTTGCTCCATGCCCTGCAGAACAGATGGCCAAGGGACCAAGGCTACCAAGCCCCAGTGCTGGTCCTCCCAGAGGACCGCTGGCATCTCCTTTGGTGGACTGTTTGTGAGGACGTCAGGTCAGGATAGACGTTGGGAACCTTTCAGGTGCAACACACCATATACACTCTTCTCGGCCCAAGTGGGGAGCCCATGTGGAGGGCCAGAGTGCGTTGGGCATTTGGCCCGCAGTCCGTGTCCCATCAAATAAACTGACTGGAACTGGAGGCAATATGCCTTGCGCTCCTCCACTTCAGGGACCTAGTGGAGCACAAACACGTCCTTGTTATGTGTAACAAGAGGACTACCTAAACTGGCAGGGAGGATCACACTCCCTGAAGCTGACCGAGCTGGACTGATGCATCATAGGGTAGTTAGTGTTCTGAACATGATATCTGCACCCACGCGAGGCATGTCCTGGGACTACAGAATGTACTGGTGAACCAACTCTCGAGAAGAGGTCAGCCGGTAGGGATGGAGTGGTGGCTCCGCCCATGGATCGTTCAGGCCATGTGGGCCAGGTGGGGGATACCCCACACATGGATCTGTTCACGACAAGTACACACCCAAGACTTCTGGTTTAAGTGTTACATGTCCAGGATCCCCAGGCCCTAGTAGTGGATGCTCTTGCCATGGACTGGAGCAACCTTTGGGCATATGCCTTTCCACCTCCATAGATCCTCCAAAGGGTTCTGCAGAAGGTTTGGTCCTATGTCTGGAATTTGATTCTGGTCACCCCCTGGCGACTGAGAACAGATTGGTCTCTGGCCCGTGTGTGGTTAAGCGTCAAGCTTCCACTACATTTACTGGCATGGCCAAAACTGTTGCAACCACAGACAAACATATTCCACAGGGACGCTCAAGTGCTCAACCTCCACCCTTGGCAGTTGTCGAATAGCATATCCGTGACATAGGTTTCTTGGAATCAGTCACAGATAGAATTGCCAGAGGGGGGCTTCCAGCTTCTTCTCTAATGGTTAGCTCAGCTCATTGGAAAGTGTTTTCAGATTGGTGTGCCACTTGGACATTACATCCATGGTCTCCAGGCATTGCGGACATTGCCAACTTCCTGCTGTACCAGTACAAAGTCCTCAGTAAGAGCTTGAGAACTGTGGAGGGGTTATGATCAGTCATCTCCTGAACCCATCTTAGACATTCACATTGGGAGCTATCCTCATCTGCCCAGGCTCATGGTAGCCTTCTACACTCACAGACAGGCAGGTCCTAACATAGTGGGACCTCCCGCTGGTCTTAGTCATGGTGAAAAAGTGGGCTTTTGAGTGTCTGGAGGACCCCTGAAGGGTGGACCTCAAGAACTGAACATGGAAAACTTGTTTTCTGCTAACACTCATTTTGCAGGCTAGAAGAAGTGAGATCCACACTCTAACATGCAACTGAATCCAATGGTCAAGTAAAAAACCACTCCCAGGTGACCGAGGCCTCACTTGGCCTTCCTTGCAAACAACTTAGTGGCTCAATATCTTTCTATGACCTTTATGAGTTTCAATCTTCGTGCTATGGACATACCTCTTCCAGCAGAGGAAAGAGCCCTGTGCCTGTGGAGAGCACTGCGCTGGTACCTTTCACAAAGGGACGATGCCAGGGGTCAGAGGTCTGTCCTTTTTTTTGCCCCTCAGTAACCCTCAGAAGGAGCAAGTTTGCCGAAACACGACCTCGTCATGGATTAAGCAGATGATCCTGAAAGCTTACGAAAATGCTAAGGACAGACATGTGGCCGTGAGGAGACAAGGAAAGTCTTAAGGACAAGTATCGGGGTTTTGACCAGGTAGAAGCCTTCAGGTCAGCATACCAAGAGTAGGCCTGGACTTATTTCGGACTTGTATCATTTGGTCGTCCCTGGTGTCCCTGACCCAGGGCTGTTGGACCCAGGTTTGAACATTGCCTTAAGGAACCAAATACTGTGCTGTGTCCACTGAAATGGTGGACAGCTGTCAGGTTGGTGGGCGACTTCTGGGGGGGGGCTACTTTGTTCCCATGCTGGTTGGTAAGGAAGGTTTCCAGGCTGAGGCTGGGAAACTGCTGTTGGCAGCCTCAAGTCCAAGTACCTTTGAGGTTTTCTCTTCAGACGACACCCCCTCATCAGGACCGACGGTTATCCCTCCCCCCCGAAGCTGTTGATCCTGGCAGTTCTTGATTAGTAACATTAATGTTGCACTCTCCTCCAGATGGCACCATGGGGACCGTCAGGTTTTTGGGAACAATCCAGTGAGTACCTCAAGCCAATTGTGTTGGGCGATTTGGTCAGACACGGAGGTCTTGGTAGTGGTGGTCGAGATTAGTGTACTTACTAATACCAAAATTACTAAAAAATTTCACATGTTTATTTTGCCTTGAAGAAAATTTTACACGTAAAGAAATGAAGTTACTTAACTCCTTTATATCTGTAAGTTTAAAGTAACTGCCCTTAATTCGTTACAATATACAAGATGGGTAGGCTGGATGGAAAACTTTCACAGCAACTCAACACTGATAAACCAACTTTCAAAGATCATGAAAACAGGATGGAAATGGCAGGAGACAACAAAGATTCAACCAAAACTCACATCATTAAAAAATTAACATATTGATGTAACTAAGGAATGAATTTACCTACAAATAGAAATGACCATCCAACTTGCTGCATACTGTACTTGTGCAAATGAACATTCACGGTGAAATACTGACAATTTTGATTAGGCTGGTCAACCAAGAAGAAAAGAGAGCAATGTCCCAAACCAGAGATCAATAGTATCTTGTTTTACAGTGTAGCAAACATGGGGGGGTAGAAGGTCAAGGTCAAAGTAATTATATTTTGATAGACGACGCCATAGAACTCTTTTTTTTTTTTTGTCATCTGGATGAACTATAGAGTAATTCAGGATAAATGGATATGTTTAAATTTAACCCACTATACTAGGCAGAATCAATGCACTAAATTTCATATTTCTAATACTTACAGTGTTGGAAATATGGCCCACAATAACATGTTCTCTGACAAAGTCAAAAGGTCAAGGTCACAGCGACCCAATTTTTGTGCATACCTCATCCTTATGCCAAGAAGTAGCAACACACCAGGTCTGGTATCTGTCATTATAACGGTACTGGAGTATGGCCCACACAAGTATTTCCAATGATAAGGTCAAAGGTCAAGGTCACAGTGACCCAATTTTGGCACACAACACACCCCTATTCTAAGAAGTATCAACACACCATGTTTGGTATCACAAATATGGCCCAGACATGCATTTTCAGATGGAAGGACAGACAGACAAGGTGCAAACCTATAGTTCCCCCCTCCCACCCTCACCCCTGGGTTCTCGTGGAGAACTTATAACTGTTGTAATATAAATCTAAAGTTGTCAATTCTCAAATAACAAAATGCTTCCAAGATCTTCCCCACCCCCCTAAAAAATCTGAGGCATGAAATAATCTTGGTAGAAATATCAACTGCCCACAAGTCAAATTCCACAGCAAATCTGAAGTAGCAGGTCCATATTTTGCCATACTTATTTTGCAGACAGTTCTTCATTAATCTTTTTTTTTTTTAATTTTTTCCAGACAATTCGAAGTTGGTTCAAGGCAAGGATACAATCACAATACCTCTTGCTGCCATAAAACAGCTGCTCAGTTCAGGTAGGTTGATGTGTGTCAGTACCATGGCTGTTTGACCGGACTCTTGCACATTACTTCCCTAACCTTCACTCATGTTCCGGACTTCTATAGCCTTTTGTCATCCATACACCTTTCACTCATTCATGGGACTTCCTGCAGGCAGGCTTACTCATGGTTTACTAGAGCACTTCATCATCTTCCAGACTTCTAATCCTTCACTCATGCTCTTGACATTCAATCGCAAATCCCCATGTTTTGTTCTTTAGAGCCTTCATTCACGTTACCGATCCCCGTATTTTTCAGTCATGTTCACAGCTTTTTGTAAACTTCACTCAGGTCGCCAGCTTCCTGTATTCTTCACTCCTTCTCATTGCATGCTACAGCCTTCACTCAGGCTACACAACTCTTGCATTGTTCATACATTTGCACCACTTCTTACAGCTGTGGGCTGTGTTCTCCGACTCATAGTTAAAATGGAGGTAGATTATGTGTATAACCTTCCAGATTCATAAGTATCACAAAAACGATGTAGGCCTACTTTCTACTTTCTTCGTTTGCTGTATACTCAGCTGACTGACAAAGCAGGAGAACTAAAGAGTGATAGGCCTACCAGTTATCCTTTTATTTTTGGCAGAAGTAATAAAATTTGGATTTTTTGAATGGTTAGGCCGGTATGTTTTGGGAACACTATATTCTGTAGTTAATGAAGAATATTTCAAAGGTTGAGAGGACTGGTTTAAAACCACCAGTTGCCATTTATGGGCGACTGCCTGTCTCAAGTCAGGAGTGAAATTTGTTTCTTCACATTGGTATTGGAAGATGACTGTTGATGCTTTGGTAACTCTGGAATCTCTTTGCTGTCATTGTTGGGTTTGGAATTTATGAATCTGGGCAATGTTTTTCTGTACTATTTGCTCATTTTCACGATTCCACTAATGGCTTGCAACAGTCTTTGGACATACTCCAAGCATGGGGTGGATTGCTACCAATTTTGTTCAAATGGTCATGCAGCAGGGATTTTTAGATTTTTTTGTGAATTTTTGTCAAAATCTTCAAAAATCTCCAAATCCAAACCACCTGGCTGATTCCTTTGAAATTGCACAGGAACACTTCTGGGGACCCCCAGGTCCAAATTTTTTCAACAGGTGGCACTGAATTTTTTTTGCTAATGTTTTATGAATTTTTGTGTGTTTTGCACTATTTTCAACTTCCTCCCCAAAGCCATCACTCATATTGTACTGAAACTGGGCAGAAATGTAGCTTGTGTGGGGATTAATCAAAGTTGTTTATAGGGTGGTGATACTCTGGATCCCTGTCACGATTTTTTCTTTTTTTTTTTTTCAATTTGGTCACTTGTCAGTTAATGCATACATTCATAGTGATTACTATGCAGGTCAATGGAGATTGCAAAGGGAATTCACAATTTCACCTCTTCTAGATTCACTTCAAACTTGTTGGGGACATTCAAACAGTCATGCTGCAGAGATTTTTAGATTTTTTTGGGAAACTTTTTTTTTTTTTAAATATCTACCCCCATAATGCAAGACCAATGATTTCAAAATTGCATAGGGACACTTCTGGGGACCACTGGACCTGAATTTGTTCAACATGTGATGTTGTGATTCTTTTTTTTTTTTTTTTTTTGTGGGGGTGTGGGGGTTGTTTTTAAAAGATTTTTTGTGCATTTTTGTGTTTTTCTTGACTCTTCCCTGTATATTGGACTTTCTTCCAACTTATTGGGAATGTACCTTGACTCGATCTCCACCAATCTTTTTTGCACAACATAGTGGTGGTGGCATTTTCTGACTTTTAACAAGTTATCAAAATTAGGAAAAATTAGTACAGGAATGAATATGTGCATGTTAGCAACAGTAATGATGGTCTTTAACAGAGGTGATCTTGATATTCTGAAGTTCACAGGATCTGTTCAGTGTGTCCATGCAAGTAAGGTCAGCTGGGTAAACGACCTTCACAGTCCTCTTGTTTTGACTTACTCTTGCCCTGTATTGTACAGCTTTCTGTGTTTGCATTTCCTTCACACTTTCCACACATGCAGCTTGTACAAATGGCTGATAGGTGAATGGCTGAAACAACATTAGGCAACATCTGCAACATGAAAGTATGCATGGAGGATTGTACAGGCAGCCAGCTCATAAAATTTTTCTTGTACATTGTGCATTATTTTGAGGGGGAAAAAAAAGAACTCTGTTCTGTGCACATTAAATGAAGGACAATATTTACAATAATTGTGTTTTTAATGAATGAGGGTTGATTATGGAGTCAATATGACTCATTATGTATTCACTTATCTTCCTTGGATCCTCGCAGTATGACTTTGTGGTAAACATGTGACAGATATTTACAATGGTATGATGACCACGGTTGAAAATGTTTATAAAGAGCATTAAAATTCAGCTGAAATGGTCATTCTTATATATGCATGTGCACATAGTTACTCTTCTTAAAAATAATTTTTCTGTAAACTTTGGTTCTGTATTCTTCCAGAGTTTGTCCTTGTTGTAAGCAAAGCTTGACATGCGGATATATTTTTATGCTTGCCTGCTGGCAAGTACACAAGTCGTTTCTCACAGATGAGTATGCCACATGTGGATGGCTGTCACTTAGCACCCAGTTTTTTTCACCTCAGTACTACCCCTGTTACAGTTTGTGTTCTGGTCTGTATTATTGACAAGGGTCCAGGATAAATATTATATGTGAGACAACACCTGTACAGGCAATTCCTGCATACTGAACATCAATGCAATATCATCAATGAAAAGTTTGGGGTTTTTGGGGGGTTTTTTGTTTTTGTTTTTTTTTTTTTCATTTTCAGAACTATTGCTTAGATTTCCTTACAGGAGCAAAAATTATCATTTATCCACATACTTGTCATCAACATATTTGAAAGGTATCATATCCAGGAGAAGATCTACATGTAGTTCTTCAAATACAGTAGTACCTACTATTTAGGACTGTTCCTGCTGCCTGCAAAACTGGTCTCATGTTACAAGTGGGCCTAAATTGCAGGTCAGTTTATCAGACATATAGACTCCGGTGTCAAGACTGGGTGGTCTGTCACGAGGGGGTCTTTACAGCAGGTGCTGCTGTATCTGTGCATGAAAGCCAGTTGCACAAATATTTATTAAAATATAAAAGTTTATGAGCATATGAATACACCCAACAATGAATGCATGCTGATATTTTCAGGGACAGATGACTGTGGTAAGTGGCTCAAGTGTCGCAACGCGTTTATCCTGGCGTACCTGGCTCGCCTACAGGAGCTGCCTAGTTGTCCCTGTTACTACCCCGTCAATGTCCAATACAACAGTCGTGTGTGGGACCGTGCTAAACGGCAATACTACCACTGGAAAGACGCTAGCAGGCCACAACACAAGCTTCATATCTATAAACCTGGTGCAAAGTACTGTATACGGTCACAGCTGATGCCGGGCATGACAATATTGGCTGCTCAGCACTGCTGCTATGACAGCAACATGAGGCTGATCACACGCGGCCGGGATGCAGGTACACCAAACCTCATCAGTCCACAGGTATCTCCAGCTCTGCATCATAAGGTGGACATCCTGCCCTGGATCATCTGTAAAGGCGATTGGACCAAGTAAGTGCTACACATGAATTATATTACATATACGGGTAAAAGGCTCCGAAACATGTTGAGTAGTTACCCGCTGAAGACCCTTTAATTTATTTGGGCTGATACAGCCTATGTCAAAATTTTACAGAGGACGTGTGCAATATAGACAATAGTAATTCCATATATATACAGGTTAGACAGGGACAGGTTAGCTTATGGAGAGTAAAGAGTTCGAACTGCGGAATAGGATATTGACTACTAGGAAGTGGTTCTGGGCAAAAAGACACAAATACAATGAGTCATATGATAAATATGTATGTGCGTGTGTGTGTGCCATGTGATGTCATGAAGTAGATACAGACTTCATAATTTTGCCAACTTACAACTGGAATTATTTGGTTATACATGTAGCTCTGTCTGTACCCACCAGAAGCAGTTAACTTGAATTTGTGCCTCTTGAAAGCATAATGGTTGCAGGGATATTTAATACTTTTACCTCAAAATGAGCTGATGTGCTATGTCAAAAATATGAAAATTAAAATTGGGAACAGAACTTTGATAAACATCGAATTTTACTCATAAAAGTTTAAAAAAATAAAAGAGTATTAAGACTGCCATACTGTACACCAACTACTGAAAGGTGAAAAGTGTAGAGCAACTACTGTTGCCTACATACATACACACATATTGCACAGTAGACAACTGCTGAAGTTATCTTGCTCACACGGGCTTCAACTGTTGATGTACAAGTCACAATAAACTAGACATTAACAGTGTTTTCAACTTAATATATATATTTTCTTTCTTTTTTTCAGATATAACAGTGTGCGCCAACCAAACAATATGCGTCAGTGTCGGGAGAATCCAGATTCACTGGAATTTTTAAAACAGATACACCAAGCTAAAGATTATTAACAGCCACAGAGGAGTGGCTATTAAAGTATGACAGTCATGTGCCAGTGTAAAGTCCTTCACCAGAATGTGCCTTAAATTGGTCACAGAGTGCCAGAATCATGGAGGTAATTCTGCCACCTAGAGGCACAATTTTACACTGTTGCATTAAAGCACAACTATTGAAAAGCACTGGTACACTGAGGAATAATTATACAACAGCATTGATACATTGTGGACAATTAAAATAGCACTGCTACATTGTGGAATAATATAACAGCATTGATACATTGTGGAACAAATATAATAGCACTGGTACATTGTGCACAAGTAAAGAATAGAACTGGTATATTGTGGCACAATTCTGCCATGAGTGGGGCCTTAACATTGTCAAAGTCATTGATCTTAGCTCAAGGGCTAGGCTTTGATGGAGCACACAAAGTAAAGGACTAATTTTGTGCCAAACCATGAAAAAAAAACCCCAGTGTCAAACAAACGCATGTCATACTCAAAGCAAGGATGACACAAGAGGGCCTACAGCTATGCACAAGTTTTTGCTGATGCAAAAAAAAAAAAAAAAAAAAAACTTTTCTCAAATGTTGCATGTACTGAAATGAGATACTGTCTATGTCTGATATAAAATGTGCATGTGTGCTTTATATATTTATGTACTAGCAGGGCTTTGACATACATTAAAAGAGCATTACCTACACTGGCGAGTTTTTCACAGGACATTTGTAGGCCTAAACATGTACATATGTTAAGAAACCGATATAAATATTCACTTCTTGACAAATCTAACCTAGGTACTCGTGTGATAATTAAAATAGAGCCTGGTTAAGGAGCTTGGCTTATGACTGATTAATTGATCTCAGGTGCCTGGCCAGTGGTGCCTGTGGTACCCGGGAGGGGGGGGGGGGAGTACTCCCCGGAATTTTTGGTGGGTAGGCTCCACCGAGGGTACAAAACCCGGACCCAACGGGAGCGGAACCAATGTGAAAATGGGGGGTCTTTTGGAGCTTGTATTGAAAAAAAAATGAAATTTTACATAAAATTTGGTGTATTTTGGGGCAATTTGGAGACAGGAATTGAAAAACACAGGGGTCTTTGGGTGAGACAAGCGAAAAAGGGGGGTCTTTTAGAGCTACAAGCAGGAAAAAGGGGGGTCTCAGAGAGCGACAAGTACCGAAAATAGGGTGTCTTTTCCGCGGCGCCTACCCGTATAGCAAGGTATAAGAAGTACCCCCCCCCCGGGCTGTGGTACCACTATGGCCAGGTGCCCATGTTCAATTCTTCATCACCAAAGCTCCTGAACCAAGCTCTACTCTCAAATTATAGAATAGCACTGGTACATTGTGCCAATTACAGAAAAACACCTACACACTGTAGTAAAATTATAGAATAACATGCCATGGGTAGGTTGTGGCATTATTATAGAATAGCACTGCTACCTTGCCACAGAATGAGGGGTACCCTTGGCCATACTGCAACAGAGTGTTGGGATGTACAGAACTCTGATTGCACGGTAAACTTCAGAGTAACTCAAGTAACTACATGGCTGGACATGTATTAGGCCCATGAATGCAAGAGTCTTTTGAATCTATATTGCACGCCAAAATAGAACCTCTTCAGATTAAATTTTACTAATTTAATCAACACAGAACAATAAGGGAAATAGCTATATTCAAGAAATTGTTGATATACATCTGAAAAAATTATTTTATGAATCATGTATTTTTCTTGTATCTTAATCTATGGAAATGAATCTCCACAATAATATTGATGATTTTTTTTTAATTGTCCTCCTTTTTTCTGCTCTAAATTGGCACATTTTGATTTTACTATGACAATACAATCTGTTCACTTTTGCAATCCAAAGCCATTTGTAACAATCAATTTATCAAAATTGCCAGTATATTTTCATTTTCAAAATAGTAAGTCATATGTCATTAGGTAAGTCTTCATTTGATTAGATTTTGACAGTTTGAGTCTGAGATGTATCCAGATGAACTTGACACTTTCTTATTGGTCCCATCTGCTTCATGTCGAAATTCAAAGCTCAACACAACCCATGGACCACCATGTAATGTTTGGAAACTTAACAATCATTGTGCTAGGACTAGAGCTGCAAAACTTCACACATGATAAGATGCCTTCTGACAAAATAAGACGAAATCTAAAAATTACAAAATTTTCCAAACTGATTTACCTTAGCTGTAACTACTAGAACATAGATTGATATTGGAAAAATAAGGAAAGTGACAGAGAAGCAGTTAACTTTTTTTTCAGAGATACAAAACACTCTTTCAGTGCAAGTTTTGACTGAGGTTGAACAGAACCGTGCTAAATTATAATGAGGGTGCTATATTCATGTTTCTTGTAAAAAGACCTTTCATTCAAGTACTAGCATGCCAGTAGTTACATAGAATATAATACTCCAGGTAAACAACTTTCCCAGGCATGCTTTGGGTGCAATGCATCCAAAGCGTGCCTTTTAAAGCTGTTAAATCGGTCCAAAATGTGGGACTGAAAGAGTTAAATGTCCAAACTAAAGCAGACATATACTGCAGTTGTCATTCTTGCTGCCACTCTCTAAAATAAAGACAGTGTATATCTTTCCATGATGCCAAGTGCCCCACATTCTTAGAAAATAACTTTTACGTCACACTGTAATGTGTTCTGGTTGGTTTCTGAGTCTTAGTACCATGAGTATATGTTGGTTTTGGAGTCTTGTTACCATGGGTATTTGGTTGGTTTTGAAGTCTTGTTTCCATGGGTATATGGTTGGTTTTGGAGTGTTGTTGCCATGGGTATAAGGTTGGTTTTGAAGTGTTTTTGCCATGGGTATATGGTTGGTTTCAGAATCTCTTTGCCATGGGTACATGGTCGATTATTTATATTAAAATTATTTATCAATGTCAAAAATATCCATTTTTGATTTAATAAATCATGTTTCGATATCAAGAAATGATTTTTTTATACAAGAAATCAACTTTGTACATCAAAACAATTTTAAATACCAAAAATCAATTTCTAATAACAAAAATCATTTCTAGGTATCAAAAAAACATTTTCAATAAATAAATAATTTTTTTAAATAAAAAATAATTCTATCCATCTTCAAAATTGATTTCTTTTTTATAAAAAATTAAGGCAAATTGCAGGAAGCTCAAATATGGAATGATCCCTATCAATTTTACCCACACTTATTGGCTAAAAGTACCAAATGAAAGTTAATTTTGGGGGTATTGTTTCATCTCATTGACATTTTTTGATTCAGACAGTGACATTTCTTTCATTTATCCAAAAATTTTACTCAATTCCATTTGCATGATATATACTTTTTCTATAAAAATCATCAAAGATGCACAAAGCGCAAACTGCCTTTTCAGTTTCACAACATCAAGGAACTGTTCCTGTGGTGGACCTTCTGATGGCAATTACTCTGATTTTAAATATTTGTGCAATTCCTGTTTCATATCAATCACATATCTTCTGGTTGTTTAAAATACATGGGCGCATTTGTTCTCAATGTGAATCAGGTTAAAGAATTGTTTACACTGCTTAGGTCGTGATCCATTATTAAGCCTCTGCCCCAGCACCCACCCACCCACCCACCCACCCACCCACACACACACACACACTTTTTCTCTCCAGCAAGTGAGCAACAGTTGGTGAATGTGTCCCGGCACCAACTATCAGTTGGCTGACTCACACCAAATGTACAAAAAGTTTATGCATTGTGCAAACTGTCACCAACTTTTCAAGTTTGTCAGTACAAAGTTGGTGTGTCTTGGGTTCCAACTTTTAGAGCCAAGTTTCCTCAATCTGGGATATAGACTGACCAATCAGGTGACAGGTTCAATGGTGTACATTCCAGAGGATTTAAATGTAAGTTTAGGACAAAATAGTCACAAAGATGGGGAAAACAAGAAAAACGGACATCAGAAGGAATAAGACGAGTGCCAATTTAATTACGTTTATCTTTCTCAGCTGGTATATTGATACTTGAAACACTAGTATTAGTAAGGTTCGAGAAAATTTTTACCATCTATCTTTTCAAGTCAAGTACACTAATCTGGTGTCCAAACTGTTTGGTAAACTAACTGAAAGAAACTGTAAAATCAAAGACATGGCCTCCTATTAAATATTATGGAAATATCAATTTTAAAGCCTTAAATCTTATGGCAAATACCAGTATATTAAGGGCTTTAAGGAAAATGTGACACCCTAAATTGTGATAATCGTGAACTTTTTTTCAGGGCTGGAGTGTAGTAACTTGCCTGCAAGCCTCCTCAATGGTCTGTTGACACAGCATACTGTCAGACCTTATCTTTGTATCGCTGACTTAGGTACAAGAAGCTTCACACTACCTTTCATCACAACCTGCCACAGATAAAAGAACCAGCTTTAAGCACTGTCACAACAATTGCATATATAGACTATTTTGTGACTTGTAAAATGGTTGTCCAGGAGTCCAGCTGGAACATTGAAGCACAATTTTGTGTCATAGTTCTTGAAAAATGCTATAGAATTTATCCAGATTAAGTGTTTCTCATGGTAAGAAATTGAGAAAATGCTCCAGGAAATCTAAATTTAGTGACCTAGATTTCCAATCAGACAGCACTGTCTCTATTTATATGCATATAATTTCACTGCACACACTTGTCACTAATGCAGGCTGCAAACTAACTGCAGGGTGTACAAAGTCATGTTCATCTGCATTATAATAAAGACACCAGATTCAAATTTCCCATAAGACCTTTCATTCCAATACCAGAATGCCTATATCTTGTACCTCCAGGTGAAAGAGTGGTCCAGGTCAACAGCTTTCTTGGGTATACCTTGGGTGCAATGGCACCTAAAGGGTGCCAAGGACAGCTGTTGACTTGATCACTTATCTAGCATTAAAAGGTTGAATAACATAAGCCCAGGCTGGACACAGACATCGTTTTGATGTATTACATTCAAACAATTTGTATTACATTTGTATAAATGTGCGTTAGTGCAGAAAAACTGCATCTCTTGCCCGTCTGGCAAACTCATCCTTCATGACAAAGGGGTTCACATAGTTTATGATAGCTTACCTGATCTCTCTTGGTGGAAACACAAGATACAGCAAATGTTACGAGTCGCCGTTCTATTTGCTCAACTTTGACTTCTGCTGTCACCTCTTCACCAACGAATACTGAAACATCAGCTGCATATCATGGGACTTGGAAACAATATTCAGTGTTGAAGCAAATCTCCCTTCTACATTTACTTGGACAGATGCTGCGATATATTCCAAGAAAGGCTTATTCAGTTGCCATGACTATTTGATGCAAATTAAGTTGCAGAAATGTAATCATTTGTTTTATATCAAAAATGTTCCTTCTGTCAATTTTTATCTAAAATTATTAAGGTAGTCGACCTATGCCCTGAAGAATCAAGTATGAATCTATTACTTTCTTAACCTGATAAACTAAAAATTTTGATAAAAAAATTGAACAAAGTTAGCATTTTTGGAATGGGCATGATCCACAAATGTCAATACACTAACCACATGTCTGGTCATTATTTCCTTATGAACAATTTAGAATCTGTTATAAAACATTAAAGGTCCTCTTGATTGAACGGGTACCACAAATTAGAAAGTTGATGATTATGGTGGTTAGAAATGATGCCTGAAAACCAAAAATGTTAAATTTCATTTTCGAATAGTGCTTTTTTAGCTCCAAAAGTGTGCCACATTTGCCACAGGAAAGTGTGCATATTTTCTTCAATCACAGCCTGATGTGGGTTAGTGTTACTGACGTCACAAACGCAACCTGCTGGCTATGGTGCATGTGTTAAGAGCCAGAGTGCCTTCAGTTTGCCAAGAGTCATGGCAGATACAACAGAGCATAGTGATTCTGGAGAGTCTGGATTTGGTTTTTCATTTACGTGGTCTGACAAAGATGAAGAGGAATTAATAATAAAAACTGAAGCAGCAGAGGAAAAAAATTGTTCAGCCTCATGCACGACGGGACGCCCAGAACTCCAGCATCACTAGTACTGCAGGGAGTACAGCCATGGTACATCCAGGGAATCCCAACTTACCATCTGGGCAATGATATTTCCTATCAAAAATTACTAGATTTCATTCAACAAGAACAACCATGAATGCAAGAAATTGGAATTTGCATCAGGATGGGCCAGGTCTTGTAGTCTTTCAAATTTTAGCATTCACGGAAACAGCTACGCCTATGCCTGCGGTATATAAAAGTCTGAACAAATAGTTAATTTTCCCTTTCCACCTGTGGATGATTAAATATAAGTTTGCACGTATGAATAGCTTTCAATATCAGCACCCTTAGCTGGCAGTAACCTCATGACCCTTGGAGGGCAGTAATTTAAGTTTCCGTACACATTGTCATCAGTACACGTGTTTATGATATCCTTAATTTTTTATCATATCCATTATGTAACAATGGAAAATATTTTCTTGTGACTGACTCATTTCCTGGTTCCATATTAACGACAAAGGTACAATGAGATGGAATTTTTGTACACCCAATTATTGGGAGCTGGCCGTGGACTGTCACAAACAGTGGTACATAAATGAAAAAATGAGAGACCAGCCACCCACTGGTCTTGGCAGCTGTGTACAGGAGGTGTGAATGTGGTAGCTATCCAAACAAGTGCTATCTGGTAACAACCCATAATATACAGCAGTAATTGGATATGCACCCGCGTATGGAACAAGATCGGCCTTTGTTTGTCCATGTTATCTACGCATTTTTACATCAATCAAACCCAAGTTTTGTTGCAATGCTAATTTGCAAAAACATCCCCGACCAGTGTTGTCCTGTGACATTTGATCGATTATTATGTGATACATTCTAACAGTCGTAGAATTACTAGACCTATATTTTGCTGTAATGAAAGCTTCGAAATCAGAATCAGACTGAAGATTAATTTGTAAATACTGTTAAAGAATGAATCACTGTTCCTGGTTTTATGAGTAATGCCCAATTTGGCCAGTTCCATGAATCCTTCCATTGTCCAGCGATGGGACCACATTTCGCAACAGTAGTAGTTTTTTTTGCCAAACCTATTCTAAGCATCGTTGTATTTGACAAATCAAAATTACTTTCCACAAAGTGTTCGCTACATAGTTTAGATCGATCATCAGTTCCCAGGGCCTTGCCACTTGTCCCTGTAAATCTTGACTGCACGTTCTATGTAGCTTCAGGTCTTTGGGGTGAATGTAAACAAGCCACAGAACTTGTATTGCTACAATTAATAGCAACACACCAACCCATCCTGGGCGCGAACAAAAACATATTTCTACATGCATTTTTAATCTGTTGGTGAAGGGTGAATAAAATATGTTTAAACCAAGTGACACTTGACAGCCATAGCTTGCAAGCATGGTCGGAGTCTTCCCTGTCAACCAGCAGTGTTGTGTTTGTGATTTCACTAACCTTTCATGCCTGGTGGGTGTCGTAAATGAACAGAAAGCGAGGATTGAAGGCGCAATGAGTTTTTAAAATAAGAATTTGAATAAAAGTGTAATTTTCACATTTAATTTTTTTAAAGTGCACCGCATGGTGAGAACAACCCATGAGTTACCCATGTATCAAATTTGAACATGGTCAATCAATAGGACCTTTAAGGAGTTCGTTCAGCATTTCTTTTCTAATGTGTGTCATATTTGAATTTCATGTCAAAGAAATAGTAGTTGTACAACAAGTTCAACCAAAAGTCTACAATTTATTGGGTTTATTTTTTCTTCCACCTTCCACATAGAAAGGTGGTAGGTGTCTAGGAAGAACACCTTAAGGAAAGATTTATTCAGATGCTGCCACAAAATATGAAAATGTGACCAGATTAGCACAAAAGTGGAGAAAAGATCAAGGAAGGTTTGTTTCTCTCTATATACAATTACTAGTTCCATTGTGCCTACTTTCCTTTTCTGTCCAAACAATAATCACTAGCCTGATAATGCCTACTTCCTTCTTCTGTCCATATGTAATCACTGGCCTCATACTCACATGGGGCTGGAAATTCAATCTGCTGGGACAGTAAGATGGACCCAGGACCTGGCAACTTCATTCCCAGCACTGCTGATACCAGTCTATAATGTAATTAAAGCAGACAGTCATACGAAAGCTTTAACGAAAGTGAGGCCATACCTTTGCTTCATCTTTTTAAAGAAAATTATCCCAAAGCTTTAGACATACTTTATGTCCTGCACATCACAAACAAGTGTAAAACATTTTTGTATACAATGCTGTGTAAAGCTTTAGGCCTTCTCATGTCACTAAATGTATTACATATCGTATGCTGCTGCTTTGTAAACAGAGAATCAGGAATCCTTGTACAAACTGAAGTGAAAAGACGCTTGATGAATGCCCATGTCATCTTAGTTCTTGTCATGAACAAGGCTAGTGGGTTGATGAATGCTTGAAAGCAAAAGTTACACACATGGTAAACTTCACAGTAACTTATACATTGTACACAGTGGCCAGCAAAGGGGAGAGGGTCCAAGTGTGAGACAATGCACTGGTTTCACATGGGACATGGTAGAGTTAAATTGACAAGTTTCTCATTTCCCATAGGGGCCCCATCTGAGCCCTTATAAGGGCTACCACCATTCCCTTTCCTCCCTGTATTCTGGAATTTTAATTTAACCTGCAGCCTTCTAACTCTATTATTTTATTCTTTATCTCCCAGCATCCTACCATCCTGTACCCTTTCAGTGCCTTTCCTGCCTCCCAGAAAGCCACCCTTTAAACCTAAAACCCATGCTACATGATCCTCTTCCTCTAAGCACCGAACCTCTTCTAAACACTTGTAATTGTAATGTTCCCTGTGCCACTTTCTGAAAAAAAAATCTTCCCTTATCTTCTTAATGTTACAGCCTATGCTCAGTTTTGACCATTACTAACAGGAGATCGGTACATGGAAAAACAAAACTTCGTAGAAAGATTAGTACATGGAAAAGGTGCGTGTAGCCATGTAAATTTCAAAAATGTGCAGGGTTACAAAAGCTACAATTTGAGCCCAACATGATGAAAATTAGATAAAAATTGACTAAGTTATGGCTAGAAGAAAGCCTCCATCGAAAGTGGCCTTTGACCTTGAGATGACCTCTACTTGAAGTGAACCTGGACCTCAAAAATGACATTTTGCCTTAAAAATTGACATTTGACCTTGACATTTGAGATGACCTTTACCTTGCTATGATCGTACTCCTATACACTTGGAACCACATCTACTATAGTATACAAGATATTGAAGATTTAAAACTTTAATTAGCCCTCATTTGCATAATGTTGAAAAGCATGACCTCTCATTATAAAAAGGCCAGACTTTATCTATAGAAATACAATTGTGCCAAGTTTGGAGTTTCTACATGTAATACTTTTTAAATGAAATGTCGGACGAAGAAATAAAGAAAGAGAGAAAGAAAGAAAAGAAAGAAAGAAAGAAAGAAAGAAAGAAAGAAAGAAAGAAAGAAAGAAAGAAAGAAAGAAAGAAAGAAAGAAAGAAGGAAAGAAAGAATTCCTAGAAAAACAATATGTCTGTGTTGGTACACAGACATAATCTCTGGTTGTCTGATATTGTAGGAATGTATAGGGGTGTTGGTTTGAAGTAAAAGGACATTTTGGGGTGAAATAATTTTCTTCGGGGATGGCTACTAAGTGGTGAATTATTTTGTATACCATACACATATGTATATTAGAGTGGCGTTGTTGGAGAGTGGGCCAGTTTAAGGAGGACAGCATGCTATTGACACTGCTGGTATTGTGGTAGCAGTTTGTAACAAACCTGGCTGCCCTCCTTTGGACCATTTCGATTTTGTTTACATCTTTAGTGGTGTGAGGGTCCCAGACACTGGCACAGTATTCCAGGTTAGGCCGGACTAAGGAGTTATGAGCGAGTGTTTTTGCTTCGGTTGGGGCATTTTGAAGATTTCTTCAGGGCCATGGTACGGTATGATTTAGCAGTGATATTATCTATATAGGGAGTCCAAGAGAGTCAGGACTTGATAGTTACGCCAAGGTATTTTGCACTCTACAGTTTCAAGAATGTGTCCGTGGAGGTTATGGTCGTATACGAGGGTGTGTTTTTTTCTGGGTGACCCTGAGAACGTTGCATTGGACCGGGTGAAACCTCCTGAGCCAAGATGTTTCCCAGGGTGCTTTCTCTCTATATGCATCACACAACAGCCAAAAATCCAGTCTCATCTGCCTCTTGTTTACAAATCTTACATTTTCCATTACTAGTACCTGTTGTCTATTTCTATTTTCTCTTTTCTAGACTGATTACTCCTCCCCTACTTTGAAAAAGAAACTTGGATCCCTTCCCTCCAGTCCAATGCTCCATCCCAACACACTTTTCTTTGGCTTTTCTAATGCCCTGTATGCTTTTAATGTACTTTTTCCCTTCTGACTCCTCTTTCCCAGTCCTCTTTCCAACCCTCTGTAACAGTCTTACCTATATACTTTCCAATCACCTACCTCATCATATCCTTTTGATTCATATTTCTCTGCTAACTTATCTATGTCTTTGACCCATCTTCGATCTTGTTTTTTCCTTGTCCTTGACTACCTCACTGTTAACTTTCCTGCATGCATCACCTGTCTCACTTACTGTTTGTAGATACCCCCCGTTCTTTAACTTTGCTTTGACAATCCTGTCTGTGATTTTATTCCAGCCTAGCTCTCCTAGGACTGCTTCTGTTGCTTTACATGGTTATTCCAGCCTAACTCTCCTAGGACTGCTTCTGTTGCTTTACATGGTGGTGCTCACAGAATCCATTTCCCCACCTTACAGATATAAATTATAATTATAAAGTCAAAAGTTCAGATCACGAAATTTGATCAGCTTTCCCGTGGACTTGATCCATGAACAAAAACGAAATGTGTTGTCTGTGTCGCCAAAAGTATTATTATGACAACCAACCGGGGAGAAAAGGATGTGTCTCTCATTTGCAGTTAAATCCTCTCAAGGCAGGGTTTGGATGGGTTTACATTCAATATAACTCTCACACGGACCCATTTATCAAAACGCCATGAACGACGGGTTGGCCAAAACGACTCTGCCTGGCGAAGTCATCGTCCAAATGAATGGGATTTCTGTCTTCACTTATTTCAGAAAACATTATCACGTCAGTTTTGCTGAATGTCTTTGACAATGCAGCTGTGTCACCTTGACATATGGATAATCTAGGTTGAATCTGATGTACAAATTTGCCGATTTTGTTGATATTTCGGGGGAAATGGAAGCTCGCGCGAACCATGGAAGCTGCCATCTTGGTACCCCGTTCGATAAACATACCGAGTAAACAGTTTTCTATTGGTCAGTTCGCTATGTTCATACCTTACTGAGATAGGTAGAAAATATGCGATTTTCTGAAGCAATTGAAAAGCAGATAAGCTACTGCATTATGAATGATAAAAATACAGAAGATATTTACAACCGAAAAAAAAAATATGAAATAGCTATTTGAATCATGCTAAATTGGACTAAACAAACATGACCTTCAAGGCTTCAGCAAGTTCAGGCGGGTGAAGACACAGGTTGATGCAGTGATGCCTCTCTGCGGCTTGCCGCATAATTTGTCGTCTGCTAAATTTCATCAGACGTGACACGCATTGCATATCCACCCACGCGTTCTAACATGCATCAGTCATCTTTGTGAACACCTCCATAATTATGGCATATCAAGCGTGCATAATTAGACTGCAGAGAGTTTTTTTTTCTTTTTAATTCCGTGCAGAGAGATTAGTTAACTACACCGATCAATTTTTTGTCACCAGACTAGAGGCCAACTCTCACAGGGACCAGGCTATAGTAGAGAGTTTTAAATATACTGGCCAAAACAAAACATAAAAAAAAAAAGAAGAAAAAAAAAAAAAAAGAAAAAAAGAAAAAAAGGCGCCACCCCAATGGTTTAACATGGGCTGCTGAAAATATGCCTGCCTATAACTATAAGTGCAGAAAATATGAGAGTCGCATAGAATGATAAAGCTACTCGAGTGTGAGTGTCTGGCCGTAAATTGAGCATGACACGAGGGTACCTGTGCCTGTGGAGCGAAAGGTTACACTTCTCTCTCTCTCTCTCTCTCTCTCTCTCTCTCTCTCTCTCTCTCTCTCTCTCTCTCTCTCTCTCTCTCTCTCTCTCTCTCTCTCTCTGTCTGTCTGTCTCTCTCTCTCTCTCTCTCTCTCTCTCTCTCTCTCTCTCTCTCTCTTATTCAACAATCTTAAGTATACAATTGTTTTTATGGCATATCAAACGTGCAACTATCTTAAGTATGTTCATATAATCATCTTCTTGACATCTAGGGCATGAAGCATTCTCAATCAACTTCCATGTGGAAAGTAAACGGTTACATGACAGTATTCTGTGAATTAATTTAAAGCGAAATTGCTTTAATTTATTCTCGATAAAAATAAACTCATTTAACTTCCACACTTTATAGCAAGTTACTTCTCTATTCTTGAAAATTCTTTCCAAGTACTTTTTCTATATATGGTTTCTCAAATTTTAACTCTAAAAGCATCTTATACAAGTGTTTAGTAATAAAACTGTCATCCAAGCATAGCGTATTAGGTCCATTTAAAGCAAATATCAATAAATAAGGAGTTATTTTAACCTTTGTTCTAACAGACACATCTTGTTTCAAAGTGTTCATCCACTCTTGTGGGATAGCTTTTAACAGGGTTGAATATTCAGATGTCCAATTTCTTTTATCTTTTATTTTTGCATAAATATAAATATTATTCAACTTATTATCATCATCCAATAAATCTGAAATGAAGAATAGGCTATGTTTGAATTAATCCAGTTTCAAAATATCAAAACTTTTTTTTAAGAACAATAAATTTGTTTGCCAAAATTACTTGTTGTTTTATTTGTGCATGAGTTTTGGGTGGTTATTAAAAATACAAACATATATCTATAATTTCTTATGGGGCAGTAAAAGAGAAAAGAAATACTTTAATAGGTAAATTTGAAGATGATGATTTGAAAATGATAGATGTAGAAAGCATGTTCAAATCATTTAAGGTTAAACGGATTCAAAGGCTCCTCTTTGCAAAACATGCAAATTGGAAAGAAATGCCTCTCATGTATTTCAATTCATTTTGTGAAAACCTGTCTGTTTTCAAATAAAATTTGGAAAGTGCCAAACAGTTGAAACACTTTGGAAAATTGCCAATTTTATGAACAGCTTATAGCTGCATGGATATCATATGGAAGGGGACAAAGCAGTCCACCCAAAACTCATACTGGAAGGATACACGAGATGCAGCCCGCCGCGCGGACCATTGAGCGTATCCTCCCGCTCCACCAGTTAGACTACGCGAGTGCCATACAGAATTTACGGCCAGGTAATTGCAAGAGTGTTGTTTTATTTTTATCCCTTTTATGTGTAGTCCAGAGTATTCTCCGCCATTTCAGATTTAAAAAAAAAAAAAAGAAAGAAAGAAAAATTGATAGTTTTGTGCCGAAACAGCATTCAATGACAAATACTAGGCCTATATTGCAGATGATAAATTAGTCTTGCTTGATTAAGACCCTTTCTTAGTTAATTCCTTATAGTGTACAAATAATGCAGGGGAGCCCACGTGTTATTGAAGGTCATCAGTCCGAGGACTGATGACCTTCAATAACACATGGACTCGCGTGCATGATCATTTGTTTTATAATATAAGCAGCCAGATCTATAACAGGAAAAAAGAACAATGAGAGATATCGAAAGTTTTGAATTCAGTAAAACAAAGAAATTTTAATACCATCAGCAAAAGGTCTGAAGTGACAAACAACAGGTAGGGGCCTACTATAATTCGGCCTACAAGCATCCTTGCATTAGACCATTTCTTACCACGCCACCTAACGGTAAGCATGTGCTATTGATCATGAGCACCATGTGTTGTCGATCTTTAACACATGGCCTGCAAAGACCCAACGGCCAATCAGTGCTCGTCTTTTAATTTAATTATAATAAGCTTATATTATAAAACCAAATAGTTAATAATTAGGCATAGTATTAAAAATTGATGATGGGGCGGTCATAGCGTCGATCTAGAGCAAGCCAGGGCCCGGGCCGTGAAGCGGCCCTGGCAAGGCGTGAAGAAAGGCTTTCTTCACCCGCCAGGACCGCTTGGTGCCTGGCCTGTTCTACCTCGACGCTATGCCCGCCTCATCATTATGTCTGTGTGTGAACACAGACATATTTTCTTTCTTTCTTTCTTTCTTCCTTCCTTTCTTTCTTTCTTTCTTTCTTTCTTTCTTTCTTTCTTTCTTTCTTTCTTTCTTTCTTTCTTTCCGCCAGATTTTTGTGTCGTCTTAAACTCAGACACCGTGCAAGCTAGAAACTTCAAACTTTGCATGGCTATAGCACCTGCAGTGAAGTTTTGCATATCGTTCTGAATAGTCAAGATTTTGAAAATTATGCAAATTATGGTAATTAAAAAAGATCAATTGCTTCTGGCTTCCAAAGTATTCATCCGATTTTGATGATGTTGGACCCCAATTGTAGATATTGTAACACTGCACATTTTTGTAATTTAATGTGACCTCTAAAGGTCAGAGGTCAAGGTCATTTGTACGTTTGAAATATTCATCCAGCCATAAATCAGTCAATTTCCATCCAATTTTGATCATGTTGGACACAAATTGTAGCTACTGGAACACTGCACATTTTTGTAATTTCATGTGACCTCTAAAGGTCAAAGGTCAAGGTCATTTTGCTATTTGAAATATTTATGTAGCTGTAACTTGGTCAATTATCATCCAATTTTGATCATATTGGACACAAATTGTAGCTACTGTAACACTCCACATTTTTGTTATTTACATGTGACCTCTAGAGGTCAAAGGTCAAGGTCATTTTGCCATTTGAAATATTTATGTAGCTGTAACTCGGTCAACTGTCATCCAATTTTGATCATGTTGGGCTCAAATTATAGATATTGTAACATTGCACATTTTGTTATTCACATGTCACCTCTAAAGGTCAAAGGTGAAGGTCATTCGGACCTTTAAAATATTCATCTAGCGATAACTGTGTCAATTTTCATCCAATTTTGATGATGTTGGGCTCACACTGTAGATACTGTAACACTTCACATTTTTTTCATTTACATTTGACCTCTAAAGGTCAAGGTTATTTTGCCTTTTGAATGTTTCATCTAGCCATAATGTGGTCACTTTCCATCCAATTTTATTCTAGTTGGACTCAAATTGTAAGTGTTGCAACACTGCATATGTTTGTAATTGTGCAAATTTTTCACACACAGAGACAGATTTGCTTTCAAGCAAATCTTTCTTTTCTAGTTTATTATGTCTGTGTGTGGAGACAGACATATTGTTTTACCCAATATTCTTTCTTTCTTTCTTTCTTTCTTTCTTTCTTTCTTTCTTTCTTTCTTTCTTTCTTTCTTTCTTTCTTTCTTTCTTTCTTATCTTTCTTTCCGCCAGATTTTTGTGTCGTCCTAAACTCAGACACCGTGCAAGCTAGAAACTTCAAACTTTGCATGGCTATAGCACATGCAGTGAAGTTTTGCATATCGTTCTGAATAGTCAAGGTTTTGAAAATTATGCAAATTAGGGCAATTAAAAAATTCAATTGCTTCTGGCTTCCAAAGTATTCATCCGATTTTGATGATGTTGGTCCCAAACTGTAGATATTGTAACACTGCACATTTTTGTAATTTTTTTCATTTGTGATAACGAATGCGCAACTGATGCTCGAGCTAAAGGAAGGTCAAGTGGGAGAATCTGCCTCCCACGTAGTTGGCAAGCGGGAGACAGCCAAAAAGCAAACCAACCGAGGTGGGGGAAGGGTCTGAGACGGAAATAGGTTCAGTCCCACGGGATTATGTTCTTTTTCTTCTTCTTCTTCTTCTTCTTCTCCTCCTCCTCCTTCTCCTCCTCCTCTCAATTTTGTCCGACAGTGTTCTCGGACGCTATTACTCTTCGAGACTCAGAACTTCGTCTGATGTTAGATCCACAAGTAAATTAGTGCCTTTTTACAAAGGCGGTTGAGTGCACTTCAGGGCATTATAAATCTTAAATGTTTTCAAAATATTACAGGTAGAGATGCCATTCTAACTTCTATTTGTAGGTTTGTGATGTAGGCGCATCCACTGCACCACAAATAAAAGTTGCAGAAGTTAAAAATATGCTAATTATTGTGCCAATAGCTTTGACTTTGCTATCTTTCCCCAGATGTTGGAGATATTTTCGAGCAGAGGCCATGTCCCTGGATCTCAGTTCTGCCTCGGCATGGAGGTATTACATAATACCTCCATAATACCTCCATGGTCTCGGTGACTGAATCGAACCTGCCCCCGTCCATTTCCAAATCCTGCATATAGGCCCCTGATTCGGCGCTGGAATGGGTCCAGTTCAGCTACCCCATTGTCAGCCAAAGCCACCATCGAAGTATGCCACCTGAGATTTCATGTATGCAAGTTATTCTTATAATGACCAAAGTAACTGTACAATGAGAAACCTCTCTGAAGTTTCGGTGCCATTTCCCTCAAGTTGTTCAACATAAAACTATGAATACCCTTTAAGAAAGGCGCCCGGAAACCGTAAAAGTTGATGCTGGCATGAATGACAATAATCTTAAATGTACATATAGTTTCAACCGGGGTACTCCTTTGATTACGAGTGTTTACGCCATGGTGGCCATAAACTGCACAGTCAAGCACGGTTAACACTGCAATCTACGGCCGCTATTCACAAGCAGGGCTGACTGCACGACGGCACTGGATCACTTGTGCTGATACATTCCAGTAAAAACAAAACAAAAACAAAAATTCCATTGCGAATTTGACATTTGCGTATACAACTTATAGCATTACAAGTGACTGAGAGGCGTAGGTGTTTATCGAAAGAAAGAATGAAACACCGTATTTATAGCCGTGCATGAGTGAGCGTGAAATAAATAAATAAATAAATAAATAAATAAATAAATAAATAAATAAATAAATAAATAAATAAATAAATAAATAAATAAATAAATAAATAAATAAATAAATAAATAAATAAATAAATAAATAAATAAATAAATAAATAAATAAATAAATAAATAAATAAATAAATAAATAAATAAATAAATAAATAAATAAATAAATAAATAAAATGGCTGAGTTTCTGACTGCAAGCCCGATGGAATCATTATGTCCTTGTGATGATAAGTTGTAAAACATTTCCAGCAGCTATTGGGTGTTTCATGACTGAACGAAGTTGCTCGTGCTGAATCTCTGTTCACTGTTGTAAGATGTGAATATCAATTTGTCTCCAGTTAGGAATGTTAACATCATTTTTGGGGTGTTTATGAAAGCTATCCCTTTTTCAAAGAGGTGTCCGTCAAGCCACCTTATGTACCGGTGTGACCTCACCGCATGCCCTCAATTTGCCTGTGGTGCAGTGAAGGCAACTGTAAACCATTTTTTAACTGATTGTCCTCGCTTTCACTCCGCTAGGCAAGAATTGTTGCGACCTTTTTGCAACCACGTCTCAAAGTTACTATTTTGTGACCCTTCAAAAATAACAAAAGCAACAGAAAACTAGAAAATTTTGATTTGCTTGTCAGCAAATCAGTCTCTGTATACCTAGAAAACTTTTAAAGATTGCCTATTCGATATTTATTTAACTCCTGCAACATGATTTTTTCATGCGGCTATGTAAAAAAGCTATAAATTCAAATTAGAAAGGCACTCAATGTATTATAGTTTTGAAGCGATTCCAGATTTAAACTTTGTATATTTGCCTTATTTGCATCAATCAGACTGCTACAACTTTGATTCATTGTTTATTGGATGCAGCCATCCTACAAATCTATCAATTGAAGGTTGAATAACACCTCAGTCTGTAATATTTTTTTAAGTTATTCAAACATTTAAATTCTGCGTATTCACCTAATTTGCATAAATGAAAACGTCATAACTTTGGTTCATGTTTCATTGAATGCAACTATGCCACAAACTTACCAATTGAAGTGGAAATGGAACTTCTATCTGTAATACTGTTATAGTTAAAAAAAAATAAAAGGAGCCTTGGCCTTTCACGATTTTATTCCATCGAAGTTGTGCAGGTGTTGGTACAATGGAGCCACAGGCCAAGACTGCCGGGTCCAAAACTGCCGTGCAGCTATAGGAATGTACAGCCAAGCTCTGGTCCAGCTTCGCGGCCATATTTGGTCGGGTCACGACCTTATTAGGGCGCGACCTGCAGGGCACTGCTACAGAATTAGAGAAGGAGGAAATTGTGCACTTTCATTGGATAGAAGCTGTGATGAGTACTATATATTATATATTAATTATTCATAAGGCAAACACTTTCGTGCAAGACTAACAGCAATGGTATCATTTCGACCAGAGGGTGACTGCACAGCCTATTTACAGAATTGTCTTGACTCTGCCGTTTTTATTTCATTTTGTACGTGAACATTCCGAAAGCAAAGAAATCCCGCACTAAGCCTACTGTATAACAATACTGTTGAAGTTATTCCAGATTTAAATTTTGTGTGTTCACGTAATTTGCATACATTCAAGTGCTACAACTTTGGTTCATGTTTCATTGGATGCGGCTATGTAACAAACATATCAATTGAAGGGAGAATGGCACCTCTATCTGTCACAGTTTTGAAGTTATTCCAGATTTAAGTTTTGTGTATTCTCCTTAGTCGCATAGATTAGAATGCTACAACTTTGGTTCATGTGTCACTAGATGCGGCTATGTCACAAACTACTAAATTGAAGTTGGAATGACGCCTCCATCTATAATAGTTTGGAAGTTATTCAAGAATTCAAAGTTTGTTTATTCACCTAATTTGCATAAATAAAAATACTACCCATTTAGTTCATGGTTCATTGGATGCGGCTATGTCACAAACCTATACCAACTGTAGTGGCAATGGCACCTCTATCTGTAATAGTTTTGATGTTTTTTCCAGATTTAAATTTTATGTATTCTCCTAATTTGCATTAATTAGAATGCTATAACTTTGGTTCATTTTTCAAATGATGCAGCTATGTAACAAATTGAAGTTGGATTGACACCTTTATCTATAATAGTTAAGAAGTTATTCAAGAAATTGGTTTTGTGTTTTCACCTAATTTGCATAAATCAACATGTTACAACTTTGGTTCATGGTTCATTGAATGCGGCTATGTCAGAAACCCAAAAATCGAAGTTGGATTGGCACCTCTATTTCAAATTGTTTTGGAGATATTCAACTTTTAAATTTGTCCAGTGCTCCTGATTAGCACAATTTAAAATGCTACAGTTTTTGTTCACTGCTCATTCTATTGTCACAAACCTGTATATACTACTTTAAATTTTGTGTCTATCTGTCATAGGTTGAAAGATGAGGAGCTTTTAATATTTTTATTGCCCCTAAGTTCCTAATTTTTAACATCATCACTGTTCCAAACAATATGCACAGCTTCCTACAAAGTCTATCACCATACTAAGTTCAGTACTTTTCGGAGCAATAGTTACCACTTATATAAAAACTCGCCAGTACTTTGGACCTCTATCCACTATCGGAGCAACCCTCTCCATTGAGCTTTGTCTCTGACACAGTGGGGCGCCTGGCACTCAGCCAATTGCTGACCCTTATTTTATTGCCTCGGGGCGACTTCTACGTTTGATACAAGATACTATTTCTGGGGCCTACAACTGCTGTCTTAGAAAAAGAACTGACACAACATTCAGACGGAAAGAGAGAGAGAGAGAGAGAGAGAGAGAGAGAGAGAGAGAGAGAGAGAGAGAGAGAGAGAGAGAGAGAAAATCGAGTAGTTAAGATGGAATAATAAGAGAATTATAGATTGTTAGAAGTGCTTTGAAAGGCAGAAAATTGAGCATTTTACTTAAGAGGCCAAAAATTCTGGAGAGTTTAGTTGAAATTGTATTACAATGGGCCTTCCATCTCAATGTTTCATCAATAAGGACCCCAGGAATTTCAAACTGGTTTTGTTTTTCAGCAATATGTAAAGTAAAATTTTGGACAATTCTACGTTGAGGGAATCGAAAAACAATGTACTTAGCTTCAGAAATATTCAAAGACAATTTGTTAACAGTCAACTATTTATACACTTTGTCTACTTTAAATTAATATCAGCAGCATAATATACACCCTTCGTTTATAACTCACCAAAGTAGTGTCAACAGCATAACAGATAGAATCAAGTTTAAGAAAAGCTTGGTGCATGTCATCGATTTGCATGAATAATAAAAAGAAGGGGACCGAGAATAGAGCATTGTGGGACTCCACAACTATGAATGCTAATAGCGTTGAGCACTCGTCATTCAAAAACAAAACAAAACAAAACAAAACAAAAACAAAAAACAAACAAAAAAACAACAACGTATTGAAATATGACAAATAATTTTCAAAACAAAGCAAAGAGACACTGGTAATACCACCCATAATAATTCATAATTCAATTTCCGTAGAATATTGCGAGCAAGAGTATCAAACACGTTTGACAGATAAAGGAAACAAAATACTGGTAGTTCAAGAGTCTAAAAAAAATGGAAATTCTAGCAATGTATTCAATAACAGTCGTCTCGGGTATGTGTAACTTGCTAGAGCAATGCTGGCTCAAGTGAAGAAAAGAGTGTGGAGTAAAATAAAAGAGTTGGTTATAAACGCTTTCTCAAACATTTTATGGATATCTGGTGAAAGAGAAATAGGCCTATAGTTTTCCAATATCAGTTCATCATCCTTTTTTGTACAGGTCGCACTGTGGCAATTTCAAGTTCATCTATAAAATTCAGGTCCTCAAAAATTGGTTGATAATGCAAGTAAGCAGAAAGGCTATCGTGCCACTAATATGTTTTTAGAGTTTCATATAAATATCAGTATGCTCGGTACTAGTTTTTGGTTTTTAAATCGTTGATAATTTTATCAATATCGTTTGCAGCTGCAGGGTAGAAGGAAAATCTATGGTCAATTTGGTCAGAAAGATAAGCAGAGAAATGAGGAGCATTTCGTGTGCAGGTTTTGGCATCCAGCTTTGGGCGAATGCTTACAAAAAATAAAAATAATGTAAGATAATATGAAAAAAATAAATCGTTCGTTAATTTCATGTTTGTCAGTTACTTTGAAAATATTAATAATGAAGAAGGAATGGAAATCTTATTTTTATTCATAAAAAGAACTGATCAGATAATGTGTCAAGTTTTTTTTTCAGTAGACCTATCACTTTTAAAACTTTTGAATTTTTCTTTAACCAACGAATATGGCGGTGATTATAAACCCTTAGGCCATATTTACGGGCATAATACAAAGGCGTATCAATCAAAGTACATTTGAGTTTTGTATACAAATTATCCCGAAATTTAGTAGATCTTAGTATACCATTAGTCATCCATGGGGACTGCTTATACACACACACACACACACTCACACACACACACACACACATACATACATATATATATATATATGTATATGTATATATATATAATAAACATCTTTCACTAGAAACTGTCAAGTTATATACACACACACACACACATATATATATATATATATATATATATATATATATATATATATATATATATATATATATATATATATATATATAACTTGACAGTTTCTAGTGAAAGATGTTTATTTTTAGCATCTATGATAACATTAATATTTTGTAGCTTATTGTAATTTATGTTGGGGTCAGCGTGTGTTTCCGTTTCCAATACAACTGTGAAGTCAATACCACTGATTTCATGTACAATCTCGACTTGCAACTGGAATATATATATATATATATATATATATATATATATATATATATATATATATATATATATATATATATATATATATATATATATATATATATATATATATATATATATATATATGTATATATATATACACACATATATATATATACATATATATATATATATATATATATATATATATATATATATATATATATATATATATATATATATATGTTGCTGTTGCAAATTTAACTTATGATCCAACTGGATAAAATAAGGTAGGTGGTCTGACAAATTTGATATACTAATGCCGGATAAACTAGGCCTACCCCTCTTGGAATGAGAGGTGATAGAAAATATTATCAATTAAAGTTGCCCGTCTAATCGAAAGACGAGTTTGCAACGTAATATGTGCGTAGAAGGCACTATATAGAGCATACCATTAAAAAATTCAGATTATTTATCCCCAGGTTAATTCTCAATAAATCAAATTAAATTTTCCAAGAGAAAATTTTCGATCGTTAGCCAGCCAGCAGGGGTAAAATTGGCGCGATGTCATTCACAAATTTGCTTCCAAAGCAGACCCAAGCTACGTATTTTGTCTACTTTGCAGTAGTAACACGGAACTTTGTCTGCTTTTCAGACACAAATTTTCAATGCCCTCATTACCATCACGAGGTGGCCTATAAATGTTACAAAAAGTAATTTTTTGCTATAGCTCGTTTTAAAAACCTCTATAAACTGCCTTCCCAATTAAGATTCGGAAAATAAATTTCCAGAATATTGAATTGAAAATATTTGATGATAAACAGCCTGCCCTGTGAGCTACATGTAGCTCCAAGAGCATATAATTATTAAGCTCATACAAACCAATGTGGGGTACAGTGCCTTCAAACCGGGTTTCTCGGATACAAATCGCACTGAATGAAAATCTATTGCCACATAATTAATTTACCAATGCTTGAAGCTTATCAAATTGGGAATTTAAATTTTGGATATTAAGACTTAACACTGAAAAATCCGAAAAATTGAAGAGCCTGTTTTTTGTTTGTTTGTTTCTTTTTTCTTTTTTAATTTTTGTTTTTGTTTTGTGTTTTTTGGGTGGATGGTGGGTTTTTTGTTTGTTTTTTGTTTTTTTTTTATATAGGGGTGAAGTTGACACCGAAGAACACTTTGTTCCATTGAGGCTTAAATTATTTTTTGATCCTGATCCGGAAGTTGCAGTTTGTGCCCGTCGGCAAATGTGTATACAATATGTTTGTTAAAAGGAAAAAAGATTTGACAATAACAAGTTGTAGCAATATATTGTGAATTCACATTTTTAAAGCTTTAATTTGTATGCCATTAACCCTTTTAGGGTACAACACGCTCATCTCCAAAAGTATAAGTAAAGTGTGCTAAAACATGATGCAGTCTATACAAACAAACACCAATAGTAGCTAATTTTGGCCTCTTTTATCGTTTAGCTGATTATCAAGTCTATTTAATATAAAGAGAAACTGAACAAACCTAAATCTGTAAGCCCATGTACCGTTTGAACAATATCAAGTGCGATATTCTAAGAGCAAATTCCTATTCTGTACCATTCAATGAAAAACTGCTTGCATAGTTCCAAATCATAATTATAGCAAATTAACTTGTGAAAGGAACATCTCATACTCATAAAGTTTGAAATGTAGAAGAAAGTTTTAGGCTTTATTAGCCTTTATAAAGTCGGGTCATCAGCAGAGAACCAGCGCAAGTCTTCTTTCGGTGCTGTTGATTCCCCAGACAAGTCAATGTGTGCACACAGACATAATGTTCAGCTGAATATTCCTTTTTGCCTATCTTTGCACTTTGTCTTTGTGTCAGCTTAAACTCAGACACCGCTCAAGCCAAAAACTTTAAATTTGGCATGAGTATAGCACATCCCATAGCGCTCCCATTAGTTATCAGGTTGAAAATTATGCAAATGTCGGCCAAAACACAAAATTAAAGAGTTGAATAACAATAGAAATCTTTAAAATATGTTATAGTTGGAGGTGCCATTTCAACTTCAATGTACACTGTATATATTTGTGCTATGGGCGCATCCAATGAAAATTGACTGGAAACTGTCAGACTTTAATTTATGCAAATTTTGGCCATTACGCAAAATTGAGGTCTTGAATAATGATGAATATATACAAAACTATAGAATGTTATAGAATGCCATTCCAACTTCAATTTACATGTTTGACCTATGCGTGCATTCACTAAATAGTGTTGCTAATTTGGCCAATGCACCAGATTTCATTGTTAAATATTTATAAGACTATTATAGATAGAGGTTTCATTCTAAAAATAAATTTATATCTTTGTGCTATATATGGAATTGCCATTAAAATGTACAGAAGTTTCACACGCACACATACTTACTCTCAAGGAATTCTTTGTTTTCCATGCACTCGCACAATATATATTCCCGATTCTACTCTCAATCCACCAAAAAACAAGTAGCCAAAGGATACTTTCTCTCTTCTTTCTCTTTGTGTCCAAGATAAAGTAAGCCTGAAGGGTAGTTAAAACATATTATCAGAGCCATAGTGATGCGATGCAAAATTAATACCTTTTTAAAGTCTGTCCTTCAAAGCAGACTTTCCGCTTTCTCTCATATACATGTACTTTACTCACTTATTTATTTATCTATTTATTATGTCTGTGTGCTAACACAGACATATTGTTTAACCTATTATTCTGTATTTATTTGTGTATTTACAGCCAATTTAAGCGGAGTTTTTCTCAGACACCATATCACCGAGAAATACTAAATTTTGCACAGTTATTTAAATAGCATTTAAGTTACGCACCAGGTTTGGAATAGTCAACATGCTGAAAAGTATGCAAATTAGGGCCACTTGAAATATTCCAACTTCAATTTATAGGTTTGTGATTCCGGTGGCTAGTGACACCTGGTGGTAGTTGGAGAGCTTGTCGAGTATCAGGTGCAAAAGGTGCAGTTGGGGATATAGGAAGTTTGAAGTGACAAAACCTTTAAGCACGAGGGCATGCACAAATAAAGAAAAGTATAAATCTGAACAAAATTCCTATTTCTCTCTAATATTTTTACTTCAAAATGAAACTTGGCATAAAAATAACAAAATCTGCAAATATAGTATTAGATCCTGTATATGTTAATGTCAGTGTTACAAACCTGTCTAATGTACAGAACTGGAGATTGGGTTACACTAATTGAGAGGGAAAGACTGGCATCTCAACAAGAAATATTGAAAAAAAAATACGCACAGAAAAATTGGATATGGTCTAAAATAATAATAGTTGCTAGATGTACATTTCTCTCCTCTGAAATACTGGACTCTCCAGCAAATTTCTGCTGAAGATTGGCAAGACAACAATGTATTCATACCCTGTAGCATGTATGTTTTGACTGGAAAAAAAAGAAGACCTGAGTGTAAATATTAAGGGATCTGTCATATCTGTGGACTGTGTTCTGTTGTGCTGCCTGGCTGAAGTTACACTTTGAAATACCCCCAGGACGGCACTTGCTCTGTGCATATATTTGCTGCTTAGCCTATGAAATATTCATGGATAGCGCGCTGGAGCTACTTATGCTTCAACACTCAAATAACAGATTCTTTTTTCAGACTTTGAGCTAAAGCTGTTGTTGAGAACATGCCCTCAAAGCAAGCCAACTTGTCTCTAGATGATTTTTTAGTCAAAAAGTGTGAATGTGTATATGGTCCCATTTGCAAAGAAAATAGGCTGCAGCTAGCTTGGCTCTCTTCTCTTTTTGTATGTGTGTGTGCATGGTTGGGAGGAGGAGGGGTTGGAGGTAGTAAGATGTCTAGAGCCAAGCGTGCCTTGTAGAATCCAACCCACTGTTGCCTATAGGAAGAGCCAGGTAACAACTAGAAGAGAAGATTTGCTTCACATCAAATCTGTCTGAGTGTCTTCAAAATGATAACAGTTTGAAATGCTACACTTTGCCATTGTTCAAGGTAATCTAAATTTTGTGTATTAGCCTAATTTGCACAAATTAAAATGCTTTAGCCTTGTTTTTTGGTTCATTGGATGTAGCCATGTCACAAACTTATAAACTGAAGTTTAAATGACACCTCTATCTTTAATAGTTTTGAAGCAATTCAAGATTTAAATTTTGTGAATTTGCCAAATTTGCATTAATTAAAAGCCTACATCTTTGGTTCATTGTTCAATAGATGGGCTTATGTCACAAACCTCAAATTGAACTTGGAATGGTACTAGTATGTATAATAGTTTTGAAGTTATTCAAAATCTGTAGACTTTGTTAATTTGCATAAATTAAAGTCCTACAACTTTGGCCCATGGTTCATTGGATGCACTTATGTCACAAACTTATGACTTGAAGTTGAAATGGCACCTCTATCTGTAATTGTGTGGAGGCTATTCAATATATAAATTTTGTGTGTTTTCCTGATTTGTATGAATTAAAATTCTACAACTTCCTTGCATGGTTTATTACATGCGGCTATGTCACAAACCTATAAATTTAAGTTGGAATGATACCTCTATGCATAACAGTTTTGAAGTTATTCAAGATTAAAATTTTGTGTGTTCACCAAATTTCATAAATTAAGTTGCACAATTTTGGTTCATTGAATGCGCCTATATCACAGACCTTTAAATTGAAGTCGGAGAGGTACTTCTATCTATAATAGTTTTGAAGCTATTCAAGATTTAAATTTTGCATATTCACCTAATTTGCATAAATTAATATCCTACAACTTTGGTTCATGGTTTGTTGGATGCGGCTTTGCCACAAACTTACAAATTGAAACTAGAATGGCATCTCTATCTATAATAGTTTTGGAGATGTTCAACTGTTAAATTCATCGGATGTACAATGGTCAATAGCCCCCTAGTAGAAGTTACAATGACATCTCTATCTATTATACTTTTGAAGATATTCAAGATTTAAAATTTTAAATGCTCGTAATTTGCATAATTTTTAAACATCTTCATTCCTCTGTATAAAAAGGTCCAACTCCTTGTATGCAGGTACAATCATGCCAAGTTTGGAGTTTCTATGTATGAATAAAGCTGGAAACTTACAAGATAAGAATAACTATAGACCTATTGCACTAGTCACATGTGTATCAAAAGTTATGGAGAAGATAATCCTCACTAAGTGTCTTGATAAATTATATACAGGTAAAAATCAATTTGGGTTTAAGGATAACCACTCCACTGATTTGTGTATTTTTACCTTGAAGCAATTATAATATAAGTATACCAAACAGGAAGGTCCTGTGTTTACATGTTTCCTTGATGCCTCTAAAGCATATGATCGAGTAAGACATGTACCTTTATTTAATATTTTATAACAAAAAGGTGTCCCGACATTTATTGTTCGACTGTTATCTTACTGGTATAGTTCATAAACGATGTGCATTCAATGGGGTAACACATTTTCGGAGTGTTTCTCAGTTTCAAATGGTGTACGCCAAGGTGGAGTCTTATCTCCATCATTGTTCAATGTTTATATAGAGGTTATAACTATAATAAGTTGAATAAAATAATATCTATGTACAGTAGAGCAAATATTAGAAAGTTTGGTAAATGCAGTAGAGGGGTTAAGGTTCAGTTGTTCAAAACATATTTAGTAAATTCATATTGTAGTCAATTGTGGACTAAAGTTAGCGCCATACAGATGCAAAAGGGTAAAGTCGCGTACAATAATTCATGAAGAATTTTCTTTTTTCTCCCACGTCTAGGAAGTATAAGTCAAAGGTTTGTTAATGTTGGTATTCCTTGTTATGGTGAGCTTATGCGCAGAGAAATTTATGGCTTCTGAAAAGACTTGAAAGTAGCAACAATTATATCATTCAAAGTTTTACTGGTCATGGTTTAATGTCATGGGCCTGTTCACTTGCGACAGGTGGGAAAGTGCTTTGTTCGTGTGAATAGGCTATGTTATGCAAATGTACCTTTTATAAGTGCTGAAATTGTCCTGATATTATTATTTTTTTCTCTCCTTTCTATATTATATTTATATAATCCTATGGACCATTGTGTCTGAGATAAAATCTTGAATTGAAAAAAAAAAAAATAGTGTCCAAGAAAAGTGTCGGACATATTTGCTGGTTTGCTAGGAAAGAAAGAAAGAAAGAAAGAAAGAAAGAAAGAAAGAAAGAAAGAAAGAAAGAAACGTTACCGTATATATATAATACATGTATAAAGCTACAGGTTCCACTTTTGGAACGGTGGATTACTCTATAACCAAAAAAAAAAAAAAAATCCATTCACTGTGTGGACAACATTGAAACCAGTGTTGCGATTCGTTTGAGGTTAAATGATTAATCAAAGAAACTTATTCTTGTGGCTAAAAGAGTGGTTAAGTCAGATCTTGTAATACTTTTTGCACTAGCCATGGAAGCATAATAATCTCTCAAATTGTACGTGTCGTACTGCTCCCCAGCGAGAAATGCCGCGAATTGCATGCTGACTTTTGTTGTCGAGTTCTGAGACGAGTCCATTCGGAGACGACGTGTTCAGAGGCTTCACAGCATTTTCATTTTGTTCTGGCTTCTGTGTTGATGCGTTGGGATTTTACCGCATGCCAGGTATTTTTCTCGTGATTGTATTTAAGCATATTTATGTTATCAATAAACATATATACAATAATATGATTATTACAATAGGAGTTTAATTTTGAAATGTGTGAGTTTTTATCAATGGGCTCGTCCATCTGCTGGACTTCCGTTCATCTGCGGTGCTGACATTACTGGCGAGTGTGGGACTCGCAGATCGAAGCCACGCTTGCGAAGTGTAGCCAGAATATTCGGTGGATTGGTGAACAACGCTCCTGTGTAAAAGATTTTGTGAATTATGTCAGACTCCAAGTTAGAGACATGGGATTTTGTTGCTGTCGGGCTTTACTTTGCAGCGGTATTGGGAGCCGGACTGTATGTGAGTGTTTTCATTCAAATTGTATGAAAGGTGAAACATGGTGAGACCGCTAAATGTAAACAGTCCATAGCCGGCAGCGCCTTCTCACCATGCTTACTGGCACTGCTATGATACATCACGCATGGCCGCAGTCCCGGTGCGGTAAATGGTTGATACCGTTGAATGTCATTCATTCACCTTTATAATTTCAGTACAGCGTTATACTAATAATTACTATCAAAGCATGGTATATCTCTGTAGTTAATCGACAGCCACGTTCATCCCACATCACCCAAAATATTATTGTGAGACATTGCTGCAGGTCTGGCGATTGATATTGGTATGGAAAATTCCACTCTCACACAGTCAGTCATTATAAGTACTGCATCTTCGGCTTCGCTAATGTTGCGATTGTCAACACAACTGCATCCGCCAGGGCTTCCCACAACGCTTTTTTTTTTTTTTTGTGCTTCTCTTAAAGAGCCAGGTGCTGAAATATATACAGTATACTGTCAGTTAAAAACTGTCACATGTAGTATGTCGTCATGTTCACAATACACCCAGTGTAAATGAATTTTTATGGACATACATGAAGTTAGTACTTCATTAACTTGCATATGAATAATTCATTTAACAAATAAATATGACATGAATCCAACGACAATTATTTAAATTCCCAAAGTCAGTACAATTGATGTGCTGCTTGGCTGTACTAGTTACTATGATACTGCTTGTGCCCCCTCCCCCCCCCCCATAAAAACCGACAAGAATTTGTGTTCCCCCCCCAGCAAGTCTGCAGAATTTTGTGACTCCCCCCCCCCCCACCTTATACTGGTTATTGTTGTATGACTTATAAAAAGTGATTCACAATATGCACCCTCCACTGCCAGGATGGTGGGGGGGGGGGGGCAATTTTATGACCCCTTGTCAGTCATTTTGTGACCCCCCCATTAGGAGCATGTGTATATTTTGTGCTCCCCTCCCCCCACCCATTTGGGTAGAGAAATTTTGTGACCCCCCCCCCCCCCAATATCCCGAGGTCCCCCTTTCCCCCTCTGGTAAATAATGACCAAGTGACCACCCCCTAATCATTGATGGGGGGCAGAAAAAGTGTTGCACCCGACATAATCATGTTATTACTATCATTACTACTTCTAAGTTCTAACAAAAATAGCGGGCCACTAATGCATTAGCACATGGGTCGAAGGGGCAGTACATAGCGTTACAGGGTTTTATTCTGTGAGCAAAATTGAACTAATCTGCTAGAGAATGCCCTACTAAGTAGTAATAATATATGATAATGAAACTCAAACAATTTGTAATATTGATAAAAATGGACATGCGTGCATTATTGTCTTCTACTCACTACTGCCCCCTTTCAAGGCTCTTGTACACCTGGTAGATGATCCACTAATTTGTGTGTTTTGTAAATTGTCTCCCACTCACTACTCTCCCTCTTCAAGGCACTTGTGGACATGGCAGATGACCCATTGATTTGCTTGTTCATTGTTTGTACTGAGTAATGTCCCTCTTCACGGCTCTTGTGGACATGGCTTATGTGCCATTTTCTTGTGTGTACTTCACATTTTTGACTTCTTCAAGACTGTTAGTTGGATTCACTTGAAACATAGTGGGGATGTACCTTAGGTGGGTCTCTACCAAATTTGTTCAAATGGTCTAAGTCATGTGATTTTTTTATGAATTTTTTTTTTTTGTTCATCTGGCAAAATCTGCAAAAAATCTGCCAAGCCTTTGAAATTGCATAGGAGCAGACCCCTATACGTTAATTTCTTCAACAGGTGGCGCTGCAATTTTTTGTATTTTCTGAATTTTGTATGTCAAAGGAAGGCTCACATGAACCTTAAATTCTAGCTTAAAAACATAGTCATCTTAATTACTGGATATGTGTTGAAGTATTGAAACATTTTTGTATCATATTCTTTTGTCTTAGGAAGGTAAAATTTACGTTCTATAAGCTAGGTGGCCACCATTAGATAAAACCATGCAAAGATTCCCAGCAACTGGAATGTTGTGCACTGAGGTTTATGGAACATCCATGGTAACTACCACTGTATAGTGAACAGTACTGTTGGTAAAACTCAGCAGAAAAATGTAACACAAACAAGCTGCAGCACACCACACAGTAAAGTGTCACAACTATACTCTATCCTGACAGATTAGCACTCAGGCATGTGAACTAGCAATTAATGGGCCCATTGTGTTTCCTGGAATTACTGTGTAAACACTTGAAGAGCCTAGTCTTTGATAAAAGTTCTGTTTTTGCCCATGATACTTCGAGATTTACCCATGATACCTGAATATTCATTTGAGGTTCCATATACCTTGTACTTCCTGTGATTAAGACATACTGATGGATTTTCCTATAAGAAATTAGGCAAACAATTTGATACATCATTCTTGCATTTTTCCACGTCAGGTCATTGTAACAGTGACACCAAATATGATTATTCATGAGAGCCTTCCTTTAAAGCTATTTTTACTACTTCTCCAATAATCATAACTTTGATTTTTGTGAAACTCAGTGGAAATGTAACTTGTGGAGGGGTCAAAGAAAGTTGTTCACAAGGTAATAATATTCCGCATATCTTTGATTTTTGTTTTATTTTATTTATTTATTATTTTTTTGGAAATGAGGATTGCAATAGTTTTTATTCCCCCAAGACCGTCAACCAGATTCACTTCAAACTTGGAGTGGATGTCTGCCAATTTGTTTCAATGTTTAATTGTATTTCAGCATGTCTACCTGAGTGCATTGTCACACATTTGTACAGTGTATTGTCCTATGCCTCTTGTATATATCATTCTGTGCGTCTCCCTGTCTGAAGAACCCCTAGATCAGTTATGTTCTGTACCATTGGGTAATCCAGTAAAAATAAATATACATGTTAAAACTAAAACAATTGTTCAAATTGTTACACTTCAACCGTTTTGGAATTTTTGTGTGTTCTTATCTCAGCAGTATCTCAGTTGGATGAGCTGAGTGGTTGTGATATCTGTGTCCATCCATCTTTCAGTGTCCACAATTTTCATTTTTGACTTCTTTTCTAAAAATTTCAGTCATACTTCAAAGTTGGTGGGGATCTACCTTGGGTGAGTCTGCCAAATTTGCTCAAATGTTCACCCACCAGTGATTTGGATTTTAAATGATCTTTTTGGTTCATTTTTTGGCAAAATGTTAAAGAATCTTCTCTCAAACCCCTGCCATTTGTTTTCTCTTGTTTTATTTAAAAAGTGCAAAGCCTTTGAAGTTGCATAGGGACACTTCTAGGGATCTATAGACCTTAATTTGTTTGATGGGTGGGACTGCAATTCAAGAAACTTTTTTGAGATTTTTTGTGTGCATTCATTTTTCTTGGCTTTTTCTCCCAAACTGCAGGTTAAATCCTCTTTAGACTTCTTGGGAATGTAAGTGGACTTGGACCCCACTAAATTAGTTCACTGGATGGTGATGTTGATATTTTCTGATTTTCAGAAAATTATCAAAATTTAGAAAAATTGGTTAGGGGATATGTTCGTGTTAGCAACAGAGATGGTGTTCTTAACAAAGGTGACCTTGATATACAGTGTATATCATTCTGAAGTTCACAGGACCACTTCAGTCTGTGCATGTAAGGTAACCTGAGCACAGATTGTCACTGTCCCTGTGCAGGGGTCATATTAAAGATTTTTCAGTGTGGGACCGTTGGACCCATCTTTCTTTTTTTTTTTTTTTCAGGAAAAATAGTGAGCCCATAGACTGAATCGATGGGTCCAGTCTGAAATTTTGCAAACTAGACTTGATTGATGGATTCAGTCTATCCAGGGACCTGCTATCAAGACTAAGTCTATAACACATCCCTTGTCTAACAAAATATGGTTTGTGAAGTGGTCTTAACCCCTAGCACACTGCCACTGTGTCAGTATCTGATATCGCACACCATGTGCCATCGGGCAGTTTTTTATTCTCGCACAACAAGCAGCATGCTAATTGAACACGCCTGGGCTCTGTTATTTTTTGCGATTCATTCAACGTGATGAAATGGTCAGAAATTACATGCTTTATATTTCTGTGCACTTTCTATTTCAATTTACCTGAAAAATTTGATGCCCTAGGAGGTGTCAAGAGTCTGATCTAAACTCATTCCACCCTGATAGAAGACCGAGTCAACAGCTTTCCTTGGCGCACTCTGAGCGCAGTGCGCCCAGGGCGCGCCAAGGAAAGTTGTTGACCATGGGCATATAATTTGGAATGATCTCCCATGCAAGTTTCGTCAAAAATTTTAAAAAATAAACCCTAAATTAGTAAAATACATGTAGCAGACGACATTTAGATATTAGCGGGGAAAAGCGTCATTAGGGTGGAATGAGTTAAGTGAAGTGCGGTCACTTTTTTCACTAAGCAACACAGTACAGGTCGTGCAACACAACACAAGCGATTGTACACAGCCTGTCATAGGCATGGTTTTCCGCTATGTTGTACGTATATTTTTTTCGGCCTGCAATCATGAATTTCATTCCTTTCTTGTTCTGTCGTACAGATTTGTTTCATTCAAGCAATTTAATAAAATCAAAACAACAATTTTTTTAGTAAAATCAAAACAACAATTTTTTTAAAAAAATCAACGACGTGGCGCATAGGAGACAGCAATCATCAACACATGATTGTCTCACAGTTTTCAAGTTAGCTCCCTTTAACTTTTAGATATTATTAAGTGGATAGAAATTAGGTTGAGTTTGATGTTCATGGCATCACGTACAGTATTATGTAATCTATGAGGTCAAAATGTGAAAAATGTTGTGAACTGTCTGACATATTTGGTGCATGGATCTTCATATAATCTAGGGTACGAAGTCAGAATCAGAATTGCTCCAGATACTTTGTGAGATCCCATAATCCAGGTGGTCACATATATGCAGGTTCCACCCCATGCACTTAAATTCATCTATAGATATGCATGACAGCAGAATACTAGACCATGGGCCTTTTGTTTTACATAATTTTATATATATATATATATATATATATATATATATATATAATGTTAAAGTTCTTGGACGGTGAGTCCGTTAAATATTGTCTTTGTTGTAATTCAGATATTTTTATTACGTCTTCCCGTGCAACGGGGGGACATATTGTTTTTGCGTCGTTTTTTTTTCGTTTCTTCTTGTTCTTCATGCATTGTGGACGCGATAACTCAAGAAAGATATAAAGTTGAAATTTTATATGAAGATGTTCCTATATATGATCTTGCTTGGGATTGCAGATGGAAGACCTTGACATTTTTCAAGGTCACATGGGCATGTCATCTATAATTGGCACGGAAGCGACAACTCTGCAAGGATTTGACTTAGGAGGTTGAAATATTGCATGTTTATGAACCATAATACCAACTTGGTTGGGATTGTAGATGGGTGACCTTGACCTATTTGCAAGGTCACATGGCGTCTTTTTTAAAATCATTGCAGATGCACTCGAGAAAGATTTGTCTTAAAGAGGTTGACATTTTGTGTGATTACGTTTCTATGTAAGACATTTGTAAGACCTTTCTTGTAACTGCAGGTGTATGACCTTGACCTGTTTTTCAAGGTCACGTGGGCATTTCATCAAAAATCAATGTGGGATGTAATAATACTTCATGAAAGAATTGACTTGGGAAGTTGAAATTTATACAAGACCTGGCTTGGGATTGCAGATGGGTGACCTTGACCTATTTTTCAAGGTCACATGGGTATTTTTTCAAAATCTTATCAGTAGATCATTGGAATCAGTATGCCTATTTATAAAATTAAGGGTGACAATAGTAAGGGCGCACGTGGAGACATTTGATTTTCTGTCGGAAAATCAGCTTGTTCTAGTTAATTTTAAACTGTAGGCTATCAGCTACTGTTTGAAAAGAAATCAGCCATAGTGAGCATTTTGTGACGAGTTAATATGAGAACCTCTAAACAGCAAATGATGAAAATTAACCTTGTGTATATTCCTTAAAACCACTAAAATTATAGTAATTTTTTTTTTGGGGGGGGGGGGGAGCATTACAAAATGAACACTGTGTCATGTAATGTTTTAATTTAGCACAAAACTCAGTACTTGGACGCCGGCGATAGGTATGGAAGTGCATGGAGTAAACCCAGGTAATGGTATGTAACCCTTTCCTGGGTAGCGTAGGATGGAGTCAACAGCTTTTCTCGGCACAGCTTGGGCAATGAGTGCCCAACCTACAAGAAAAGCTATTGATCTAGGATGACCTGTCCAGGTAAATACAATTGTCCGTATCTTTTGAGTCAAGACATCATTCACTAACAAATACAGGTCAAGTGATTTAAGCAGAAAGCATCTGGACACCATAGGGCAGCTTCAGCAGGAAATGGTTAATCGATATAAAATATATTTGATTATGTTACCAGACAGTTAAACCAAATGTGTGACTGCTCTCTTAAGATTCTTCAGTCATGTAATCTACATTTCAATACTGTACTGATCTGTTGTTGACCTGCATGAAATTGATATCACTTAATATGAGCAGTGCTTGAATTTCAAGTTGAGAGGGAGTTTAAAAAAGCATGCAGTCAGCTAGGTTCTTGTGGATAATATTTCATGAAAAGTGAGAGTGTTAATAACAAATTGTATGGTTTACCACAGAGGTTTGTCTGAGATGCAGTATTTATTGTTGTGTGTGCACTCTTTAAGTAAAACATCATTCAGTTGGGACATCAAGTGACCACAATAACGGAAAATAAATTTTGTGTATCAAAAATGGAATTTACATATCAGTGTTGTCTGTAGCTTAAAATAGAAGGGAGAATTGCCCTGCCCTTTTGTTTTGCTCCCTGCCCCTTTTCTTTACTCCCTGTCTTTTTCTTTAGCTCCCTGTCCTTTTCTCCTATGTTTTTTTTATATTCGGGGCAATTACATTCATTTTCTCATAAAATTTTTAATATAATTCAAACTGATTGGCAAAACAGCTTATCAATTTATCTATTGCCCATGAGTACAAGATGCAAATTCAGAACTGTTTCCATAAAAACAACAAAAAATCCTGTATTTTGGACTGCTACTTTTGGATGCCCTTTTTGATTGTCTTTGTGTGCTTTAAAGTGCCCTGTTAGATGAAAGGTGCCCTGCCCTCTTAAAAAGCTGGGGACAACACTGCATATACTGCAAAAATTCCAAGTATAACCTGTATATTTTGATTTTGAAATAAAATCATGCTAAACTTTTTAACTGTCCCTTTCTTTGCAAAAGCATGTCATTTTGCATTCAGCATGTCCTCTATCGACCAACAACAGGGATGAAATTAAAACTATCCAGAGCTCCGGGCATGCTTGCTGCTACAAAGACAAGAAATGAATTTGTTGTGGCTATCATGAGAATGGTTTACTGGCCTATCAGCTACAATATAATTTTGCTGTTTTTGATATTTCAAAAATTAAAGGATTGCATAAAATCTGTTCAGAGTAGTGTATTGGCTCCAAAAATTAAAACTGCTCCATGATGATCATCAGAATGGAAAAAGGGGATTTGGTACATGTACTTTTAATTTAAAAGAAAAACAAAGGAACGAAAACAACAAGAAGTAAAGTTTTGAAAGAATTGGGAATATGACATGCTGCTGCCAGACTATTAAGGAAGTACTGCATCTGCTTAGTTTATGTGCAACTGTAGAATCACCCCCCCCCCCCCCCTCCCCTCTATCTTACAGTTGAAGATAAAGAATCCAAAGTTATACAATGTTACATTCTGTGTCTCAAAGAATCTGGTGTGGCAAAATGACTTCACAGCCAACAAGGGCCATGGCAAATGGATGCAAGGGTTGCCGCACATTGCAAAACTGTGTTCTCTGCAAGTTAGTTCAGCCGTGAGGTTTTATCTTTAGAGTTGCTTTTCCTCTGTCTGCCTTGTTAATCCCTACAATTAATTGTATTTCCTGGTCAGTTTGTACATTGAACACAGTTGAGTGCATGTTGAGACCTAGTACATGTATGTTTGACAGGAATGCCATAGGCATGGAGAGAAAAGATCTTTAGTATTAAATTATGTTGATAATGATGAAATGTTGAAGGACTGGTGATGTTTAAGATAAATGACTTGGAAGTAAATGCCAGATACATGTACACTTGAACTAGATGGTCCCTGTATATTGAAAGATTAATCAGTGTTTCTGTTAGAAATTTTTTCAGGGGGTCACAGCGGAAGGGAAATTCAGGAGAGAAGACTAAATTTTCACAAATTTTACATGAAAATAAACAAGACTTGTGACCCTTTAGAATTTTCACAGAGGGTATTTCAGGTTCTGAAAGAGTAATATACCTCCATTTGGAAATAACAGAAACACTGATTATGATTGCTTAAACAAAAATGTTCATATAGAATAAAAAGAAAAAAATAGAGGATTATAGTATCTTCTATGCCCCCAGACTTGGTTGTGTTATCTGCTAACAATAAATTCCTGTGAAGCCATATTATGATATTTTATTTAAATCCCCCAAAATGTGAAAACATGCAAAAGTGAATAAGTATACAAATCAACTAAAGTGTAACATATCTACAAATAAAACTTAAAATACAATTGCTCAAGGTACATGAAAAGGATCACCAGTCCTGCAACATTTCATTGTTGTCAACACAATTTAATTCCCAAGATCTTTTCTCTCCATGCCTGTGGCATTCCTGCAACTTGGCAAGTGTGTGTTCTGCAGATCCCAGTTTTTTCATTCCTTTTGAAATATGAAGTACCTTGAGCTGTCAGCTACACCATCATGTTATTTTTTGTGACTGTCCTTAAATATTGATGTTACCAGATGTGTTGAGTTGCAACGCAAGGCAGCTATGATGTGTAAATCTCTAGTGGAGATAAAAGACACAGTTCTATCAGTGTGCTGTAAATTGCTTTATTTTTGCGTGTATAAATTTTCAAGGTTTATGTATTTTTGACATTTCACTGTGGTTTTGATGTCACTGTTTTGGACATGAGCCCTATTCAAACAATGTTGAAATACTATTTCACTGCGTTTTTATTTTCACAGTTTTTGCCAGCAGCAAAAAAAAAAAAAAAAAAAAATGAGAGTACAATGAAGTTAAAGCAATTTACAGTGCTGGTGGCATTGGTCTCTTAATTTCTAAGAAATCATAAAACAACATAAGTTACTGTCTGACCACTAGGGTAAAAGTTTATTTGTAATTTAACTCCTGAATTTGTGTTTAACCTAAAAGTAAATTCAATTTAGGCCAATAACCTCCAGTAAATACGAGTTACCTGACCTTTTCAGGAACCCAGTGCCTTGTTTAATCATGTTACATATATGGTTTTTGGTGTCAACAAATTTCATGTGTGATGTATTGATATTAAAAACATGTGCACCATATTAAAAAGTGGAAAGCCCGGTGTTCAAGCTTCTAATGGCATCTGTAGAAAATCTTTGGAATGACATACTGGCAGTTCCATAATATTGATTTACAGCATATGCAGAAGATTTCTTTTTAACATGAATGTCTGGCTTTGTGTCCTTGATAAGGTGAAAGCCTAAAACGTCTGGATGGTCAGCAGTGCACAGGGTCTACCAGTTGAAATTATTCATAAAAGTGGCAGGTCCCACATCATATCTTGGAATACGTAATGGAAAATGCACATAGCAAAAAAAGTTGGTTTTTTTTTACTCAAACTCGAAAGGTAGCATTTGTTTGCAAATACAACGTAAAGGTATTTGTCAACATAAAATACCTCGCCTACCTGCCTTATCTTATCTACCCACCTTCCCTATTTTTGAGAGACATATATCATCATTATGAGACAAAACCAGCATCTATGTTACTGTTTTCCTCATGAAAAAAGGTATGTACCCCGTAAATGTCACCGGCAAAATGATGCTATGAAAGTTTGAATTTAGTTGAGTATTGATTGCATGGTCTTGTAATTTCAAGACCACAGAACAGCCCGCAGTTACCATGACAACCAGAAATACATTGGAGACTTGAACTGAATATACATGCTCAGTGGATGCAGCATGCAAGAAGTGGTTGTCATGTCTGGTGCCGATGTGACACGTGGCAATCTCAGGGATGATAGAGTGTACCACACTTTTATTCCTGGTATATAGATAGAACTGAAAGCAAAGTTATGAAGTTTTTCTATTTTGGGCTTACTTTGCTCACATAACCGTTGTCAAGGACCAAAATCATCAAATAAAATGTATATATATGCAGAGACACCTGGAAAAAAAAAAACTACACAGTTTTCAAACAGCCAAGGTTACATTGGTTAGGAGCAATAGCAAATTTGGGTGTGTGGTGATAGGCAGACTCAGAATTGTGCAAATAAAGTGTGATGGTTTGTATTAATTTTGTCATATCCAATACATGTATGGTACTTGAGCTGTGAATTTGACATGTTCACATATATGCTGATGCTTTATTAAGGGAGATAAAGATGAAACATCATTTCCTACTGGAAAATGGTGCAAGGTTTGGATCCAGATAAAACCAAGGACGCTACGGAAAGCATAGCTATAGATATGGCAAGTTGAAGACCGGTCTGGTCTACTGCCATACAGGTACAAAATACTGCTCAAGAACCATGGTTATGCCATGGACCTATTAAGTAGTTTCAGGATCTGATACTTGAATTCTGTCTATCTTTTCATCAGTTTTTGAAGTGGTTTATGCTTTTTCAAAGGGAAAAGCCCAAAAATTGTTGGAAGTACAGGAGGATGCATGCACGACAGTGGCATAGTAGGTCGACATATACAGTTTCAACAAGCCCTGTCTGTCTGCTTCAAGACCCATTTTTAATCCTCGGCCCATAAGGCCGAAGGGGTATTGTCGTCACCCACACGTCTGTCCATCCATCCATTCCTTGTTAATGCCATATCTCCAAAAATACTCACTTTACAGAGACCAAATTTTTATCACAGGGGGTTATTGAGATGCTTCATGTGCCTATTGAAAAGTAGGTCACTAGGTCTCATTTTTAGGTCCCAGTACTACATTGCAAAAAAAACGGCTTTAACACAATATCAATAAAAATATTGAATGTAGCTTCATCAATTATTTATGACAGTTGGACCTAAGAATGTCCCAGATGCCTATTGAAAACTAGGTTACTGGGTCACGTATTTAGGTCACAGTGCTGCATTGAAGAAAAATAGCCGTACCATGATTTCTTCAAATATTAAATTACTCATTGTAGCTGCACCAATTATTCATGATATTTGGTCCTAAGGATGCCTCAGACACATAGTAAAAATAGGTCACTGGGTCACATATTTAGGTCACAGTGCTGCATTGAAGAAAAATGGCCTTGCCATGATAGCTCTGCTCATTGCATTTGCACCAAAGCTTTGTCATTAATTTAAACAGAAGTAACCTGACCTACTGGAGGGGTATTGTGGTCACCTACGTGTCCCTCCGTCTGTCTGTCCTTCAGTCCTGGCCGAGGGGTTTTGCAGTCACTGATTGGCTTCTAGTTAAATATGCAAAGATATGGAAACTGAAACGTGAGTTCTAGTGATCTTCTCATATGTTGCAACTTTCATTCTGTTATTATTATTTTTCTTTCTTTTTAAATGAAAAAAAAACCCTGACGTTTTGTTTGTAAATTGTTAACTTGTGTTGCAACATTTTAGAGAAAGCAACTTTCCTCAGATGCTTAAGACATTGCATGACAAACCCTGTTGCAGTCTGCTGAAGAGTATTCCCAACTCAGTTAAGTCCTGCAGCCAATCAGTGGCCCTGCCGATGTGTTCTGGCCGGTTTTGATAGCAGTAGTTGTGATTTCGAGGGAGCCAAGTTTTATGGCCCTGTTGGGAGACCAAAGTGTCACCCCGCTGTATTTATTGAGGGCAGGGACTATCATGGTTCCTGTGATGTGAAGAAGTGTGGGTTCCTTCTTGTTAGTAGTGCCATAGTTTAATCCAGTGTTAACTAAGTGAACCAAAACAAAGACTAGAAAAGAAGATTTGCTTCAAAGCAAATCTGTCTGTTCCTTCAAAAGTTGTAAATATTAAATGCTACAACTTTTATCCTTTGGTACGTCACATTACATTAAGCTTATGTCTGGATGCAAATTTCAAAGTCCAAATGACCTTGACCTTTGACCTTTAAAGGTCATATATAAATTGCACTGTGTTGCAATACCAACAATTTAAGCCCAACAGGAACCAAATCGGATGAAAATTGACCAAGTTATGGCAAGATGAAACTTTCAAAGGGCCAAATAACTTTGACCTCAATCTTTTTGAGGTTACATGTTCTTATCAAATGTGTAGTGTTGCAATACCAACAATTTGAGTCCAACATGATTAGAATTGGAGGGAAATTGGCTAAGTTATGACTGGATGAAACTTTGAAAGCTCCAAATGACCTTGATCTTTGACCTTTAGAGGTCACATGTAAGTTTAAAAAATGTGCAGTTACAATAGCTACAGTTTGAGCCTAACATCAAAATTGGATAAAAATTGCCCAAGTTATGGCTAGAATAAAGCCACCATCGAAAGTGGTCTTTGACCCTGAAATGACCGTTGACCTTGAGATGACCTCTACCTGAAGTGAACCTTGACCTCAAAAATGACATTTTAGCCCAAAATCGACCTTTAAGCAAATACGGACTGGGCCAAGGCCGTAGATGGCTGATGCTAGGTTTCTTTACAAAGGACTAGTTTCGAGTATCTCGTACTCTCATCAGCTTTGAAAACCAAACTGACAAAAAAGCTGCGTTAACTGAATAAAAAAAAAAAATTTAAAAAAAAAATTGACCTTTGACCTTGACATTTGAGATGACCTTTGCCTTGATATGATCGAACTCCTATACACTTGGAACCACATCTACTATAGTATATAAGATATTGAAGATTTAAAACTTTAATTAGCCTTCATTTGCATCATTTTGAAAAGCATGACGTTTCATTAGAAAAAGGCCGGACTTCATCTATAGAAGTATAATTGTGCCAAGTTTAGAGTTTCTACGTGTCATACTTTTCAAATGAAATGTCAGACAAATTTGCCTGTTAAGAAGAAAGAAAGAATTCCTAGAAAAATAATGTGTCTGTGTTGGCACACAAACATAAAAATGTTACTGTTCACATATTGCATATATGACATGGTGAACATTTGCCAGTAATATTTTATAGCAAAAAGTTGCATGCAGATACATTGGTACTGTGGCTTTCAAGGTTAAACTTTCACACCCAATCTGCATGGTCCTGTATACACTATTAGTGTACATGTGCACTGAGAGGGCTTTTAACTTCTACAAAAACAACTGGTTGTGTTTACATCCTGTGGCTCTACATGTCAAAAGTGTCCTCATTTGAGTTCAACAGAGGCCGGAGTCTGAGTACATGTATTAAGATAAGTGGATTGGAATATTTACTTGACCATTGAGAACAGTTGTCAAGTCTGATATGGCTGCAAGTGTCCAGTGTCCCTTGAGGTCAAGGGGGCTGAGAGGTCAGATCAGATGTTCAGTTGATCACGGTGAAGCACTTTTCTTCTTCAAACTGAAAAATGTCCCCACAAAGTAAGGTGTCTTCTTGTTACATTTAAAATAGATTAAAATTTTTGTCATGGGTAGCCAACCTTTGCTTCTGGGAATTGAGCTGGTTGAGACCTACTGTGATGCTTGACTTCTTTTCCTGGCTGTTGTAATAAAAACATGATAAATATCCAATCTACATCAAGGAAACTTATATTCTCAATCTGGTCCTAGTTGTATCTTAAGTGCAAAGGGCTTAAGGTGGCGGCACCGTTACGAGCGCGTAACACAGACTCGCGACTTTGAGCTGATGCAACTTGCCTATTTTTCTTATGTTACCAGCAACACTATATATTTTCGATATCTCACAGATGTTAGCATTATCAGGAATCATATTTGAATGTCATGAAATTAATTTTGATGCTGTTTGGAGCCGTTATGTGAATGGGTATGAAATCACACATTTTGCAAGGATTTCTGATAAAATATTATTTTATTCTGACTGACAACTATCGAAAATTAGACTATAGACCAATATGCAGGAAACGTATCTTGCTTTTGACAAAAAATATGATAGGAAAAAAAATATGCAATTTTTAAGTTTGGTCCGTAAGACTGTACAGTTTCTTCATTTTGGGGGCCACAAAAGTCATGGAAGGAATGGTTGGAAAGGTATAAAAAAAATACGTTTCCTAGAGCAGATCCGTATCTTGTCAGAGCCGTTTATTTTGTGACGATATCTTGATCCGTTTTCAAGAAACGCCTGCAGAAAAATTGATCGATTTATGAAAAACTTGCTTTTGAGAAAATGGCGATGAAAGGCATGATTGTCAATCTTGAAGCAGTGATTGGCTCTTACATGAAGAATACTCCCGCGGCCCAAAGTTTATAGCACACACTACAAACATGTAGAGGCTCTCATATCTGCCTTGAAATTAAAAGAATCGTCCTTTTAGTGGCTTAAAAAGGACTTTTTGAAGTCAAATCCTTCAAAAGCTACTATGCAGTCAGCTTTGCGTGGCTGGTTTCACACGCTCTGCCCGACACGAAAGGGTATAGTAAGCGGATTAGCGGAGTCACCTGACCTTGACCCAAGCAACAGGTTGTTTAAAAATGGCGACTGCCTAGTGGAACGGGGAGTGGTCCAACAGTTTGTTCGGTAAAGTGTACTCACCTGGCAGGATAAGCTCACCCACTTCTCATCACCTCCGATCAAAGACAAAAATGCCTTCATTACGCCGATGGTTTGGTACTTCGGCCTGCAGTGTTTTGGGAAGCTTTGAGCCAGTACAACCTACAGTTAACTTAGAGAATTTTTATGATTGAAAGTGGAGGAGACGAAAACTGAAAAATGACCAGGTATCAACGGACGAAGAAGCGGATGAAAGGGAGTGTAAAGCAACTACTGGCAAAGAGGGGAGACTACAGACACAGACGCAGTCAGTTTACAGGCAAATTGTGCAACAGGTAGAAAACTTTTGAGCGATGCGGTCCAGCCCGGGGACGTGGATCAATGCACGGAAGAGGCTGTGTTGTGTGACCCTTAGCCACCCGAGGATGTACGCCCGGTCCAACCACCACCGCCAGCTTATATTGAATAAAATATTTTTTGTTGTTTGTTTGTCTCATTGATTGTTTTCTTGATTCTTTAGCCAATAAATCACTTTCCAACTAGGATGCATTACATATATATATATATATATATATATATATATGTATGTATGTATGTATGTATGTATGTATATATATATATATATATATATATATATATATATATATATATATATATATATATATATATATATATATATATATGTATGTAACGACTACATTTTCAGAAACAGTAGCACTAGATTGTGAGTTATGAATGACTGGCAAGATTCATTTCTAGATATGTGAATATGTGACAGACCTGTAATGAACAATCAACATTATTCCAGAGAAGTTATTTCATGCAAATAAAGTAAGGGGAGGGGTATATAGATTTCCAAATGGCAGACCAAGCTCTGGTTTTTATCTACTACACATAATTACTGTATGTGGCATACACAGAACTTCGTCCGTGTCAGGCAATGCATCAGCTGTAGTCCAGTCAAATCTATTTTTTTTCAAAAGCTTCAGTTGGTCTTGTAATGCTACAGTTGAAATAATATGGCCTGGGAAAATAAGGACCTTGCTGCACAATTTGAAAAAAAAAATACAACATAAACTACATCCATATTTATATTTACAAATTTTATTTACATGAAAACTATATGTACATGTTCTTATCACTTTGTCGTAAGAAAAGTCCATTGTATTCTAATCCAACTTGACATGAAAACTTTTTTTGTCCATGTTCTTATCGCTCTGTCATGAGAAAAGTTCACTGTATTCTAATCCAACTTGGTACAAACAGCCCTGCAGAACTCTGCCATCTCAACCCTGTACGCCGACTCGCGGAACTCCCCCTTGACCTGTAAAGGCAGCATAGCACGCAGAAATGCCAGGATCTGGGCCGGGTAGGTGTACTGACAGCCTTCGGGACCAACTTCCTTTTCCTGCAAAAACAAAACACGACAACATGACTAGTTAATTAAACTGCCCCCCCCCCATTTTGTTTATTGAATGTAAAAATGCTAAGTTGCATTATTGAATTACTGCATTACATTTTTGAACAACCCATAAGAATATTACGACAAGCAGAGCCATGTTTTAGAAGCTCCCTGCTACAAGACAAATTTGGGTAACATTCTGAACTATCAACATGGTGAAAATATCGAAAGTTGTATAAATGCTGAGAGAGAGCTGTAATGCCAAGTTTAAAACTCGTCACAAATCCATGGCCGTCATATCTACAAAAGAAAATTAATAAAAGTATCAGTCCAGGTAACAATACGGGCCAAACTGACTGTATAACACTTAGTTACACATGTGTTGTAAAAAAAAAAAAAATTCCTTTCGTCATGGGACTCCTGGTACTCTCCCGATGGGGGGGGGGGGGGGTGTACGTGTTCAAAATGATAAGTAAACTGCTGGACATATATTACCCGAATGTGATGGGGGTTTTATGCAATTTTTGGAATATCATTTTCCTTGTATTTAGTTGGAAGGGACCTCCTTGTATTTATTTGGAAGTGAACATTTGAAAGTTCCTACTCAAACTCCAAGATTTACTCCTATCCGTGCTGATACATGCAAATACTGAAAATCAGAAATAGGTCCTACAGCATTGTCTAGCTCCTGCTACTTGTTGAATATTGAAATGTTGTATATTTGCTCCCATGTGCATCCATGGAAAAACTGGGAGAGAAAGTCGGCATGATCCGCAACCTTTGGAAAATGTCCATATTCATTATTTGCCAGAGCCAAACAATAGCTGTCAACTGAAAGTAGACTGTGATGAAATAAAAATCTTCCGCATATGAACTTACATATGTACGTTTACATGGTTGATGTATTAGTTTCAATGGGCAATTACCAGAACGGAAACATTTACGGCAATATGATAGAACAAGGCCTGCAGAAATATTACGTTTGATTCTCTGTCATAATATCGACGATTCCATGGTCATATCAATGCTACGCAAAAAACAAACAAATAAATAACAAACACAGATATACTTACCCCAGTTGCGTAATCTCGTCTGTAAGTGCCATCTCTCCCACTGCAACTAACTCGGCTGCTTGACGTTTACGTAGCTGGGTTTAAGTTTCTTTTTTCACTTTAGGCATTTTTCTGAATTTGCTTTTTGGATTTTACACCTTCTGTGCTCTTGACTGCACTGTCACTGTGTGAACATGAACGGAGACTGGTCGTAAGTTAGTCAGCTAGATCATATATGAATGCCACATTGGCACCACCAAAGTTAAACCAGAGAACCACCGAACTCACAATGTTTCATGTTCAAATCAAATGCGACAATAAATAGGAAACCCATGATGAAATTCAACATAATGAAGGACACCAGTATAATTGTTAAATTTCGCTGAATAGGGTAATGGTTTCCGGGTGTTGCGTATCGGTATTCGATCGCAAACCAAGATCAAAGGACTCCGAAGTCAGCATTGTTTATGTTCCATCTGGAGAAATCACGCATCCCGAAGTTCATATCACAAATAGGAACACCCCAAAAACATGAAAGTCATCCAGTTTTACATCGTTGAACAGCCTGTTTACATAACGTTAATCGGTTCTGTAGCCTAATCAGCTCCGTTCCACTTCAGCGTGCCGCCATTGTTCTGGGCAACGGTTGTGTGCCCCATCCCGTTGCCAGGTATGTGGACGATCGCGGATTGCTGCGAAAACACCGTCGCAAATTACCATATCCAAACAAACAGAAACCAGCACGTGTACTAGACAGCTAAACTTCCAAAAGTTTAAACGCAATTTTCTCATATAAATATTTAATTTTTTAATCTGATTTTTGGTGACAATATACTTCAAGTATTGTGCTTTCAGGAAATGATAAAAACCCATTTTGCGATACGGGAAAGTTAGGCCCCTACGCCACAATGATGCCGCTACCTTAATTGGATGCCCAAGTAGTGAGGGGAATTTACAGTGATTATTCAAATGAAACCTACATTATGAAATTGATAGGGACAGAATGAAAGGGGGCTATGTTCAAAGCCACAAATTTCTACAATGTCCTTAAAGTATAATGAATCTCTACATATACTATCCATAACTGTTTTTTTGGGTGGGGGGTGGAGGTGGGGGAGTCCATCACGTCATTGCCCTGCATGATATGCGCATGCAGGTATCACTTGACACAACCCATAAGCATACCGAACATTGGCATTTCATTTTTACGTAACTTTTCCTGGGATATGTGTGAAAGGTTCATTCATGTAAGTTCAAATAAAGTAGCACACAAGCACAGATGGAGGTGTGTCATCAAGTGACCCAGACAATGACATTTGAAGTGCCATCAGATTGGACCTAATGATAGCACAGTAGTTCTGAGGCCATGTTTACATTGCATGGCAGGTAAATATCATGATGGAGATTGATTGGTTTATAAATATGCATGCAGGCAGCTGAGCAATGTCATAAACATAAGATTCAGATATTTGGCTTACTTACGTGCAAACAGCAAATGTATATATATATATAATTTTACTGTTTTGGTAGAATTTGACAGTGGTATTTAAATTTTTTGGAAGCAGCTAGTCTCTAACTATAGTATTCTTTTGCCAAACACTGTTTATATTTTTATCATCATTATTACATGTATTATTTTTTAGTCCGGGCATATGGTGGATAGTGTAGTAGTGTAGAAAGACACTTGGGATGGGTTTTTGTACTATTTCTTCCATGTTTATTGTGCACTGGTACTTGTCTTGAGAGACAAGACTACTCCACCAGACTTCCTTGTCAAAGTACAATAGTCCCTCTTTTGAGAGATCATCTCTAGTACCACCCAGAAAGTGGCCTCCCAAAAGAAGTTTGACTCTTGCACGACCTGCACAACAACTGACCTTTGTACTTTGAATCCCTATCCATAATCAGGATTCAAACATGATTGGTGTACACTTATTCAACACCATTCCATCTTGCAGTTATGTGTTTACTCATTTCTTTGGTATTATAAACATATTTTGGATTTGTAAACTGGTTTTACCAATAGTGTACTAAATAGGCATTGTTTTACTTGTCTAAAATGCCAAATTTCTGGGTGGATAAGTGTTTTTTAGGGTCATTTTGGGTTGTCACTGGTCAGTCAGGTTCTGCAGGTGGTCTCAGAGAAGAGATAAATTATCATTAGAACCTGCTTTTGCACAGTGAAAATGGTCACAGTGGCAGGTGGTTTCCCAAAAAGGGTCTCTCAAAAGAGGGACTGCTGTACTTCAGTATTTTTCATTTAATTTTTAATTACCTCTTATTAGAGACCATAATTTAGTGTACCCGGGAGGTGGTCTTTCAAAAAGAAAAACAAAAACAAAAAAACCCTGAACCTTAATTAAGAGCCTGTGGACCTGTTAGATCAATGACACATGGGGTGGGGGTGGGGACCGTTTTGGATGGCCAATCTAACATGACAGAAAGGGCATCATCTGTATATTGAATAAAGCCCACCTCATGTATCTTCATTCTCCCCACCAAACTGTCACAACACGCTTATCTCACCAAAAAGACAAACACAACCAGTTAAAGTGTAAATATTTGTCATTATTGAATTTGAGGAAAATAATGTATTCAGTTCCCAGATACATCTTGTACTGATGAGGACAGGTGAATGGTTTGATATTTGTGGAAAAGGTAGGGCAAGGGCATACGAAACTGAACTTTGGCCAACCGTGACATGGATGTACAGTCTAGATGCCTGCATGTTTAGCCAGGGAGGAGGAATGTTGATAAACTGTTTCCTGTCCTGAGAGACCACCACAACTCAGGGCAGGTCCAAACATGGTCTTGTCACACTCATGGTCTCCCATTTGAGGTACAGTAAATAATATATCTATATACATTGTATGTATACTGTGGTCTCTGCAGGTTTGCACAAGGGCAAGGCAGTTTGATCTGAAAAGGGCAACTTGTCAACGTTGGTAGGGACCACATAGGGCACCTTTAAAGTAATGTTCTCAATAAAATAGTGTATCTTTCATGCAAAACTGAAGAAATGGTTGATAACTGTATCTAAATTATGGTGAAAATACTGCTTTTAACATCTGACATACTGAAGATTTGTCGTCAAAATTGAAGAACTATGCCATAAACCATCAAAGCATGATGTATATATCACAGAAAAGGACAGGGAGTAAAATAAAAAGGCAGGGTAAATCTCCCTTCTATTCTAAGGTGCGGAGACCACTGTATATATATATATATATTATATTATATATATATCACTGCTGCTGTGATAGATGTTGCCTCTCATGAAACGAACCATTGCACTTATGTTTTGATTCAAAATACTTGCAAGGATATACTTGTATTGTGAAACCTGGCTTGAAATACCAGCCCAAGGGGTGACCAACAATAATGGTCTTTCAAGACAGGTGCTCTTTTATAGGAGGTATAAGAGGAAAAACACTAAGAAACATACCTTGAAAAGGTGGTCAATGCAGAGAGGTGGTCTTTCATTGGAATGATCTATGAAGACAGGGACCACTGTTTTGCAGAAGAAGCCCTCCAGAAATGGGTCAAATATTCAGTATTCAGAGAAATTCATTTGAGCAACTGAATAACAAAGCTATGAATATGCAGCATAATGTTACTTATTACAAACAGAAGTGACTGCTATCTTTTATCATGATAATACGTGACAATAAAGTGCAGGTGACAGAATGAAAGTGACCTTGATGACATGGTACACAGTTCACTGTGCTGAAAGGGCACCTAAGAGGACCCGAACAAGGACCAGTGGTCTTTGAATGCAAGAGGGGTGTCTGGAGAACACATTACAAAGATAGAGCAGGCTGTTCTCTCAAGAGGGACTCCAGGGTGACCAACACTCTAGACTGGAGAAGACTGTATATTCTGTAGTCTCCGGGGGTTTTCAAGAGGGCAGGGTGACTTATCTGAAAGGGCATATATAAAGAAATGGAAGTATGGCACCAGAGCATCTCTATTTATAATTACATGATAAAAAGTACATCTGTGGAAGCTACACGCTATTTAAATTAGGGTGAATCAACTACTTTATGCATGGGAGTTAATCAAAATACAGTGTGAGACACCAATCATGGCAAAAGCATGTAACTTGAGAAAAAAATCAGAAAAAGGCAAGGTAAATCTCTGCAATATTTTGAGCTGCACTGAACTCTCAACTATTCAGCTGCAGGCGATACAGAACTTTGTTTGACAGGTGCTACTGTGTCGTGCTTTTCCCATCTCATTGCAGTATGTTGCTGATTAAATAAGAGTTTAATGATTCGGCGGAGTTGTGAACATACATTGGTGTGCCTGCAGGTACAGACTTGTGTGGCATGCTGTAAAAGGCATACTATGTGGCCTTATTTTTTGCTATCTCACAGTCATAAATTAACACACGTGTTAATAATAAATTTAGCAATACATGTAAAGGCTTCACTCGAGTATGTTAACCATGAGAAAGCAGTCTAGGTTTTAGCAAAGGGATTCAGTCATTCAGTCATTTACAATAAAAGCATCATTTGCATGCCATCTCTCTCTCTTCTCTCTCTCTCTCTCTCTCTCTCTCTCTCTCTCTCTCTCTCTCTCTCTCTATCTATCTATCTATCTATCTATCTATCTATCTGTGTGTGTGTATGTGTTAAATTGAAACAAGAACCCTATGGACAGAAGGAAAGACAATTGGGACTCTCTATCTAACTTTCTTATTTGTACATTCGATGTTCATATTCAATACGTTCGCAAAGACATTTCTTGTCCACATTTGCTACATAATACTCTCAACAACAATGTTAAACTAGAAAAGAAGATTTGCTTCACAGCAAATCTGTCTGGGTGCTTTCAAAATGAGATCAGTTTGAAATGCTACATTTTGCCATTCTTCACCATAATCTAAATTTCGTGTATTAGCTAATTTTTATGCCCCCCTTCGAAGAAGGTGGGGCATATAGCGTTGCACATGTCGGCCGGTCTGTCGGTCAGTAGACGTTGGTTTCAGCACAATATCTCAAGAAGTTTTTGAGCTATGACTTTGATACTGTATAGGTGTATCATTCAAGTAAAAAGCTAGGCAAAGTTTGAAGATGGGTGACCTGGACCTAATTTCCAAGGTCACAGTGGTACCTGAGTTAACTTTGGTTTCCGCACAATAACTGAAGAGATTTTTAAGCTAGGACTTTTATATTGCACAGGATAATAGTCCATATTTGGGGCTAGGCGAAGTTTGAAGATGGATGACTTTGACCTCATTTTAGAGGTCACAGAGCCACTTTACTGAATATGGTTTCATGCTTTCTGCATGATAACTTATACCTTGGAGCTAGAACTTTTATATTGCACAGCTTTATGGTTCTCTGTAAGGGCTAGGTTGATTTTGAAGATGGTGACCTTGACCCAGTTTTCAGGGTCACAGAGAGATTGTAGTTAGACTGTGGTTTCCGCACAATAACTCAAGAAGTTTTTGAGCTAGGACTTTGATACTGTATAGGTGTATCATTCTAATCAAAAGCTAGGCGAAGTTTGAAGATGGGTGACCTTGACCTAATTTCCAAGGTCACAGTGGTACCTGAGTTAACTTTGGTTTCCGCACAATAACTGAAGAGGTTTTTAAGCTAGGACTTTTATATTGCACAGGATAATAGTCCATAGTTGGGGCTAGACGAAGTTCGAAGATGGATGACCTTGACCTCATTTTAGAGGTCATAGAGCCACTTTACTGAATATGGGTTGGTATCTGAGTTAACTTTGGTTTCCACACGATAACTGAAGAGGTTTTTAAACTAGGACTTTTATATTCCACTGGATAATTGTCCGTATTCAGGTCTAGGTCAAGTTTGAAGATGGTGACCTTGACCTAATTTCAAAGGTCACAGAGCCATTTGGTTGAATACTGTTTCTGCATGATAACTTGCGTTTTAGAGGTAGCACTTTTATATTGCACAGCTTATTGGTTGCCTATAAGGGCTAGTTTGAGTTTGTAGATGGGTGACCTTGACCCAGTTTTGAGGGTCACACACAGACAGTAGACTTCCTTTTTTTTGCACAATAAGTGAAGAAGGTCTAGAGAAAGTGAGTGACCTTGCCCCAATTTCCAAGGTCATAAAACCACTTTGATGAATATTGTTTCTAAATGATGACTAATTTTTCAGCTATAACTTTTATATTGCCCAGGTTTTTAGTTGTTTTTTAAGGGCTAGGTTAAAGTATAAAGATATGTGACATTGATGTATGATCAACCTTCATTAATTTTGTAAGGTCACGAGAGCCCCTTCTACCACTATCAATAGGGTAGCGAGGGCAAGGGTAATGAGGGAGGGGGGCATCTATGTTTTACAAACATATCTTGTTATGTAAAATACTACAACTTTGGTTCTTGTTTCATTGGATGTGGCCATGTCACCAACTTATAAAATGAAGTTTGAATACAACTACTATCTATAATAGTTTTGAAGCTATTCAACATTTTAATTTTGTGTATTTGCCTAATTTGCATAAAATTGAAAGCCTACAACTTTGGTTCATGGTTCATTGGATGTGGCTTTGCCACAAACCTATAAATTAGAATTGAAATGGCATGTCAATGTATAACAGTTTTGGAGATATTCAACTTTGAAACTTTTCAAAGCCCCTTATTAGCATAATTTGAAATTCTACTTAACTTATACAGTCCATTATATTGGCAGGTGTCACAAACCTATATATGCACATTGAAATTTTGAGTATCTTCAATATTTTGGAAGATATGGAGCTTTTAAAATTTTAATTGCCCCTAAATTTGCATACTTGTAAACATCATGACTATTCCGAATGAGATGCACAATTTCACAGGTTAAGTCAGTCACCATAGCAAGTTTGGTGGTTTTCAGAAAAATAGTGTTTGAGAAAATCTCTAGACCAACTTGGTTGTGAAGAAGAAAGGAAGGAGAGAAAGAAAGAAAGAAAGGAAGGAAGGAAGGAAGGAAGGAAGGAAGGAAGGAAACAGAGAAAGAGAGAAAATTCCACTGTTTAGTAGTACAGTGAAACCTCTCTAAAGTGGGCACCCTTGGGACCAGAGAAAAGTGCCCTTTCCTGAGAGGGTCAGCCCTTATGGGCAGTATGGATGAGTATGTGTGCATGTATATGTACATTATTCATACATGCACATACATATGAACAGTGTATACATATTGTAATTCAAGGGGATGTGTATACTGGCAATACAAAACTATCTTTCTTCCTTTATTACATAAACAAATTTTAACAGAAGCTGTCAAGAAACTACATAAACATGTACCTGTGAACCAAGACAAAACTATACTGTCTCAGTATTGGCTATGAAGAACAGGCTTCATCTCACTGGTTACAAGTAAACAAAGACATGAAAGATGTCCACTGAGATGACACAAATTCTACCCTCCTTGGTCTGGCCGACTGAGCTCTTTATTTAGTCAATTTTTAACAGAGGTTACACTCAGGCTTGTTCTGCCTTGAAGCCTGGAGCCTGTATTCCCTTGGGACTGATAAGCTCAGCAGAATGACATTGCCTCAGGCAAAAACAGGCCAGCTGGGACACGTTTCAGCTCATGGTGCATTGACAGGTCTATTCTGCACTAGTGGAAACTATAGCCTGCCTGGTACATATGGCAGCATGGAGTCAACCTCTTTCTGCATGAACAGAAAGAGATACTTTGTATTTTATTGAGAGCCTCATTGCACAGTTGTTGGTAGTCCCCACCCCCACCCCCACCCTATCCCCCAATTTGCTACAAGACCCAAACCTTCCAAAGCATACACCTAGCATGCATGGATAGAAAGCTGCCTGTGAAACAGGTTCAAGCTAATTAATTATGAATGCAAAATGGTTGCCTGGCACCATGGAGGTCAAGCATTAGGTCATACAGCAAGCAGTTCAAGGCCTGTAGTGGATTGGGGAGAAAAATGGTGAATTAGCATACATTAAATTCCTGAGTTTTGTTTGTGTGCTACTGGATTTGCCAGTTGTCTGAAAACTATATGCAAGTTAGACTTTAGTGTCTATCTCCAATAGTTTAGAAGATATGGAGCTTTTAAAATTTTAATTGCCCCGCATTTGCATGATTTTAATTATCATGACTATTCCAAGTCAGGTGCCTAATTTCACTGGTAGGTCATTTACCATGGCAGATTTGGTGGTTTTCGGAATAGTAGGGTCAGAGAAAAACTCCTTACAAATCTGGTCATAAAGAAGAAAGAAAGACGGAAAAGAAAAAAAAATTTATGGGAAAAACAAAATGTCTGGGTGGGCACTCAGACAATAAAACACTGTATTGGTACATTTTGATTGTAACATGGAACTGGCTTTGGTGCAATGAATGTCTCTACAGTTACATGTTATGTTATGGAGTGCAATAAAATCCAAATAAGTTCACTTTTACCTCAACAGACCTCTTATTGGTTATATGATCTAATTTTTAGCTCTGCAACCTTACCACATGTCTGTCTGTCCTTCTGTAAAATTTTACTCGTTAGCGTGATACTGTTCGCAGTTTCTAAGTTAGCCCAATACAACTTTCAGGACTGATAGGGTGTATGAAAATGAGGTCCCTGTCGATCACGGTTCATACCTATAGGTCCTTGAAAGTACTTTTTCAAGGTCTTGAAAACCTTGAAAATCACGGTTCATACCTATAGGTCCTTGAAAGTACTTTTTCAAGGTCTTGAAAACCTTGAAAATCAATGTTTCCACCATTCCACCTTCCCCCAAAAGTTAGGCTAGCTGGATCACTTCCTCCTCCCACACTAGAAACCCTGAAAAGGAAACCGCAAGACATACACACACACACACACACACACACACACACACACACCAATCAGTCAAGTTGGAAAGTGCTTGAATTTGGGTAGAAAGCTCTGTAACATCCTGGAAAAGTCCTGGAATTTGAAAGCTGCCAAATTGTATGAACTCTATCGATATTGGTGGCACCATCTACAATGTTATGCAGTATTGGTGTCAAAATGAGAATCTTGTGAGCACCCTAGCAGTTGTAATTTTTGGCGAATCTTCACGAAATTTGGTGGGATTTTGGTGGAAGGTCAAAGTCCAAGTTGGTAATACTATTGATGCCACCTATAATTTGACAGAAATATGCACCAAAATGTGTGTTAAGATGTAAAATTCCGCATCTGGAAAAGTAATTGGATTAGACTTGCAACTGTATTCTTGGAGGTATTCATAAGTAACTATGGTCATGAGCTGTCCCCGAGTACTGCAACAAGGAATTGATAGGAAGGAGGGCACATTTGTGTGTTTAGCATGAAACAATGAGTTTTTGTAATGGAAATAGCAATTTGAGAAAGCAAAAGCCTAAGAAAAGGCCATTACATGGTTCAAAAACATAGAAAGTTGCTTAGAATATTCAGAATTTTTCATGTTTTAAGCAGAAGAAGTGTAATTTTTATATCTTCAGTAACAAATTTGCTGTAAGCACCCTCATCATGGTGGAGGCAAAGTTCTGTTGCCTAGCAACATGATGTGCAAGAACAGGTCTGCAGTGACTTATGAACTCTTACCCTCACTTTCACAGTATGATTCTTATCCTCACTTTTTGGTGTATGTATTTCCAATGCCTGCTTATGTATATGTTCAAAAATAAAAGTTTAAATCAATTTTGTTTCCTTCTGTTTTCAGTCTATGTGTCGGTCAAACCGTGGGACTGTGAGTGGCTACTTCCTTGCTGGGAGGTACATGATATGGCTGCCGGTAAGTCACGCTAGGTATTCAGCCAATGATTCTGATTTCAGACACCAACCACTGTTCCTATCCAGATCAAATTTAAAGAAAAAAAAAAAAACAAAGCTGTTGATATTGCAGATATATGTAAAGTGTACATTTCTTAAGCGGGCATGATCCATAGATTATAAAAAAACAATGAAACTGTGAACCTAAATTGGTTGTGTTGTCATTACTGAATAAACTACCATTTCTTTGATCCCAAATTCAAATGTAACTTGAGTGTAGAAATGCTTTCTAGGGGGTTATTTCAGCATTCAGTACTTCCCCCCCCCCCACCCCCCAAAATTCTGAATTGTTTACACAGAAATGTTGACCACGAATGTGGCTAAAAAGCCATGGTATCCATATCTGGTATGATTTACAGCAGCTAACATAAACTGATCTGCATTACTAGTACAGCAAAACAGCTGAGTACGGTGGCTCAATGTTGAGGAAAATTTTAATGGCATATATTGATATTTGTATGTGATTGGCAGGTTGGTGCATCCCTGTTTGCCAGTAACATAGGCAGCGAACACTTCATCGGTTTAGCTGGGTCAGGTGCTGCAGCGGGGATTGCCGTTGGAGCGTTTGAACTGAATGTGAGTAATCAAAGTGGCAAAAGTTGTTTATGTCCACTTCTTTGCAATTTGAGATTGTGACATATATACCATAATCATTCCTATCAGGGCACTGTAAGTGTAAAAAAAATCATTCTACCTTAAGGACTGTTAAGACACCAAAAACCTTTGCATGGCCGATTTTGAGATTTTAACGGTTTTTACAAGATGAATATCCTTTCTATTAGTTGTCAAAATTTCAAGCTTTTAACTACCGTAGAAATATAAGAAAACGCCAAAAAACACACAAGCATGTGGACATCCGAACCTCCATGTGTCATTATTTTGGTTTTCAGCCGCCAAACGGAACAATGCCACCCGTCAATCATACTTAACAGCCTGTCACTTGGCTGCATGTAGCAACGGCTCATGGCAGAAGGAGAGTGGTATCAGGGTGGCAATGCGAAAAAAGGCGACATACCGAAAGTATGTTTGTGGGCAGGGAAAAGATGCAAACATGCTAAAATATCATAGCCTTAGTGGTTTACTTTATAGTTATCTTGCTTGTTTTGTGTTCTAACGAAGGGAGACTTAAGATGTTCAAGAGGAGCGGCAATCGTCTGACGATGTCCCTTCAAAGGCCGTGCCGTGATGGATTACCCCAGTGGTCCCGCACAGCAAAGACAGGCGGGGAAAAAAACTGACACTTTAATCAACAATACCCACGTACATGATAATATTTTATCAAAACCCAGGGATGAGGAAATAAAAGTACAAATCAACACATCGAAATAAGCATAAGCATGAACAACAGAGAAAACACACAAAATAACGTTACAAAATTCAGATTGGAAAGAGAAATGAAACTCATTGACAAAATAACTACAAAATAATGACAAGCTAACAAAGTGTCTTGTGTACAGACAAGTCTAACAAGCTAACTACATAAAGTATACCAATAGGAGTAAATACAATAAAATACTATCCCTAAAAACCGGATGAAGAGGTAGGGGGCGGAAGACCAAACCCGCCATCTGTGCACAGACCACGAGCGGCCGTAGGCCGCCCACCGAAGCAAGGCAACACAACTTTCGTTGCCAGGCTTGAGGTCACGGGGCCCAAAGGGCCGCCTCCATGACGTCACGTTTTGAAACCAGACTGTCGCTATCACCGTTTGACAGATCGCTGAATAATGCTTTCTGTACTTCAAAGGCTCTTTTATTCATGTGATTGGCCAAAAATTGATTGACAACCTCCCCAAATGTTAAGGGATGATGTTTTCTACGTTTTGTATAAATATCAGCTCAACTTGAGCAAATGGTATTGTTTCCGAGGCAAATGATCAACATCAAAGGCCTTTGAAGCTTGTTTTCTCAGAAAGGATAATAGGACAAGAACCCCACCTGAAAATGGTTATTTCAAGAAAACGGCTGGGCGAAATTTAATCCGGTAAAGGCTTTTGATTCTGTAATGTCTGAAGTGCAAAATCGATTCAGCGATTTTCTAAATTTTGCTTCGTTCTTTTTCTATGAAAAAAAGAAAATGAACATCCTGAAAATCAAAGGGAAAATTGAAACATCAAACTTTGAGGCTGGATAACAGAAAAACAAAACCAAACATAAAAAATCGTAGGATCGCTTTTTGTTGCCAATATGTCAGGATTAAGATGCAAGTGTAATTATGATTTTATCACAAATAATTAGTGACTTATATGGACATTTATGAGGTGGATGCTTTGCGGTCAACTTTCAATTGTTTATTCAACAATTAACATCACAGACACCCAAATACGGGCCATATAAATTCTTTGGAGTATGACGATTACTCACATATATGATATGTTATCCTAATGCAAATACAGTTTGAGCTAGGATGTACTAAAGTGGGATTTATTTTTGGTGTCTTACCTGTCCTTAAAAGGTTGTCACCAAAAATGGTTCCCAAACACAAGCTATATTCACCTAGGCTGTCTGTGCTGTGGGGTGCACTGGGCACAAAACTGCATCTACAGCTGGCTTCTTCAATACAGCTGCAGATCAGTGAAGACTTTTCACAAGGTGTCAGTGCAATAGTAAGGGATCCTTTTGATTGATTGATATTTTTTGCAGTACCAACAAAGTACTGTTGTGTTTGCATGCTCATTGGCTGAGAAACAAAACTGAATCCGAAACCAGAAGTTTTACCAGAAGTACATTATTCGCTCATAGGTGGCTATCAAACACAAATTCTCATCGACAAATGTGTTATGTCTATTCATACATTGGTTCCAGTTGTTTGTTTCTATGGCTGCCTTCAATTATGTAAAACTTTTATGTATTTTGAATATTGCAAACTAGATTGGCCTATGAATGTGTATGTACTGCATATTGTATTCTTCCCTCTATCAGTAATGCATGCAACAGAGCTCACCATTTAAATTTGAAACTTATTAACTTGGAGACCAGTGCAACCTAGTAGTTTGAGGTTTTCATGTTTTCAACTGCAGCAGGGACCCCCAGTTTTGATCAGTGGTAATCAAGACAGCAAATAAAAGCTGTGGCCAGATACTCAATGAAAACTCTTATGTCAGCATCTAGCGTGGCCTCTTTACAGTACATTTTTAAAAAACATGTACTGTCAAGGTTGATGTTAACCCATTGTCACTGCAACTTAAGTCTTACCAGAAGCAGAACTTCATTATTTAACTCATTCCATACTATGGTCACAGGCCTCGGTCAGTGCTTCTGGCACTGCTTGGCAAGTCATGCTGCAGTTGCCACAAGGGCAGCTGCAGCATGACTTGCCAGGCAGTCCCTAAAGACTATAGGCATGTTGGTACTTGAGTGAAAAGCCCTTTCATTGATTTGAATATGCAATTGTCATCTTAAATCTAGGTAAATATACAGAAAAATCAGGAACTGGTATGGAATGAATAAAACGGACTCCAGCAGCATCTCTGCACATCTGTGGTCTTTGCCTCACATGTGATGTGGGACCAAGTTACTTTCAAGGCCATGATTGCTAATGCTGCCCAAGAGTCACCACTTCAAATTAACCAGGCAGTCGTCTGTCAGGCCAACAGAAGATAATGTCAGGTCACCTACCAAAGAGAAGAGTTTTCAGGCAGGGGAGACAGTGATGGCAGCTTTTCCATATGGAAACACAAACAAGGCAATTGAGATAGCCGAGGGGGACATGGCGGCAGCCACAGAGTAGGTCATGGAGGCAACCAGAGCGACCAAGGTGGAGGACAGGTCGGCCTCCGCCTGTCATAATGGTGTGTGCCAGCCATCCAGACCAACACTCAACTACACAAAACCCCAAATGGTGGGAGCAAGCTGAGTAGATTACACATGAATATGGTGACAATATACCCGAGACCACTTTGTGTTAAACATGTCAAGTCATGGTTTCAGTCTTGTACATGTATTTGTAGAATGAGGTCTGGCACGGCTTCCAGTCATGATGGGTCACTTTACAGGCCCTTAGAGCAAGGACGGCATGACACAGCTACAGAAGTGGTCCAGGATCCTGGTTTGCAAGGGTTCCACAGCTCGCACTTTTGCCATTGTTCGATCCAGCAAGATTTAACTGGCAAAAGCCTGCAGTTCATGGTTGGATGTAGGCTGCCAGTTCCATGCTCTTGCACTTGCATGGCCCTTGCACTGCTCGTGTTCGTGAGTGCGATGGGAGTAGTCGCCAACTACAAAAATTGCAGGGATGTGTGACTACACCTTGATCTGGATGACTGGCTCATAAGAATACAGATGCAAGTAGATCCATGACAGGACACAGTGTTATCACTAATGCTATGCAAGAACATAGGCTTCTAGCCGACTTTCTGAAATCTTGAGCCATCAGAAAAAAATTGAGTACCTTGGAACTCAGTTTGTGACACAGGCATACTGTCAGAGGACAGGTTGGGCACACTCCAGACTCTTGACTGGCTGTTCATAGCCAAGGAGCTATTGGCAAAAGTCCTGAAGAGTCTGATAGGAACACTCAAATTGTTAGACTATCTGATTCCCATGAGCAGGACTCACAGAAGGGAGATTAGAGAGCATCAGGACAGAGACAGATTAGGTGACATTGATCAGGTCTTGATGGCCCAGACACCATGGACTATTGATCTGCTAGAACTGAGTTTGCAGTCACCAAGGGCACCGCCAGAGTGGCTTTCTCTGTGGAGATGGACAAACTCCAACATATTTCATCAAACAAAATGCATCGAGACTATTCTTGCAGAATGAAAATCTTTACTTTTATCAGCATTGACATTAACTGGGAAACAGCCTTGAACATTTGGTTAAAGTTGTACATTTTGTCTCTCTCTTCACGTGCAGTGATAAAGTTTGTTTTTACTTAGATTTAGAATTTTTCATATTGATCATAGTGGAAACATAATTTGGCCATCACAAACAGTACTTTTTGATCAAATAATAAGATTGCATGTAATTGCAGTGCTAGGTAGAAGGTCAAATCATCATTGATGCCAAGTGTTCAAGGCTGTTTCCCAGTTAATGTCATTGCTGACAAAAGTAAAGATTTTCACTCTGCAACACTATTGCATGTGGCATTAGAGATACTGGACTCTCATAGAAGGTGACAGTGAGAGCTAAGAGAGGTAAATTTTGCACATCTTTTGTGAAAGTCTACAACCCTAAGTGATCTATATTTGTCACTTGCACAGTACATGGATCATTTTTGATGCCTTGATCTCATTCAAAAGGTCACAGGGCCACTGGATGAATGTTACTATTCACTTAATAACTTGGAAACTATATCAGCAAGTGACTTGACATGGTGTACCTGTATGTGGACTAGATTTATACAGTACATTAGTGACCTTGACTTCATTCACCAGGTCACAGGGTCACTTTTATGAATTTTCGTTGTTCACTTCATAACTTGAAAAGGATTTGAGGTAGGACTTTTACTTTTGAAGGAGTGCTTTGATATTTGGGCATGGTGGTCTTAAAGAAAAGTTACTTGGACCAAATTGTAAAGGTCACAGGACCACTTCATTTTGTACATGCAAGGTCAGCTGAACACATGATTGTGACACTTGTCTTGTTTTATTTTTAATTCAGCATAATCCAAAACCCTATACCAATTTCTGTACTTTTTGCCAGAAGTGAACATCTTTTTAACATATCTGCTGCGTTAACAGCTGTCTGCTGATGGGCACATAAATGTATGTACAAATTACATTGGAAAGAAAATAACTTTGAAGACAGCACACATAACAATACAATGATAACTAAGTTTATGTAACATAACCTACATACATGTATATACATACAACCACCACCACTACACCACGCCCTGCCGCCCCCCCCCCCTCCAAAAAAAGGAAGAATAGAAAAGAAAAAAAGTTAATTATTTAGGCTTTTTAGTGAGGCAGTTTTATCTGTGAATAACTGCACAAGTCACTTAACTTTATTACTTTGTCTTCTGTGAGGAAATATGAAGATGCAATATGAAAATTATGATATATGAAGGAAAACGTGTTAACTTTTAAGGTGAGACTTTGAGACTTTTTTTCACAGTTTTGTGTGTTTTGTAGAATTGTTGTGTACTATTAAGTAATTGTACCGTGGTAATATGTGTGTTCCAGGCCTGTATGCTGCTGCAGGTGCTGGGCTGGCTCTTTCTGCCTGTATATATAGCCAGTGGGGTGAGTATAAACTTTTTTCCACTTGCTTCTTTATGTCTGATTTTTTTTTTCAACTGGTGACAGATGACCTGGGCTTTTCCAATAGCAGCAAAGAGGAGGTGCCAATTGGCCTAAAAACATATACATCCAAATTCCATTTAATTATTTGTCAATGTGGCTCATCAGATTTTTTTTTTATTCTTTTTCATTCTTTGTAGATGTATGAATGGAAGTACATGTATTTTGCGTGTATATTTTACACATATGTACATTCTAGAATTTGACAAACAAAATGAAACAAAAATTTTGTATGAGTATTTGGTGCTAGGGGATTTTATAGGCAAATGTTTCAGTAGGGTACATGATCATTTGGCAGCAATGGGCGTATAACATGACACATCAACTTCTGTGTTTAATATAGTTTCCACAGAAACAGGCCAAATTGATGAACGGTTTAATCAGGGATGCCACTTTTCAGGTTTTTGATGTAAGTTTGTGTGCTTTTCTATAAACATAAGAAAAAAGGAACAAATTTTCATGAATTATCTATGTTTGATGGAATGGTAGGACAGGATTGTTTTTAACAAGTCTTTTTTGGTATTGTGCCGGAGTGAGTGGCATCTTTGATACAGAACAATGTGGTTGGATTCATGTGAGAACACATACCTGGATGAACATGGTTATTTTTGGTAGCCTTTTTTTTATCCGGTCATTTTTCTGTCCTTTTGCAATGGTGGTTAGTGTATAGTGCTATGGATTCTTTAATGGTATTGAAGTCCTGTGCAGATGTAAAGGTGCTTTTAATATATATTCATGTGTGGCTTTAAGGAGTGGACCTAATTCTCTGGTCACACCACCAATCTCATCAAATCTGAGTTACGTTGCCTCTGAAAATAAAAAATTGGAGCAAAAACACAACTCTTCTGGACCAGCTGTGGCAGAAAGACAATGCTGGGCCTGGTGTGGCATAAACATACAATAATGCCGGACCTGCCGTGGCAGAAAGGCACAGCAATACTAGACCACCTGTGGCAGAAAGACACAGTGCTCAACTTGCTGTGGCAGAAAGACACATTAATGCTGAACCAGCTGTAGCAGAAAGACCTAACAACAGTAGACCTGCTATGGCAGAAAGACATAACAATATTGGACCTGCTATGGCAGAAAGACACAAGAATGCTGGACCTGCTGTGGCAGAAAGACAATACTGGACCTGCTATGGCAGAAAGACACAATACTGGACCTGCTATGGCAGAAAGACACAATACTGGACCTGCTATGGCAGAAAAACAATATTCAGATTCAGATTCTTTTATTCGACAATAGATTCAGTACATTTCAATTGTTCGGTAATAATGCTGAACCAGCTGTGGCAGAAAGGCACAGCAATGCTGGACCATCTGTGGCAGGAAGACAGCACAGCTGTGGTTGCCAGAATGACCATAATAAGGTTGCTGATGAGCTTGTTTTAGTTTTAAGCCCCTTGGCCTTATCAGCCGAAGGAGTATTATTGTTGTCTCATCTGTGTCTGTGTGTGTCCCTCCATACTTTCTTGAAGACCCAGTAACTTTTGAACAAATTGAGCTGCTATAATAAACTTGCAGTCTAGAAACATCTCCTTTGCTGCTTGGCAGAGTTTGACATTAACTACCGTGACCTTTCGGGGGGGGGGGGGGGGCATATTTTTTGCCTGGCCAGTAGGGTCTTTAAGTTGATGTGACCATTATATTTTGCTTTTGTGGAACACCCTTTCATTTTAACCTATCCATCATTTGTAATTATTCTGGATATTTCAAATAGCTTTTTCCATTTTTATTGCCCTCGGCACATAAAGTGCCAAGGGCACTACCAGAGGGTATTGTCCTCTGCGTCATCCAGATGACCTGGGCCTTTCCAATAGCAGCAAAGAGGAAGTGCCAATTGCCGTATATCTTGTTGACATTACCGCGATCTCAAAAAATATTCACCATAGCTGTACCAAGTTTTTGTCACAGAAGAACCTTATGATGGACCAGCTTCCTCTGACTTTTAAACTTTTTATGAAACTTTTAATGTATTTATTTGAAGGCCATCTGAGTGTCGTCCACCCTGACAACATTACCATGATATCTCAAAAAACTATTGACCACAGCTTTACCAATTTTTTGTCAGAGATGTGTCTTATGATGGACCAGGTTCCCATGTAAAACTAGCTTTCTCAGATTATTTGAATATTCACCGTACCTGCATCAAATTTTTGTCAGAGATGCACTTAATAATGGACCAGGTCCCTATTGAAAACCAGGTACCTCTTATTACTTGTAAACTTTTTATGAAACTTTTAACATATTTATTTCAGAGCCGTCTGAGTTGCACACAAGGGGAGGGGAGTTACCATAATATCTCAAAAAATATTCACCATAGCTTTACCAAATTTTTGTCACAGAAGTAACCTTATGATGGACCAGGTTCCTAAACAGCTTCCTCTGATTATTTTTAAACTATTTATGAAGCTTTTATTATATTTATTTGAAGGCCATCTGAGTGGCATCACCCTGACGATGTTACTGGGATATCTAAAAAAATATTGACCACAGTTTTACCAAATTTTTGATAGAGATATATCTTATCAGTTAATGATTGACATGTATTCCTATTGATTACTATGTGAATCAATGGGGATCACAATGGAAATTCACATTTGCAAATGGTGACACTTTAGTTTTTATAAATTTTCGGGGGGTTAATTTTTAAAATGTCACTGAGCCAGTTGCTTTGAAATTGTACTGGGACACTTCTAGGGACCCTCACAGCCTTATTAGGTCAACAGGAGTGGTGCTACACTTTTTATATTCTTTAAGAATTTTTGTGTGTTGAGGTTTTTTTTTTTTTACTTTTATCTCCAAAACCTTCACTGAGATTGTTCCGAAATTTGGTGGAAATATAGCTGGTGAGAGGGATAATCAAAGTTGGCCACCAGGTGGTAATGCTCATCCCCTAAACCAGAGTGGGTCTTATTATGGGTTAAATGTAGAGGTCAGCTGAGGACGAGCTGTTCACCCTGCCCTCTTGGCTTCAGTCATTCTGTGATTTCGCTTGATTTTCTGCAATTGTGAAAGTTCTTGTTCATCAGGCCAACTCAGGATTACAGATGACTACCTTAAGTTTTTACATTTCTAAAAATGACTGTTGGGTCAGTTAATTTGTGTGGGACCGCCAAATGTATCTTACTGCCGCATTGTTGCCAGACTGAAAAAGTGCATACAGTTTCAAAGTGCCAAGATGTAGTTTGTCCTCTCCTGTTTGGGTTTTAAGGTCAACAGAGACCACTTATTCCAACTTCAAAGCCATTTGATAATCTGTTATTTTTGTGTATGTCTGACATATTTTCGATGTTACACTAAAGGCTATAGTGCTTCCAAAACCTGTTTGCCCCATATTGAATCTTGAATGTTTATACACAAGATCTGGTAGCCACAAGCTCCACTTCATGCAGCTCACCAGAAGTCTGGTGCCACATGACCTTGATTCAAAAGATCCATCTTGAATCCATATTGTACAGGTGTTTTCCCTACTGTAAATCCAACCACAATGTTCTCTATAATATGTTTTTCTTCGATGTTTTGAAGTGACACAGTGCTAACAGTTACATAAGGCTTCATCAAGAAAAGTAATAGTTCTCCTTGAAGCAAGTAGTTTTTCCATTGAAGCTACAATGTAATTATTTTTCTTGTGAAGTAGCATGTATGTTGCTCATATTCTAATTGATGGGACCGATCAGAGTGGATGAGCCTTTCTGTAAGTAAATGCATAGTCTGAAAATTGAAAGAAAAATATGTACAGTATGACATGTCATGTGAAATAAACCCATGGAGAAAATATATACTTTCATGTGCTTACTGACAAATTTGGTGGCCAGATATACTCTATAAAATACATGTGTATTTGCCTGATCATTGGTACCTTTCTCAGGCACACAATCAGACATGTCCATAGAAGATGTCCATGTCTGTATATGTCTATGGCTGCTGTTAATAGCCCGTTGTGCCTACCAGCATGGGTTTACATCACAGCGTTGTCATGCTTCTCACTGTAATGACAATAAAGATGGAAGCCAGTTATTGCAAGTAATGGGACTGGCACCATGTGCTTTATAACTGCACGCTCATGCTATGATGCCTTGTTCCGCTCATAAAATACGGTTTTATTTTGTAGGTCATACATAAGCTAGTGCTCCCTGAACAAGGGTAGCTAGGCAAAAAAAAAATCCATGGCTAAAAAGAAGAGGCGAATCTAATTACCCCTAAAAATGTGTTGGGACCTTTTTTTGCTTTTTATATATATCAGACTAGTCTTGCTAGCATTTTACAAAACATTAACTGTCAGACTGTTTTAAATTGCATAAATTGCATCTGGAATATTTGTGAAAAGATTTGGTGTCTGCAAAAATGAATTGCATGCCCAGTCCTACGGGCTTGGCAGGTCTATAGGTGAAACTGACAAGGTTGTGCTGGAGTGCGTCCAACAAGATGTAAGTGTGACACACAGGGTTATGAGTGCATCTAGTCGATTTATGAGACTATACAAGCACAACAGAGTTAGGAATGCAAGTCACATGGTTATGAGTGCAATTGATACAATTATGAGTGAAGTGACAGGGTGACGAGTGAGTGCAACTGGCATGATGGTAAAGAGGGGAACTGACAGTTATGAGCTGATAGGGCTGAGTGCAATGGACAGGTTAACATGGTTAATGAGTGCAACTATAAAGTGTGAGTGTAACAGACAGGGTAATGAGTGCAACTGATTGGGCTTTGGTGTAACTAGCTGCCATTGATCAGCAACACAGATGTGTAGAAAATTCAAATAAAGCAATGAACACCCCAAAAATTGCCAAAATAGTAAGTAATGAGCTGTGAGCACAATTAATGTTTACCATCCTTGAGTGCTCACCAGCAGTCTCAATGTTGATATTATGACCCTTGACTGGTACATGTATTACATGTACATCAGGCAGTTAATTTCAGCAAGCCCAGTGAACTGATTTTGTTAGCAAATCGCACAGATTCGGACATTGCACAGGTCAACCAATGCATACATGATACTCTGGGTATCCAGGCCAAACAAGTGGAAGACCTGCACTGACATGTTACCACGTGTACACTTGGCAGGTGTTATGCAGGCAAAACAGTGACACAACAATCAGCATCAATCCACATATCTCGGCTAACTTGAAGAATTTCCTGGGAGTACATATCTGACCAAAAAAAAAAAAACAAGTCCAAAATATTAGCTTATTGACCGTCCCACACAAACAAATTTAGAGGGTATTCTGTTTTTGGCTTGTCTGAGTGTTGCACTGTCAGTTCGTAGCAGAATCTTTGTGAGAAAAATAGCTCATGATTTACACGCCATATCAAACTCAAATTTACTACCTTGACACTATTTCTTGACTTGATTACATTTTGGTGTCCTTGACCTCATTTTCAAGGTGACTGAACCCGTGTGTGTGCAAAGTGAGGATTATTCAGCCTGTCTGCAATAACTGTTCTAGTTTTAATCTTGTGGATGCATTTGGGTCCTTGGATATGGAACGCATTGTGCAGTTTTAGGTGCTGATGGCCAGTAGTATTTTGGTGTACAGTGTATAGGCAATTTATGCCAGGTGTATTACCACATTCAGATATATATAATGCCATGAAGTTATTACACTGTGGCCTTATCACATTACTCTTGCTAAACATCAACCATTCAGTAAAATGACCCACAAAAGTTGACGCCATTTCAGTATGAAAATGTTACATGCATATAATCATAGACAGTAAGTGGTATTATATGTCTCAAAAATTCACATTTCCTGCCGTGCTTCTACATCATCAATGCTCAAGATCTGTAGGCCAAGTTCCATTTTTGTTGCAGTCACTTCTTACCACTGGAAAAAAATACAGAAATATTAAAGATTTTTTTTAAAACCAAAACGTGGGGGTCTAGCAGGCTTTGTGCTACCAGTCAAAATTTCCACATTGCTGCTACAGGACTTGTGATTGCAACAACACTACACAAGCCTCGCATTTGTCTAGAACTGCCTTAGACCAGTTCATAGGACTCGGGTTTATTCGGTTCACTTCGGGAAGCGCACCACACTTTGTTTACGTTTTGTGCTCAACCACGCTGGCCGGATGACACATGGAAAGATCTGAAAATAAAACACAGAATGTGCTTGGATTTAATGGAAAATCAAACTGTCAGCAAACTAAAAATGCACATTTCACCAATGATGTGACATTTTAGGTAAAACATTTGCATTGCTCAGCATAATCCATGCTGTAATCACCAGCGTAAGCCGTGCCATCCGTTGTAAACATGAAGGTGTGGGCCAGACTCGGCCACTTGCTGATTGGACAATCAGGCCAACAATGGAATGCATAATTAATTATGGTCCAGAAAAGTTCAGTACAGCTCGGTATGAACAGGTCTATTGCCATAGGTGCCCAGTCTTAGTGAGCATGTTCTTGATTGGCTGATGTCAAACAGTGAGCTTGTTGATTGGCTGCTTCAATGGTGGGAGGGGCCAGTGTGCTTTCTTCCTGCAGCACAGCAGCCTAGCTGCCAGTTGTGCCTATGGTTCTGCCAAGCCAAAAGACAGTCATGGAGCAGATCACCAGATGCCAAATTCTTGTCATTCAGAAAATATTTTCAAACAGTTTGCAATAATACTTGAGATATGTTAGCCAGTCTAATATTTGTGGCAGATGGGAACAAAAATTACATGAACTGATTAAGCCCTTTTCGCTTTTGTTAGAGTGGTGCTTGTCTTAGTAGAGGCATTACTTGATGTAAGCGTCATGCAGGATATCCCTAGTGTCCAATTTTACATATTCCAAGATTATATTTAGAAACAAAAAAGTCAAAATTTACAGTTATCTACCATCAGAATGCTGTGACCGCGAATGATTTGTCTTGAATATAATGCAGTTCCTGTTCTACACATAAGTGATAAGTGCTTAATCAAGGTGCACATTTTGTTCTCAACTGCCACAATGTATGTTATTACAAGTATATTACATAATGGATTTGAGTATATAACCAAAAGAAAGTATCTATAATTGTGCTGTGATATATATACCAGTAGGAGCAAGAAATAAGAGTAAAATCAATTATTATCAAGACAGTTTGTGATTCTCCAGTATTGGTAGGGTTTTGGGGTTTTTTTTGTTTTTGTTTTTGTTTTTTTGTAAACTTTATGCTGGATATAGTGATGCCACTCATTTGCAGGGATTAAAAAAGAAAGAAAAAAAAAAAAAAAAAAAACAATGTCCTTTGGAATATTTTGCTACTGTGGCTAACGGTCAGAGTGCTCCCTGTTATTGGGTCTCCTCAAAACATGATAAAACTTGCTAGTGGCAACTACTTGTACAGGTCTCTCTGGTGGTGTCCGTCAGTCAGTCTTATGAAATATTGGCAGTGAATAGAGATGGCCCCACATGACGGTCCTCTTGTGAGGGGAGTCACTGTATGCTGTCTTAAATTGTGAAGTGCAGTACAGTGTCATCCTTTTTATGTTGCTGTTTCACCATTGGCACCCTGTCTAGCCTAGACTTGTAGAATACTCTTGTAAGGCACCAACTAAAGTGGCTTGTTGAAACAACGCTTTTGGGGTGTTAGAACACAAACCCGGTTACCTGAAGTTCATGTGACCAGTTTTCCTGGATGATCAGTGTTGATGCTTGGAGGTATTATACAGTATAATAACATCTGTATAGTACCTCCATGGTTAATGGCACTGTTTTGTGGTGTCATGGCATAGGCACAGGAACAATGATGCCAGCACGTTGCCATGTCCGGGTATACAGTATGGAATACAAAATTATAATGATCAGTAGTTGTTTTAAATAGAACCATGAAAATGTGAGTAACATGGATGCTGTATAATGCATGGAAAACTGGTCAAGTCATGAAACTAACAGAGTTTATGTGACTGTCTTTTCTTTTTTTCTTTTTTTTTTTTTTTGTGGTGTGTGTGCTTTTTCTGTCATGTGGTTTTCTTCTCTTGTGTGTGCACTTTTGTATCAGTATACCCCACGCAAAAGATTTCTGCTATGTAATCTTGTCAGGTGACCTGTCCCAGCTACTGTCTGCATACCTGCTGTGTGCAGGCAGTGCCGGGACAGGTCACCTTATCTTTGTGGCCACATTGTTGCTGGCTGCAAGAGTCAATTTCTTTGTTAATTTCCCTGTGGTGGCAAGTCACCTGCTGTATGTGGCCACTTTTTGGTGGCAGAAAGGATGGCCACATACTGCAGCTACCACTCTGGGTAGGTTTTTGTGTTTTCTTTTCATGCAAATATTCCATATTCTCCCAGCCACCTCCCGCAGATCTGCAGCTCTTGAATCTGCTGGGGCGTAGGACAGTATTGTGCTATGCTTTGTTCATTCTGCAGAGTGAGAATGGATGCAGCTTAGTCTGTTCAGCAGGTAAGCTTATTCTGTAAATTGCTTTAATTTCGCATCATTCGAATTTTCACCTGTTGCACTGATGGCACAAAACTGAAAATAAAATCACAGTGAAATGGTATTTTTAACATTTTTTGAATAGGAATTATGTCCAAAACAGTGAAATTAAAACTACAGTGAAATGTCAAAAATAAAAAAGTTGTGAAAAGTTTTACACACAAAAATAAAGCAATTTAGAGTACCATTCAAGAGTGAAAAGCATAGATCTTGGTCTGGTTAACAGGCATGGATATATGTCTACGTAACCCTTGAGCTGTCTGTGTCCTGAATATCAACCATTGTGCTTTGCTGTAGTACCACTGGAATCTGATGTAATATACAGTGTTACCTATAAAATATATTCTCTTATCAAACTTCTCCCTAAATTTGCTCCTAGATTGAAGTCCAAAATATGCAGGCACTGCCCGGGGAGAATATGGAAATGTATATGCATATTTGAATTCACGCACAACATGTTGAGTAAACGGTTGCATGTTGCCTGCAAAGCAGACCAAGTTCCATGCCCAGCAGCGTTAGACAAAATACGCAGCTTGGGTCAGCTTTGGAGGCAAAGTTGCATGAAGCTAACAAGTAAAAGCACAACCACATACATGTACATGTATTAACCTCCATGCTTTGGTTAGTGGGGGGTGTTTGTGTTGATGTGTTGTTGTAGCCCAGTTGCGTATCCAGGTCAGTAAATTTTGAATGACCACAGTATAAAAGGAGACGTCCCAAGTAAGATGGGGCTGTGGTGTCAGAACAGGGAAGAAAACACAACAACAACAACAAGAAAAAGGAAGGAAGGAAAGAAAAAAAAGTGTAGAGCGGCTTGTTGTTTATTATTTATCTATTCTGACACAAGAATCAATGACTACAAGTAGTGTTTCCATTTAAACCATGCAATTTATACATGATTTTCAACAATCTTAGAAAGCATATTGAACTATTATTTGTAACCTCTATTGCACTCCTTGCAAACTAGAAACCCATGGCATGCACCAGTTGTTCAGCCAACACAAAGAAAAGGGTTGCTCGGTTTCAGCAGACCCAATCGTTTAATGGTTAAGACATGTCATTCTGATGACATGCTTGTCAAGAAACCTCCAGGTTCAAATCCCAGTGTGTCCCTTTGTTTTGATATTTTGTTAAAAATGAAGAGAATGCCTCAAATTTCTTTAGTCCAGCTACTGCAGATATTGCAAAAACAAAAGAAAATTAAACCCACAGCAGTTTAACTGAAGTCATTGAAGAGTAAACCACTGGTAGGAAAAAATGAAAGTATGGTTTAAATGTTGATGCATCATTTATAGCAGTAAAAAAAACCTGGAAAGTTTCACGTTTTTATCCTTTGAAATTTGACTGATTTTTGTTCATCCATTCTATCCTGATAACTGGGTACACATGTGCCAGGTTTATGTATATGTGTACACACACACTAGGGGTGCAGTGATACAAATTTTATGCTTCATTATGTATCCTGATACACTGGTCACAATACGATGCAAGATATGACACATTATACAGTCTGTATTTTGTTACCTGACAATATGTCTACACCTGGCACTTGGCTGTCTGATTGTCTACCCATCTGGAGCTATCAGTTCAGAAAAACAAAATAAAGAAACATGGCATCTGCTTCAACTATGGAGCAAGTTCTGGCTACAATTTTGTCATTTCAAACGTTAAAACTTAAGGGAAAGTTCATATAACTATGTTGTTTAACAATTTATGCAGTTATTTAACAACGTAAAGGCTTGTATCATTTTTATTCAATACTTTATATCAGGTACCAACACGTGTATTGTAGGCTCCTGTATCGTGAAGCCCCCAGTGAATTATTGCACCTCTAACATAAACACACATATGTATGTACATACATTGTCTTCAGTGTACCAAGTACCATCGCATGTAACATTTACCATCATACATTTGCTATTTAAATTGCTGTCTGCTCGATGATAGCATTATTTCTATGTTGTACCCAAACATTGTCCTTCCAGACTCTTAAGAATCTGGCAAAACTTCTAACAAAATGTTGCTTTTTAATTTTTAACAATTGCATGTAAAGAGAGGACAAGAAAAACATTGAACTCTTCAAGATTATCAAATTTGAAATGCCGCATTGCATGTAAAAGCTAGAATAGTGTGCTTTTTTTGGTCATGCAGTTATGTTTGAAAGTTTAGCTCATCAAAATTTGATAAAATGTTGCCTTTGCTGCAAGCAAAGCTAAATTCTCAGCCTGACAGTGTAATTACAGCCTTCGTACAGGACTAATTAGTTTCGCACATTTATCATATGTATTTACATTCATCTAAATGAATAATGTTGAGCTTTTACAGGTCAAGATGGATTCCTTGCCTGCGCAGCAGACGTGATACTAACTGCAACAAAAATAGATGCTTTTAAGACAACAGACTGAAGCCAGCACAGACCTAGAGGTCTTGGACCAGTAACCTAGGCCTAATGCATTTACATGTTAAAATAGCGACATTCGCTGGCTTATTTCACCTATTTGAAACGTAAAACTGCAACTTCCTTGGCATTCTGCTTCAAGTTTATACCGGTAGCAGCAAGTTAAAACCAAGAAAAGGGGGGTTATGTGATTAGATTTTTTTTTACAGATGCATTTGTGTACCTTACCTCCATGATTGACTGTTCCGCGCCAAATATGTCTCCAAAAATACACAAAGTTATCACATGATTTAAAATATTTCTAGAGTAGCAGTGCCTTTCTAAAACTCACAGTTGATAAGTATTTTCCTATCCAAAATGATGATGGGACTCAATTTGGGATGCTCTGCTCCTGTGAAATTAACATCCAATAGACACAGCAACAGTATTCAGTACTCGATCAAAAGTTGTTGATCAGTTGACCAGACCTTGAGGGGTTACTGGTCCAAGACCAAGAGGAGCCCTGTTCAGTTTCATATTAGAACTAAATCGTCATTTCATCGCCATGTGACCCATATTCTTCTTTTGACTTTACCTGCAAGCACAAAAAAATAATTTGTAGTGAGAGAAATAGTACAGTGCTGCTGCTGACAGTGGAGCTGGAAAGGGCTCTCTCTGCAGTGGGTGGATGCGTGGAGGGAATAAAGCTGGGACTTTACACTTTTTTCCGTCATGCACACACAGTTGTACAGTATGCAAATTGGCATTTAATAGTATTTCATAAGAAAAAAAAAACATTATATCCAACATAGAAATAAAATACTGAATATGTCACTCCCAAAATTTTATCTTTGCTAATTGTTGAGATTATTTCAGAATGAAAACATTTGATAATTACGAAGAATATTTTTATGAGAATGAGAACATTCTACATCGTCATACATGAAAATTGGAATGAAAAAAAGTGTGTGCTTATGTAGATCTTTCCACATGGGTGTGTATGTATATTACTATATTATTATATTACATGTATGAACATTACAAATGAACAGATCAAAAGATTATAAATTGACTTGCTATCACAAGGGCTATTTAAATCCAGCATGGTTCAGACCACAAACTCAACAATCATATATCGTTGTAAAAATTCAGTAGGTGTTTAATGGAACACTAATAAAAGTTGCGGCTTCCATCATTAGTTTTCAGTATTGTCATGTGCTGTGCAGGCAAGTGATATCCTGTTTTCCATTAAAATGTATTAATTTATTGCAGAAGCATGAAAGAACAGGACAATGTGAAAACATTTACAGCATTTCTGTGGGATGATGGGGTTGTATGTTAATGTTAGTGTTAAGCACTAAGAAAAACTCTCTGTGCCTTGTTACAGTTTGTGTGGTGGTTCCTCAAAATAGAAAAAAATTGATGAAAGTTTTTTTTTGGGGGGGGGGTGCAGATGTCTGCTCCTGTCATTCAGTCAAATTAAGCAGTTACTTAGGGATTGGGAGAGGTACATGTAGTCACTGAGCGATTGGAGAGTTTCAGGTTATCACTGAGGTATTTTGAGAGGTTCAGGGAGTCACAGGGATTGGGAGAGTTTTTTGAGAGGTTCAGGGAGTCATAGGGATTAAGAGAGTCTTGGGGCATCACTGAGAGATTAAGAGATTCAGGCCATCATCAGTGGATTGCAAGGTGTTCAGGAACTTGAAGGATTTGCAGAGAGGCTCGGGGAGTCACAGAGATTGGGATAAGTTCAGGCTGTATGCACTGAGGGATTCAGATTTATGTAGTCACCAAGGTATTAGGGCAGGTTCAGGTATTTACTGAGGGATTGGGAAAGGTTCAGACAGTCACTTAAGGTGTGGCAGAGGTTTAGGCCGTCACTGAGGGTTTGAAAGAGCATCAGGCTGTGACTGAGAGAGTGTGAGAAGATCAGGCAGTATTAGCAGTTTTGGATAAAATTAAGGATATGCAAAATGTCTGTTGTAATAATACTGTTAATATCGTGTTAAAAAATGATGTTTCTTGTTGGGTTTAAGATATGTTGGGATAGGAATTTATTAGATTATGTGAACCACAGGCACTCGCCACAAAACGAATTCAGTATAGCAGATGTTCAAATACTTGGCCTATGAGACAGAACCATGTATCTGGGCTAACCTGATAAAGAACAAACATTTGTTCTGATGCTTAAATTTTGAGAAAATTTACACAGTGTATGGTTTTTTCATTGCGCTCGTATATAACTGCATGAATATGTTTTACAGTATTGCATATCATAAATAATGATGCTTTGATGGAAATTGGGGGGGGGGGGGGAGAAGCATTTTAGTTTTTTTTTTTTTTTTTTTTTTTTTTAAATGGGAACTTGATTTTTTTTTTGGTGCATATATAAGCTAGAGGCATTTTTGGGTGTCATGATTCTGTATTGTATATTTTTGGAAAATCTTCAAAGTGCTGTTAAAATGTATAAAGATGATGCTTGTATTTGTTGGGAGGCCAGGTGGGATCTTAGTCTGCCAGACCTGAAGCTTGCCTGTTCAAACATCAAGTTTACCTGAAAACACAGAAACAATAAGACACATAATGTCATGTCACATGCAGTAAACATGTATTTTATGGCCACAGTGGACACCAAACACTCATTAAGCACTGAGTGTTACATCATTTTGCAATGGAATTGGGAGCATTTGAAGCAAATTAAACATTGAGAGTACATGTACACTGTAGCTTATTTTGGCGGGTGGGACAGGGTGTGTTCAGGCTGTACATGATAATACATGGGTGAAACTTGATCCACTTTTGGTTTTCTTGAACCCTATGGAAATAATTTTGCACAACTTATCCCTGTAGCCCATTATGGGTTCTTTGTGTCACTACATGTATCCATGTGTTGGAAGTTTCGTTGCTTTCTTTGCAGCTTGTGTAACTTTCACATAGATGGGTCAGTGTGAAATCTGTCATCAGGTCTTTTGTATGATGCACAAAAGCATGGCCATCATCAAGGATCGGTTCTGTCTAGCTCACCAAGAGACTGAGCCCTTCATTTGCCACAGTCTTTTGTCATTATTCCCTGTCGGAGAAACACCATTTCTTGTGTGGAATTTTCATGCACGAAGAGCCATCAAAATCTGCAGGGTGGTCATGGTTACCATTGCTATACATAAGGGGGTAGGGGGCTGTACAGTGGCCAGTGTTCACAATATGGACAATAGAATGGGTAAGAGATTTTATGGTAGCTAGCATGGCTGTCTTCTCGTCTATGAGTGAAGGCAAGTCATTGGCATGGGGGGGAGGGGAGGGGGGGGAGATAGAGTACAATATGCAGATCTGTGGGCAACTTGTGATTGCACTGTATTTTCATTTTGAATTTTTGCCATTGTCATGAAACTAAAAGTTGAAAACACAATAAAACTGTGTTTGACACTAGTGATAAAATGGCAACAGATATGTAGGTGGCTTGAATTGCTGGAAGTGCAAGTCCTTAAAAACAGAGCACAATGCACAAAGTACCAGGAAACCAGGAAAAAAAAAAGATTACTGGTACTGGAGCATGCACATTAATATTGCTTGGGGTATAATTGGTGGATCTGCGTGGACGGGGTGTGGTGTAGGGTACAAATAGAGGACCAGGCATGGGGTCACATTTACACTTGGTGCCTTACAGGAAAATCTTCATCTGCAAGCTTCAGTCATGTGCCACAGTGGGGACAGGGCACTTTGAGGTAACTGTATAAACCTGTCATGTCTACCTGCACTGTTCACCACTTAATCAGGACTGGAATTTATATATATATTTTTTTTTTTGATGAGCCATTCTATATACATGACACCAACGATTATTATGACCTGAATATGAATTTGAAAAGATTATGTTCTTTGCAACTTACCATTTTGTTAAAGAAAAAAAAAGGTTAATCATGAATTTAAAAATGCCATGTACTTTGCAATTTATGATTTTGTGAAACAAAAAGGGTTGAATTTGTGTCACAATACATTACCTATCTATTACATTTGGTATGATCTCTCTAAGGTCGTATCTACTCCATAACTATCCCATCAGAAAAAAAAAAATTCTAAGCAAGTTCCTCCGGACTTGAAGCTGCATGGCCCCCTCTGATGGTTGACCCTGGCGCCCATTACATGATGTCCAGTATTGACCAATCACATCAGTTGTCTGATGTCCCATAGGGGGGACACTCTCATTTTTTTGGGTTGTACATATATCTGTCCAGATGTGCACATTCTCGTTACCGCGATATCTACAGAATGCCTCCATATATTTTGCTCAAATTTGGCCATATGCTTACCTTACCTGACAAGATGAACTGATTAGATTTTCGTGTCACCATGACCTAATTTGAGCAAATAAAGGACAAAGGTAGGCTTACTTAACTGACATAAAATATGCATTGTACATGAGTATTGATATTTTATACTTGATGAATGACCTTTTAACCTACTTTTGTAAAGGTCACTGATGGAATGAAAGTGAAAAAATTTATGGACATTCTTAGGGTCCTTAATTTGTCATGGAACTCGATGAAGTGTTGTGAGAATGTTGGGGAGGCAAAAATATTGGAAAGTATCGTGATACTGGTGGCATCACCTGTAAGTCAACACAAAATATCAGTAAAAATATGTTTTAAGACAAGTTATTATCATCAGAAAGAATGGGACTTTGATGTTTCTAGATGTCACATGCATTATAGATGTATAGCATGTGATTTTTTTATACTGCATAATCTGAGTGATCTTGATCTTCTATCCCAAGGTTGCTGAGGACATAAAGTTAAGGACTTGCTCATTGTTGTGTTGGTACATGCAACAGTATCCATCACAGGAATTGCACAATGATTACATGTGGAGCAATGTGCCATCTGGTCGATAAGTTTGACACTAAAATCACATAAGCTAAGTTGGACACTAAAATGACATAAGCTTCATATGTACCCGTATATACCATCAGTAATGTTCTATAAAATGGAAATGACTTTTTGAATTATCATACCAGCAGTGTGTTGAAACATATTGAATTCATTACCTTGAGAAATAAGGCTAATTTTGCCAAATTTACGACAAACATGTATCATTCGTGGAAGTGAGATACTGAAGGGTCATGACTTTGAAATGAAGATGTTGGTGCAATATAGCCATGGTACCAGCAGAGCATTAGGCCCATGGGCCTCTTGTTTCATATTTTGGATAGAAGTAACAGGCTTTAATGTTTTTGCTGTTCCTGGTTGTTTTGATAGTTGCGCAGGTGCCAATATGCATTATGCAATCGTGTTTTCATGGGTGGCTTAGCTGGGCAAGTGTGTGAAGAAATCATAAATGTTCCAATTGGTGGTTGTAATTTAAGTGAATATGTATTCATCATTGGGGGGGGGGGGGGGCACAAGAAATTCATGCTCTGGTGTGCAGATGGGCATAAAGCTCTGTTTTGTGCATTTAGCGGGTGTATTCAAGGGGAAGGCTGAACTGCTATCACGCAGACACCAGGCCATCAGCACAGAATGATTCCAAATATATTCCTTAATGAGAAACCAATGTGATTGGTCAATACTGGGGGTCAGGCACTGGGCACCAGGGTCAACTGGTAGAGGGTGCCATGTGGCCTCCAGTCCACAGGAACATACAAGGAGAAATGTTTTCTGGTGGGATAGAATAAGAAGTGGATGCTATCATAGAGAGATCATTCCAAATGTAGCGTTAGGAAAGTATTAATAGAAAATAACTTTATGAATATTATAAAAAAATTCCAGTTTTATGTGTGCCAAGAATGATTACAATATATTGGATATGGACATTTGTGGGCATTGACAATAGTCCATGTCCAGTCTTATGCTCTGCTTTCTGCTACATGTCTGTCTTCTGAATGCAGTGTGTTTGGCGATTCTTCAAGATTAAGCAGCTTCCAATTTATATCGGGCTTCTCATAGTTTACATAATAAACATATGTGGAACCTTTCTAGCAATATGGAAGAAAAACCAAGTTAGGACAGTTTGGGGACATGCAATAGAGTTTTTTATGAATGTACCTAACAGCTTTATTTTGTTTGCTATTTCTGTTACTAGAAGATACAATGGATTCTTGACTGTGTCATATTATTTTTTTTATTTTTTAGCTCTGCTGACTTGTCAGTCAGCAGAGCTTGTAGAATCAGTTTGTTGTCCATCCATCTGTAGTTAGAATTTTTACATTTTTGACTTATTCTCAAAAACTACTGCATGGAATGTTTTGATTCTGCACATGGATGTTCCCCAGCTAAACTTCTACTAAGTTAGGGAAGGAGATGATGATGCAAGTATTTTTCTATTTTTTATAAATTTTTAAATTTATTTTTTGAAAAAAAAAAAATCATCTCAAGAACTACTCGGCCAATTGCTTTGATATTGCACATAGGGTCGCCTAGGGGCAACTAGTTCTTTTTTTGGCCACCAGGTGGCACTGTGATTTTTTGCTAATTTTTTAATGAGTTTTTGTTTGTTAAGGACATTTTTGACTTCTTGTCCAGAACAGCTGAACAGAATTGCTTAAAATTTTATCAGAGTATAGTTGGACTTTAGACAATGAAAGTTTTTGAAAATAATTTGGATATGTAAATTTTTGACAAAGTTATGGGATATCAAACTTTGGGTTGCAAGATGTTTAGATATTTTGGTTTTAACTCTAAATTCAATTTGTAGTGGAATGCAAGTCATTTTTTTAAATGTAGCTTGAAGAAAAAGTGCTTGTTTTGTGTGAGTTTAAACAGCATTTGGCAAAATTTTGAAACAATAAAATCATGAGAATCGGTTTTGGTGCATTCTCAAGACAAAGTAAATAAATGAATAAGTCAGGACAGGTGACACAGGGCTTCATGTTTCTGCTTTGTTTGAAAAACAAGTACAGTGGTACCTACTGTTGAAGATCACCCATTCTACCAGCAGAAAGAAGTCTCCTATTGCAGGTGGTCTCTAAATACACCTAGATTCATTAAATAGGCTGGCGTAATGAAAGGGCAGTTCTTAGAATCTATATGGTCTCCCTGACAGGAAGGTCTTTTAAACCAGGTAGTACTGTATATACATGCACTTGTTTTGTTCATTCCGGTGATTAGATATTTGAGTGTGTAGACATTGGATTAGCATACATGGAGATTAACTTCATGATATTTTATCTACCAGCATACTGTGTGATGCTTTTTGCACAATTTTGTTTTGTTTTGTTTCCAAATGATGGAGTAAGTTGTCTTTAAAACAATAGAAGGGTTGTTCGATGTGCTATGGTGATGAGTTTTTAGCCATTTGGTCAAAAGTGGAAGCCACTGCGAATACTAACACATTCATCACAGTTTGTATTGATACTGGAATGGAAAAACTTGGAGCACACTGAAGTCAGCCAGCAGAGTAAATGTCCCTGCACAGGAGAAAATATGAATATGAAAACCTGATAATTAAAATTTGAAAAAAAAAATAAAAAAGAAAGTATAAACAGGTCCCTGTTTTGATAGTAGTTTTGTGTGTAGTATTTTCTAGTCCATATATTAGACTACATTATATCAACGTACCCCACACTGTATCTCGTTGCCCCTGTAATAAGATGCACTGTGTCCAAGATACCCTGTGTCTGCTGCTCCCTGGGTTTGCTGTGAAGGCATTCTGCAGGGAGCCTGTTTCAGCCGACTCATACATGACTTGTCCGTACAGGTATGCACCCTGCCAGAGTATATGAAGAAACGTTTTGGAGGCACTCGCATCCGTATCTACCTGGCGTGTCTCTCCTTAATTCTCTACATCTTCACTAAGATCTCGGTAAGTACAACAGACCATAACTTTAGACTTGAGGATGGGGCTGTATATTTATTGGATGTGCCCACTTCATGAACCCAAAGGTTAAGGTTGCAATTGCATGTCTATCTTTAGTACTTTGAAGACATTGAGCATTTCATTCTTTTGAATGTCTCTAAGTAGCATTATTGTGAAGACTATGATCTTGGTCATATGTTCATTTGTTGTGCAGTTGTGGGTGTTGGAATTTTGTGTTTCCTATGCTCTTTAAGAGTGAGAGATTTGAAGCTTCATTTGCCTAACTTTAAACATCTAAAGTGCATAAGTTCACATGCAGGGCTATACAGATGCTGAATTTGGAGTTTCATGGTCTTATAGTTGCCAAGAAAAACTTCTTATAAGATTTTGTGGTAAAGAAAGATGAAAAAAATGAAGAATGCTTGGAAAACCAAATTTGTGCGTAGACACACAGACATAAATGCTCTGAGTCAGAAAAGCAAGATTGTTTCGTGAAGGGTATTTCTGAACACAAGGAAAAAGGGGGAAATAAAGATGCAGTGGAACCCAGCAGCGAGACTGGGTGCTCTCTGTGGGTGGTTATCAAAGTGGAAAATGCTTATATTGAAATAGTATAAGATGCATTTTGGTCACCCTTGAAAGTAGTCTTTATGAAGGAGTGATTACTAAAGAGGAGTCTTGTGTGAGTGGGGCTCCACCGTGCATGTATAGGTAGAATGGTACAAGAATGTGAAATCATTCTACCAGTGATTGAAATCCATTCTCAGGCTAACCAGGGATTATTTCATACATGTACCAGGAAGTATTTTCTGACAGTACATATCCATATGCATGAGCTGGGTTAGTGTTTGTGATTTCCAAGATACATAGCCTATTTAAGGCTACTTCCAGTGAAACGTGGCTATTTAAAGCTGAAAATGGATGCTAATATTTGACAAATTTCTCCTTTAATTTTGCTGAAAATGTTGTTTGAATATTTTTTATTTGATCTTTTCAGCAACCATGCTGTTTAGGCTGTTTCTTGTTAACTCAGCTGACCACAGGTCACAGAGCTTATGTGATCACTCATGCTGATCCATCCATTATTGTATCTCTATGGATAACTAAGAAAGTCAATGGGGATTGCTATCCAAATTCACATTTTTGTCTTCTCCAAAACTGTCCCCCAAATTCATTGTACATAAAACTGCATTTAATGACCTACTTTTTGGGTTACTGTGACCCAAAAATTATGGATTTTGATACTTGTCCAAGATTTTTTTTTTCTTCGATAACTCAAAAAGTTATTACCCAATTTGAGCAAACATACCATGAATGGAAAGCTGGAAGTGCAACACTCATTTTAAACTGAACAATTTTTTAATCCAAGTTGAAGGTCAAGGTCCAATTGCCAGTTGAAATATCAGAGACATCTTGTGAATGCTCTGCACCCCAGAGTTTTGGAGTCAGGCCATTAGAACTTTTAGGAGTCATAAAGTGTATGTAAATCTACATGGTCTTTAATGTTGGTGGTGCCACCTATGTTATGTAACATATGGGCAATATGTGAATATCTTGTGACCAGACCAGAATCCTTAATTTTGTGTGGATCTTCATGAAATTTAGTGGGATTGTTGAGGAGGTCAAAATCTCTGTTGCATATGATACTACTAGTGCCACCTATACTTTGATGAAAATTATATGTTGAAAATGTCTTGAAAGATATAAAATTCTATATATCAAAAAATGATTGAATTAGACATGCAGAATTTATAGGATAGATAGAAAATGTCCAATGCTTATGTTATATAGTGTCAGTGATGTTGACATATTTTTAGTAGGTCACCTGGCCTGTAAAGTTGAAAGAGGTGACTTTGTAATAGTAAGGTGTAGCTTGGACATCAGTGGCAAAGAGAATTTTTTGGTGATGGTCATCAGATTATATGTCAGAGCATTTGGCCTGTGGGCCTGTTGTTCTTTTTGTCTAATTGCAGTATCAGAAACTGAGCATTCATTCTGTATGTTATTGTTAGTTGATGAAAAAGAGGGGGAAAAAAGAATGCCATAGAAATCTGTCTTATGTTCTAAGTATAAGGGATAGCTATTGGACAGGATTCGTGAGAGCTCCATGAGTTTGATGGTATGTTTTTATTTTACAGGTCAACCTGTATTCTGGGGCACTGTTCATCCAGCAGGCTTTGAATTGGAACCTCTATTTTTCTGTGTTGCTACTTCTCGCAGCTACAGCGTTCTGTACAGTCACAGGTCAGTCTTAGCCATAATTCTTAGCTTTCTGAACTGTCACAAATCAGTCTTACCCATAATCAGTAGCCTTCTTGCCAGTCACAGATCAGTCTTGCCCATAATCCTGATCTTCAATGTAGCCACAGGTCTGTCTTAGCCATTATCCATAACCTTCTGTAGTCACATGTCAGTCATACCTATAATCCTTAGCCTTCTGTACAGTCCTTAATCCTTAGCCTTTTGTACTGCAAATTACCTGGGAACATGATAGAGTAGAATACAATAGAATTTACTGCTCCTCTTGGAGTTATTGCATGCACTCCTGCACAAGTGGTAATAAAGTTTATCAAATATGAGGTACACATTTTCGATATAATTTATGGACACTATAGGGATGTAAGTGTAAGGACACCTCGTAAGGCGTAGTGGTCTTTGAGATTAAAACTACATGTACAGTTTTTCAGCCCAAAACATGTGTGTCTATGGTCAAGCTCTGTGTAGAGGTTGCTTTCATCTGAATCAATTCATAATGCTGCATGTTTTGGGGGATTTTTTTTTTTTTTTTTTTGGTCAAGGTCAAAAAGTCTGATCCTCTTCATATACTTCTGGCCACGATGACTCAGTAAAACTTTTATCCGAAGAGACCCAGAAAGATATGAGCCACAGATCCAGCATGGCCAGAGAAAGAAAGCGAGGGGTTTTGTACTCCCAAGAGGCCTAAGTACCATTAAAAATTGGGAGCAATGATTGTAAAAACAACACACCCGACAACATGTAGAAGCTTTGCCGTACAGGATGGGGCACAATAAAACTAAAGAGAGACAATGTTGCAGCTTATTGCAGGTGGCACAAATGCCTTTTTCACTGTATTTCATGGGTCACAAGCTGGAGTATTTTTCAGCTTCACACATGGTGGCCTGTATACTGAGTCAGCCTCACACACATTGTAACCTGTGAACATAGTCACTCTCACACATGGTTACTTGTATCAAGGAGTCTAAATGGAGTGCAGTCTCCTTCCAACTTTAGACTGCTTGCTTAAATGTTGCTTGTATACAGAGTCAGTCTCACACACGTGATGGCCTGCATGAAAGCAGTCAGCCTTACACACATGCCTACCTGTATACATAGTCAGTCTCGCCACATGGTTACCTGTTTACAGAGCCAGCCTTACACACACGGTTACATGTATACAGATTCAGCTTCACACACATGCTTACTTGTATATAGAGTTATATGACTAAAACAGGGCAAGTGGCCGCTATGGCTAACGATATTTGAAGATAAATGTTCGACTAGTTTCGTTGCGACCTGCAACTCATCAGGAACTGTTGGGAACACTGTGAGCGGCCTATATTTATACCGTCGGGTAACAGATCCGTTGCTACGTATGCACGTATTGTGATAGCGTAGCTGCAGATTCCTAGTGGATGAAAAAATTGGTTTCCATGGTAGGATTTGATTCAAGGAATTTTGAATCTGCTGGGTTTTCATTGGTTGAAAACCTAGGCTCGACACCACTGGGTCAGTGGGTTCAAACTTGGATTTTGGCTTGAATGGTCAGTGTAAACATATTACAGTGGGGGCCCTGAATAGGGGCTAAGGAATGTGTGAAGGCACATTTCCAGAAGTGGATTCCAGTGTTTCCAAATGATTGCCACTCGTGTGGCAATGAGAGTGTACATAATATTATGGGGAGGGGAGCTCTGACAACAAAAATTTAGCATAAGACTGAGCGATTGAGCTCATTTCCCCATGATATTGAGACCGAAAGGTTCAATAGAGCGTAGTTGGTGCATCCAGTGTTTTTCCCTGTCTAGTCGCAGCAGTCTAGAGCGCTCTAGGTGGGGAGGAGTTGGGATGTACTCTAATATTTGGACTCTGAGATTCAGATCCTTGTGGTCACTTAGGGCGAAATGTCTGCCCTAAGGTTGTGTAATGTCACCATTACTGATGTAACGGTAATGTTCTCGCAATCTGTCTCGTAGGGGGCGCAAGGTCTGGCCAACATATTGTTTTTTACATGTGTTGCATGTTAGAAGATATACTAGGTTGGAGCTTTCGCAGCATCCTCCTTTGGGGACTTTGTAAGTTCTCCCTGTTTGTGAGCTGACGTTTGGCCAGAATCGTCAAGTCTTGCACTGTATTTGCAATTGTTGCGACTGCAAAGGTTTTTGTGCTTTGTCCCAGAAATGGCTGGATTCTGTGGATTTGTGATTGTGTACTTGGTTCTAGAGCAAACCAGTAAATCTTGTAGGTTTTTGGGTCTTTTGAAACCTATCACTACCTCCTTGTTCACTATGGCTTCCGTATGACATGAGGCTTCCAGGATTTTCCAGTTGTCCTGGATTATTCTTTTGATTGGTGGATTGGCTGGGTTGAAGCTGGTGATCATGAAGAATTTTTCTTGATCACTGGCTGTGTCTATTGGTTTGGGTGCCAATAGAGTGGCTCTGTTCACTGAATCCACTTTGTTTTTGGCTTCAGTGAGGAGGTCAGAGGGGTATTCTCTCCTCTCATAATAACTCAGCATTTTTCTGGCATTTTCCTCATTGTCTGAGGTTTTATGACAAATGCGTTTCACACGTAGAAGTTGGCTATATGGTCCACCCGTTTTGGTATGTGTGGTATGGGATGACCGGTAATGGAGATTCGTGTGTGTATCTGTCGGTTTTACATACAGGGTGGTGTATGCTTTACGTTCTGAAACAATTTTAACTAGAGTGTCTAGGAAACTGATCTCAGTTGCAGATGTGTTGGACGTAAATTTGATAGTGGGATGACAGTGGTTCAAGTGGGAGATGAACTCTTTTAGTTCTGTCTCTCCAAACGTCCATATGCAAAAAATGTCATCGATGAATCTGAACCAAACATGTGGTTTCAGTGGAAATTTTAGCAGTTGGTTTTCTTCCAGATCTGCCATAAATAAATTGGCAAAAGAGGGGGCTACCTTGGTCCCCATTGCTGTGCCACTTATCTGGATGTAGTGGTCCCCATTGAACTCAAAATTGTTGCAAGTCAGGACCAATCTGAGTAGATTGACCAATTCTGAGTTTCTGTTTTTTTCTGTAGGGTCTCTGTGATGGATGAGACACCTGGCCTGCACTTCTAAGGCCTTCATTTGTGGGAATATTTGTGTACAGAGATTGTACATCTAAAGTTACCAGAACAGCATTGTCTGGTAATGGGTCCAGTGCTTCAATTTTATTTATGAAGTCGGTAGTGTCTTGAATGTAGCTAGGAATATTCTTCACAAGCGGTTTCGGAAAGAAGTCTACATAGGCAGATATTCACTCTGTGGGGCATTCACATGAGATGAGTATCGGGCGTCCAGGTGGTGGGAAGACTCCCTTGTGGATTTTTGGAAGGAGGTAAAAGCTGGGTACCCTAGGTTCCTTTATGCACAGATAATTGTACAGTTTGGAAGAAATGCTGTTATTGTTCAGCATTTCTTTGAGGGTATTATGAATACATTCATTGAACACAGGTGTGGGATAGATATCCACTTTCCTGTAATGATCTGAGTTTGATAGTTGTTAGAGGCTTCTGCTATGTAATCCTTTGTGTTTTGGATTACCAATGCAGATCCCTTGTCAGACTTTTTGATCGTTATATGCTTGTTGGCTGTCAGTTCTTTCAGGCCTAGCCTTTCACCTAAGGTTAGCTTATCAGACTTAGGTATTCTGGGTTGGAATTTAGCCACGTCTTGTTTCACTGTTCTGCAGAAAGCTTCCAAATTTGGATCAACTAATTCTGCTTCAGTTGGTGTGAAAGTGCTGGGTATTTTGAACTCACAATGATCTAAACCTAGGGGGTTTGGTGGTAGATCTGCACTGTCTGAGGCACTATGCGTGTCATGGGACATGCTGCTGATCGACATGTTCTCATTTGCTTTGTTTTGAAAATAACATTTTAACATCATGGATCTGAAGAATCTATCTAAATCATTGGCTATTTGTCCCATATCAGGTTCGCTGGGTGTGGGACAGAAACCTAAACCCTTGTTCAGTAAGCTGACTTGTGATTCAGATAACCTATAGTCTGATAAGTTGACTATTATATTTTCAGGGATTAGTAGATCTCTATTATCACCCTGGTTGTTCGAGTTGTTGAAATCAACTGGATGAATGTATTCAATTTTACTATGTCTGTGAAAATTGAAAGGTAATTTGACTGTACTCACCTTGCTGGTTGGCTGGTGAGCTGTGGTTCCCACATCTATTGTTGATTGGGTTTGTACTGGGCACTGGCTTGTGGCTGTAGTACAGTTACATTTTGGAAGGTCTGGGTGTTCTCCCATTGAAAATTCGTCAAATGAACATGAACATTCTTCAGAACCTTTGAAAGATGAATCCAACTTGAAATTTTGAACGTATGTACAGTTTGCAGTGCCAGCGGGGACTGAATAATCTATCGTCTCCGTTGGCCTTTGCCCCTGTGGTAGGGCTTGTTGTTGTACTGCCTGTTGCGTTCATCCCTGTGGTTCTGTGCTCTTGACAGGCTGTTTATGAGGGTTTTTAACTCCGTGGTTTGGCTCTCGCTGAGCGCAAGGTTTGTGGTCCCTGATGTCCCCTGGGGTCAGGGGGACCTGTGGGTTTGTCGTCTCTGTGATGGAGAACAACTTCTTGACCTCAGTCTTTGGCGAGACACTTCCGGGTTTTCCCTTGGGCGATTCCGGTTGATCGGTTGGTTTGGCCTGTTCAGGTTCTGCTGCTTTGCGGTGGCCCGGGAATGAAAAGGGGAGGCTTCCCGCTTCTGCACCCCAGATTTGAGAAAAAGATGATCAGTATCTTCTTTTTCATTGTCCTGTTTCCGTTGTAGGCGCTGGGGAATTTTCCTCTCCTGTCGCTGCAGGAGATCCTCTTTCTGTACGCCAACGAGTTGAGCCAGTAGGTCCGTGACTTTGCGTAGTCCCTGCTTGTCTGGACCGAAGCAATATTGAATATTAGCCAGCTCATTTTTCGCTTGCTCCTGTAGAGGTTCCAACATGATTTGTTTAGTGTCTCTCGGGAGCATAAGTTGATTGATTTCAGCTGTAGCTGCAGCTTTTTAGCTCAGCTGACTTGTCAGTCAGCTGAGCTTATCTTATGGTCCTCCGTCTGTCGTCCGTCCGTCCGTCGTCCGTCAACAATTTACATTTTTGACTTCTTCTCTGAAACCGTCAGCCAGATCCACTTCAAACTTGGTGGGGATGTGCCTTGGGTAAGTGTCTACCAAGTTTGTTCAAATGGTCACGGTCCATTGATTTTTGGATTTTTAATAAATTTTTTTGTTCTTTTTTGGGCAAATCTTAAAAAATCTTCTTCTGTGAAACCACTCACCCAATTACTTTGATATCACACAGAAACACTCCCTGGGACACCTAGTTCTTAATTTGTTCACCAGGTGGCGCTGCAATATTTTTCTATTTTTTTATGAATTTTTGTGTGTTTAAGCTATTTTCGACTTCTTCTCCAGAACCGTCACTCAGATTAAGCTGAAACATGGTGGATATGTTCCTTGTAGAAGGGTCTAACAAAGTTGTTCACTATGTGGGAATGCTGCAGATTCCTGATTTTTAACGATTTTTTCAATTTGGGTACTTATTGGTCAATGCAGCTTTCCTATTGATTACTATGGAAGTCAATGAGCATTCTAATGCTAATTCACATTTTCTACTTTTTCTCCAAAACTGTTATCCAGATTAACTTCAAACTTGGTGGCAATGTACCTTGGGTGAGTTTCTACCAATTTTGTACAAATGTTCATGCTCCAGTGATTTTTGGATTTTTAATGAATTTTTTTGTTCTTTTTTTTTTTGACAAATCTTAAAAAATCTTCTTCTCCGAAACTGCGTACCCAATTGCTTTGATATCGTACATAGACACTCCCAGGGACACCAAGTTCCCAATTTGTTCACCAGGTGGCGCTGCAATTTTTTTAGGAATTTTTTGTATGGTTTTGCTATTTTTCACTTGTCAGAATGGTCCCTCAGATTAAGCTGAAGTGTGATGGATATGTTGTTGTGGAAGGGTCAAACAGTTGTTTACTAGGTGGCACTGCTTTGGATTTCTGATTTTTAAGGATTTTCAATTTGGGTACTTATCGTTCGATGCAGCTTTCCTATTGATTACTTTGTAAGTCAATGGGCATTCTAATGCTAATTCACAGGACAACTGACACGAAATTTACTGTTTACTTGATAACTTGAGATCTGTTTTGAGTTAGCTACACATGTTAATTATTTTGTATGAAGGTCATGGTGAGACAGTACATGAATGACCTTGACCTCGTTTGTGGGGTCACAGTGCAACATACATGAATTTTACTCTTCATTATAACTTGAGAACTACTTGAACTTTGATGTTGCACATGTAAGTGTTCTTCTATAAAGTTCAGACTTACTCAGAACATGGTGTCCTTGATCCTTTCCCAAGTTCATAGAGCTGCAAGTGTGATGAATGTCAAGATCAGCTGAGGCAAGGGTTGTTCACACAGCCCTCTTGTTTCCACTTTTCAATGGATCTCCTGGGTGGGAGGATTCCTTGCGGGAACTTGGGAAGGTAAACAAGTTCTCCCGGGATGACCCGTTTCTCGAGACACGATTTGTAGAATTTTATTTTGGCTTCCGTCTTCGCTACCTTCAACAAGGCATGCGAGAACTTCTAAAGTTAGACAGTGCCTTTGGTGGAATTTTGCTTTCGTCTCTAGAGGTATTGTCCTGTCTGTCTAGGCTAGGATCGCGGCTGGAAGCGTGTGACTGTGAATGTCGTGGTAATTGTAGGGAAGGTGATCGATTATCTCTTCCTGTTTGACGTGTATCATTTCTCGCGCGCTTTCTGGGTGGACAAGAAGGGGAATCCGGGCCGAGTTGCCCGGATGTAGCATTTGACGTCACTACCACAGAGGAGATTCCCTGGGCGATGGTTGACATTAGTGTGTGCGTTTCTTGCTCGTCGTCGCTAACCAGGTCAGCGCACGAAGCTGATGCTTGTGGTGAAGTGGAGGGGGTAGTGTAGTTTGCATCAGATTGCTTGGAAGTTGATGCGTTAGTACTCGGTTGAATAACCGGAGTGCTGACGGGGGGACTGCAGAGGTCACTGTGACCGTTGGTATTGGCGAGGTAACACGAACATCTTGCATGTTACTCATGAGACTGTCAACTTCGGCCTCAGTACACTCTGTACCACTAGCCATGTATATAGAGTTAGCCTTACATACATGATTACCGCTATACATAGTCAGTCTCACACACATAGTAGTCTGTGTACAGTCAACCTCACACACATAGTGGTCTGTATGCAGTCAGCCTCACATGTTTTCCTCCAGTTATACAAAGCAAGAGATGAGCTGCCTCCTGAACAGAGGAAGCTCGTTTTACTTACACCCCACTGAAGTGGAGAATACTACACTTGGAACTTAAATGAAGTCTGTTCAGCAGGCAAGAGAAGAAGGGCAGTTGCATGTAAAATACATATACATCAGTTCCCATCTAATTAATAAGGCCCCTTTTACTCAAGGGCACAACTGTATGTATGCTGTAGATGTCACAGTATTTCTGTTCTTTTTCCTACTTGATTTTCCCACATATAAGGCTTCATTCTCATGGCGGGGGGGGGGGGGGGGGCTGACTTAAAAGACTACAAATATATATATATACAGTGAAACCTCCCTATACCGAACACCCTTGGGACTGGAAAAAAGTGTTCAGTATAGTGAGGTGTTTGGTATAGGGAGGTTTGATAGCATTAAAAGTATATATTTGGGACCGTGAAATGGTGTTCAGTATAGAGAGGTGTTCGGTATATGGAGGTGTTCGGTTAGAGAGGTTTTACTGTACAGTGAAACCTTCCTATACCGAACACCCTTGGGACCGGAAAAAAGTGTTCAGTATAGTGAGGTGTTGGGTATAGGGAGGTTTGATAGCATTGAAAGTATATATTTGGGACCGTGAAATGGTGTTCAGTATAGAGAGGTGTTCGGTATACGGAGGTGTTCGGTTAGAGAGGTTTTTCTGTATCTCAAATTAGACAGTGTGGTCCTCTTTGGGAAAAACACTGTGGTTCTGTCCAAGGCTGTTAGTACTCATACATGTAGGTCAGGATGTAATTGCATACATGTAGATTTGAATTTTCTATTCCAAATCCAAATGACCAATGCACAAATGTGTAATATATATGATTACTTGTGTATGTATGTATAACTTCACTACTTAAATATATATGTGTGGCATGAACTGATCATGTACATGAATAAAATATTACCAATCAGTCACACTAACAGCTCAACTAACATGTCAAAATGACTGATTTGAGCTCACACTCATCTAAGACCAAGTTTTTAACCACAAATTCACACTCAGGACCATTACTTTTCCTTATTATGAGCTGTCAGTGTAGTTTATGCACTACATTTTATGTTATACAACACACCATTTGTTTGCACGTTATGTGCCTGTGGGTGACAACACATCAAGTGTTGCGCCATGTCGTGCCTACATACATGCTATGCAGAATGAACCACCAGGTGCCCACATGTGAACATAATACCTGCTGTTTGCAGCCACTGCTGTATGTTTACTTTCATACAAATATATCCAACACACAAGATTCCCTATATGTAGTCTTGCAGGGAATCAAAGGACTTTCTTTTGGGTATACAGTGGTATATGCTGAATGGAGCCACCACCATGACAGGTCACTTGCTCTTTGTGGCCACATTTTTCATGGCTACAAGAGTCAGTTTCCGTGTTTAAAATTTACCTGCAGTGACAGGTCACCTACTATATGTGGCCAGGTCTGTCTTTTTGTGGCAGAAAGAGTAGCCACATACAGCAGGTACCACTGTAGTTATCCTCCACCCCCCCCCCCCCCCCCGAAGGAGGAGGGAACGTGTAGCAAATACTTTTGTTGGTCTGTCCGTCAGTCCAGTTTTCAAGCGATAACTCAAAAAGGTTTTGACGTCAGGCTTTCATTTTGTGCATGCATATTGTCCTGCACCAGCTCTCACACAAGTAGGAAGATGGGTGACCGTGCCCAGTTTCTAGGGTGACAGAGCCATTTTAGTTAATTTGGTTTTCACACAATAACTCAAAAAGCTTTAACGTAGAGCTTTCATATTGTTTATTGTCCTGCATCAGGTCTCAAACAAGTTTGAAGATGGATGACCTTGACCCAATTCCCACGGTTACAGAGCCATTATTGTGAATGTGGTTTTCACGTGATAACTCAAAAAGTTATTGACTTAAGCCTTTCATATTGCACTTGATTATAGTCCTGCATCAAGTTTAGGATGAGTTCAAAAGAGCATGACCTTGACCCAAATCCCAAGGACACAGAGCCATTTTTATGAGTGTGGTTTTCACACAATGATTGAAAAGTTTTTGACATAGGGCTTTCATACTGCGCTTGATTATAGTCCTGCATAAGGTCTAAGACAAATCCAAGGATGGGTGACCTTGACCAAAATTCCAAGCTCACAGAGCCATTTTAGTGAATGTGGTTTTCATGCGATAACTCTAAAAAATTTTGACATGGGCTTCCATATTGCACTTGATTATGATAGCTTATTAGCTTTCACATAAATTCAAAGATGAGTGACCTTGACCCAATTCCCAAGGTCACAGAGCCATTTTAGTGAATTTAATTTTCACGCGATACCTCCAAAAGCTTTTTGCTTAGGGATTTCATATTGCACATGCTTATAGTCCTGTATAAGGTCTAAGACAAGTTCAAAGATATGTGGCCTTGATGTAATTCCCAAGGTCACAGAGCCATTTTAATGAATATGGTTTTCGCGCGATAACGTGAAAAGTTTATTGCTTAGGGCTTTCATATTGCTCATGCTTATAGTCCTGAATAAGGTCAAGCAGGACCTTGAAGATGGGTGACCTTGATCCAATTCCCAAGGCCACAGAGCCATTTTAGTGAATTTGGTTTTTACACGATAACTTGAAAAGTTTTTGACATACGCCTGTCAATTTGCAGTTGATTACAGTCCGACATAAGGTCTCGGACAAGTTTGAAGATGGGTGACCATGACCCAATTCCCAAAGCCACAGAGCCATTTCAGTGAATTTGGTTTTCCCACAATAAATTTAAAAGTATTTTGCATACGGCTGTCTTATTGCAAATGCTTATAGTCCAGCATAAGGTCTCAGACAAGTTGGAAGATGGGTGACCTTGACCAAATTCACAAGGTCACAGCCATTTTTATGAATTTGGTTTTCACATGATAACTTCAAAATTTTGGTGCAAAGGGGTATCATATTGCACATGCTCATAGTCCTGCATAAGGTCTCAGATAAGTGCGAAGATGGGTGACCTTGACCTAATTCCCAAGCCAGGGTCACAGAGCTGGGGGGGGGGGGGATATGCAAAGATCCAGCAATCTCTGATTAAGTTTTAATTCTATTATTGACTCCCAGCTTGTATATTATAGCTCTGTCAATGTTTTTATGACAAGGTTGGTTGAAAGGGTATAAGAGTACATTTCCTTACAGCCTCTGTTTCTTTTTCCCTATTAGGTGGTCTGGCGGCAGTGATCTACACGGATACCCTTCAAGCATTTGTTATGGTCATTGGTGCACTCGCTCTCACTATCATCAGTAAGTTTGTGGAATACTTGCCATGATAATCTTCATTTATCATTTTATGTACATCTGATATAAATTGACAGAAATGAAAGCTGCTGCTTGGGACTTAACATGGATGTATAATTTGTAAAAAAAATTTTTTTGTGTCATTTCAAAATAACATTGTCTCAGATTTGCATAAAAACTAATCTCTCTCTCTCTCTCTCTCTCTCTCTCTCTCTCTCTCTCTCTCTCTCTCTCTCTCTCTCTCTCTCTCTCTCTCTCTCTCTCTCTCTCTCTCTCTCTCTCTCTCTCTCTCTCTCTCTCTCTCTCTCTCTCTCTCTCTCTCTCTCTCTCTCTCTCTCTCTCTCTCTCTCTCTCTCTCTCTCTCTCTCTCTCACACACACACACACACACACACACTAATCAATCATTGTTAAACCTGTAAAATCATGCTAGCATTTTTGTTTGCCACAAATCCAAGTTTCTTTGCATTTAGCACCGAACATAAAATTATTGAGACCGTTTTGAAATTATGAACTTTTCTTTTGAAAGTATGTATTTTCTGTAGTAAAGATTAATGTTTTCCTATCAGTAAGTCCTTGCAAGGAATGATGTACCACAAGTGAACCCTTTGCCAACAGTCCGTATGTTTGTGTTTCAGGTTTCATCAAGGTTGGAGGTTATGAGGAGCTCTATCGTCGCTACATGCATGCAGTTCCAAACAGCACGCTGCTGAATGCCAATCAGACCTGTGGTTACCCTCGGGAAGACTCTTGGATCATGCTGCGGGACCCGGTACATTCTGACATGCCCTGGCCAGGATTCCTGCTGGGTCAAACCCCTGCTTCCATCTGGTATTGGTGCACTGACCAGGTGATTGAACCTGTCATGGCATATCTCGTCAAACAGGGTCACAAATTAGTATTTCCTGAAAAGATTCCATGATTGTCACCTTGTGAGGTTAGAGGTCAAAAGGTGACATTTTATATCAGATTACATGTGTACTCTCAATGGGTGCTGGAGGGCACCTGAGGTGAAAATACCATCACAGATCCATTCCCAACCTTGCTGGGTAAAAGCCTGTGTATGAACTGGTGACAACATTTAAGTTCAGCTTTTGATGAAGTCTTGTTGCAGTAGATTGCTACTGTGACCTGTCAAATGACACCTTTCGATTTTAGTTTCGTAGTTCATTTAGTAACCACAATGTCTGCTCTGAGTTCTGATATTTGTAATTCATATTCATGAAGTTCATTTAGTTGGTGTAATGTCAGCTAGTTAGTTCTGAGATTTAAAATTCATATTTTACACAGTAGATGATAAAATCAAGTCAAATATGCGACCCTAAATTACATAATTAGGGTCCATTATCCCAGGGGCCATGTGTAGCAGACTTGGCCACTTTTCAAAATAATTACCACACAAATGAGTTCCCTTTCAGCTGAAATGCTCCTTTTAATAGGAATGAGATTTTTGTGAATTTGATTATCACATACATGTATTCTGTGGTGAGAAAGTGTTACAGACAATGGGTTTTCTTGCCCACTTATCCCAGTTGCCATGAAGACCCATCCAGTTACTTTCATAGAACACTTGTCTTTGTAGCCAGGGTCAGATATCAACCTAATAACCCATGGCTGTGTTCCATCCAAAAGAATGAAATTAAGAAAAAAACTATTATGATGCCATTCATCATATAAGTGCTTTTGGGGAAAAGAAAAAGTAAATTCCTTTAATTTCACTGTATTCATATTTTTGCTGATGGCGAAAAACTGAAAATAAAGCGCTGTGAAATAGTATTTTGACATTGTTTGAATAGGAATTAAACCCAAAATAGTGAAATTAATACAGCAATGAAATTTCAAAAAAATACAAATAAACTCAAAAATTTAAACATGTGAAAATAAAGTGATTTACAGTAGAAAGTATGACTAAAAACATGATCAGAGCTAGAATTGGACAGGACTTACCCATTATCTGTACTTTGATTAGCTGTAATTCAGGATGTTTATCATGCAGAAATGAGGGACATACACTGATTAGGAATACTAATTTAGTTAGATGAATATAGTAGGTGAAAATGTAGTAGTCTCATTTTGTACCTTGTATAGACTTCAATTGTGTATGTACCACATTGCATACAGAACTTCTCTCAGCCTTTGAATACAATTGTATACTTGTGGAAGAAATATGTGTGGGTCATGTGTAGTTTCTGTGTCTTTCGATCTTTGATTGTCCATCTTGGTAAAATGTGTGTTTTTTCCTCAGAAAGTATAGTGTTGTTTTTTGGGGGGGTGAGGGGTGGGGGTGGGGGGCTTGTTAGTGGTGATCACATGACAAACCACAGGCAGCACATGTGGTGCCACCTGTGAGCGTGCAGTCAGCAGCTTAGGAATAAAACGGATTGCCACAGTTTCGGGGCTGTTCTTGGCATCCTAAAGCAGCACCAAGGAAAGCTGTTGACCTCATCCCTTCCTTTATCTCTGGAAATACAGGTATCCGGGTACTTTAGTAAATGGTCCTTTTATTGGTAATTTTGAAGTCCAAATGGTTACCATCAAATGAACATGACTTTTGTTGTGATTTGCACTGCAAAAAAAGTTATTTTTTTTTCCTTTCTCAGATGGTAATTTTATGGTACAATAAAGCTATTGTAATGCCTCAAATGCTGTATACTAAAGGAATGTGCATTGTTGCAGATGATGGTACAGCGGGCCCTGGCAGCCAAGAGCCTGTCTCATGCTCAGGGGGGCACCCTCTTTGCAGGATACATCAAGCTGCTGCCACTGTTCATTATTATCCTGCCTGGCATGATCAGCCGTGTCCTCTACACCAATGAGGTGGCCTGCGTGGACCCTGAGGAGTGCTACAGGATCTGTGGCAGTCGTATGGGATGCAGCAACATTGCATATCCTAAACTAGTCCTCAATCTCATGCCTGTTGGTAAGAATAAACTACTGTATGTATCTTTAATTTGAACAGGTAACATCTACACCTGTCCATGCTCCCCATTTACTGAAGGGTCTCAGTTGTATGCCTTATTCTTTGAACTTTTTAAGAAACGTTTGATCTGTCATTTTTAAAGGTCCACCCCATAGGGAGGACCCTTTCTGTTTTCTGGTTGTCTGTCTGTCCAGATGTGCATATTCTCGTTACTGCAATATCTGCAGAATACCTCCATGTATTTTGCTCAAATTTGGCAATATGGCTTACTTTACCTGGCAAGATGAACTGATTAGATTTTAGTGTCACCATGACTTAATTTGAGCAAATGGCCGACCCTTCAGTCACTGCTTGCGTGGAAGGTATGTCTAGTTTTAATTTTTTTTATGTTCTAACAGATATATGTCTTGCTTTGAATAGTGTCCCTGTTTAAAATCATTAGCCACCTAAACTTCTTTTACTAAATGCATAATGTGCCAAGTGATGTCCAAACATATACACAGGCACGTGCCCACACATTTTGTTCCTGTTCTGCAGCTGGTGCTGTGGCTCCACTCCTATCAAGGGCCTTGTTTGACCATCTTTCAGAAATGGGTATTATAATCAGCATCCTTGAAAGAGGGCCTCTATGTGGGAGTGGTGGTCATAGCCGCAAAAGGAGTAAGATTACTTTTCATGGGTCATGTGTTGGGCCAAAATTACACATAGGATTTGCAATCATGTTAACAAATAACAAGCATGAATCAGGTTATAGAAATCACCATTTTATGACTCATGCATAGGAAATGAAATTTGATAAAAACGTGCCACACAAATACCATATTCACTCACAGCCGAAGAAAATTCGATTTTAACTTGGACATCTGTATATAATCTGTGAGTAAAGTAATCAATAAATGTCAAGCAGCCTCACTGCATTGTCATTTTCATACATTCCCGTCAGGAGAGTCCTATGTTTGAGGGGTCGACTGTGCTACAGTGGTTACTGGTATTTTAAACATCACTACCCAGATTTTGGTCAAATTTTCCAGAAAAGAGTTTTTCCAGGCAACAGTGAACTGGACAAGCTTGCAAGCTACTGCAATATCATCAAGACTTGCTAGAGGCCTATCAGTCTTGATGCCATGACACTTGTTACAGTCTGTTGAGCGTCCATTCAGAAAATTAGACCCTGATTGGGAGGTACATGTATTACCACACAATTAATGTCCTGGGGCTTGCAGGTGTGGCCTGATAATGCCTTCGAATTCCCTTTGGGGGGTTTGTCCGATTTTATCCTGACAAAGTGAACTGGTGATAATGCAGACAAAGTGCGCTCTCAGGTAGGCCAGCATGTACACCATAGGCCCATTGGGAAAGACTGTGTTTTCACAAGCTGCATGGACATGCATGATGTCAACTTGGCTGGATGGTCAGGCATTTCTGTGTCAACCCGCAGGTGTTGTATCAAATCTGCAAAGACACACCTGTATAAATATCAAATCCATTGGCATTATGTATCCGTAACAATGGCCTCCTACAGTTCGTCTTTTAACGCTATCAAAGATACAGCACTGGTGTTTTCATTGGTGCCCAGCTCACAAGTTGCATGAAAGATGCTGCAGGCTTTGTACATGGTTCAACAAGGAATTTGTAAATGAGAAATTCACGGTAAATTATATGGCACATGCTTAGCTTAAATTTGTCGTTCAGTTGCATCATCAGCACTTTTTACAGCCTTTTTTTCCCAGAAAATTTTTAAAAAAAGACAAAATGCTGATGCCTTGTAAGTGCAAACAGTGAAAAATGGATTTACATTCAAACCCCGGGGTAAAAACATTGATAGGGATACACCTGAACTATGTAAACAGACTTGTTGTAAAGCAAAATTTATCTAAGAGAGTCTGTGAGAAAATTTCTATGGTAGTATATTTCAACTGGGCAAAAACAGAATCTGTTGCTGATGTTTGATTGAGTTGAACTTATTTCAGCCTTTCATTTTGGGCCTGAAAGGCTGACACATCTAAAACACGCGCTTGGCATTTTTAACTTAGCTAACTTGCTCAAATACTTTATTGATTTTTGGATTTATATGCCCCCCACAAGCAAAGTTTGGGGGTATACTGGAATCAGCTTGTCTCCTTCTGTAGACACTATCTTGTATGCACAACTTCTACATTTTTGTACATATTTTCAAAATTTGCACTGTAACTATACATTATGTGGAGATTTCCATGAAGGAAGGATTTTTATCCTGACCTAATTCTCCACATCGCTGGTGAAAAATTGGTTTCAGTACAATGACTAGAGAAGAACTTTCCAAACATGATTAGGTTTGGTAGGATTATTTACGTAGATGAAGGCTTGGTCAGAATTTTACTTGGGTCTCCTCAACCTAGTTCGCCAGGTCACTGATCTATTCTTGACAGAATCTTGTGTATGTAACTCCCTTTTGTATGGATTTCTCTCAAATTAGACACAGTGGCTACACATGATGCATAGATGTGCATGGAGGCAGAAATTTCACCTTGATGTAATTTTCAAGGTCGCAGGGTTTGGTGAAATTGGTCTTAATGTGATAGCTAGAACTAAACAAAACTCAATGAAACTTGGTAGGATTATGTATCTAGTTATGATTTAGGTTGGGGTTACATGTATATTAGGTCACCCTGACCTAATTCCAAAGGTCATGGGATCACTGCAGTGTGCTGAACACAGGAGTGTCAGAGTCCTGTTTTTTATGATTAGGGTACTGTTTAAAATCAGAATTTATTTCATTACAATGAAATGGCTATTGACTACCCAGTCATGTTGGAATTTTTTTAATGGATTTTGACTATTCAGAGCAGGTTTCATGACCGTTCTGTTGAGGTAAATTAACTTGAATGATAGCGTAGTCAGACGAGGATATTAGTTATTCTATTGGTGCTATGCATTAACTATAGTTTACTGTCTTTCAACTTTTTCTTATTCATTGATGCATAAATAATGTGAAAGAATTAGTTGCTGAAACAGATGTTAAATGTGGTGATAAAAAGTCCTTACAAAAAGCTAGACTTCAATTGAGTGATATGGGATATCAAGTTTTGTGTAGTCATGGTTACAGTGGAATGACGATTGCTGCATTGCAGGGCTGAAAGGAGTGATGTTGTCGGTCATGCTGGCTGCATTGATGAGTGACCTTACATCAATATTCAACAGTGCATCTACCCTCTTTACCATGGATGTCTACCGCTTTATTCGCAGAAAGGCCAAAGTTTCAGAACTAATGATAGTGGGCAGGTATGGAATACAATCAAGTGAAGAGGTGTTGGTGTTGGGCAACTCTATATATCAGCCATACTCCAAAATAAAATGAAGATGCTTGTGCGAGATTTGACTCTAGAGATTACAGAGATTTAACATTTTAAAATTTGGTTAAATTAGGATTTTCTTTGAAAGAATTGCAAGAAAATGGAAGGGAAAGTAACAAAAGATGTTTGAAGAAATTCAACCCCAGCAACCTAACAAGATACGAAATGGAGGGTTTTAGTCTTGTGCCCCTCAGCCAGGAGTCAAGGATGTAATTCTGTTTTGTGACTGGCTGTAAGGATGGTCATCTTAATTATGTCTACCCGTACAACGGGGGGACATTGTTTTTGTGTCCGTTTCTTCTGCTTCTTCTTCTTCATGTTCTTCAACACATTGTTGTGTGCATTGCTGATGCGATAACTCAAGAAAGCTTTGACTTTGGAAGTTGACATTTTTTTGAAGATATTCCTATATAAAACCTTGCTTGGGATTGCAGATGGGTGACCTTGACTTATTTTTCAAGGTCACATGGGCATGTCGTGTAAAATTGACACGGACGCAATAACTCCGCAAGGATTTGACTTAAGAGGTTGAAATTTTGCATGATTATGTACCAAATTATGAACTAGGTTGGGATTGTAGATGGGTGACCTTGATGTATTTTCAAGGTCACATGGCTACTTTTAAAAATCATTGCAGATTCACTCGAGAAAGATATGACTTAGAGAGGTTGATATTTTGTGTGATTAAGTTTCTGTGTAAGATTTTTTAAGACTTTGCTTGTAACTGCAGATGTATGACCTTGACCTATTTTTCAAAGTCACTTGGGCATGTCATGTAAAATTGATGCGGGCACAATAACTCCACAAGGATTTGACTTAAGAGGTTGAAATTTTGCACGAGTATGGACTAGGTTGGGATTGTAGATGGGTGACCTTGACCTATTTTTCAAGGCCACATGGGCATGTCATGTAAAATTGATGCAGATGCAATAACTTCCCAAGGATATGACTTAAGAGGTTGAAATTTTGCATGATTATGTACCATAATATGAACTAGGTTGGGATTGTAGATGGGTGACCTTGACCTATTTTCAAGGTCAAGTGGCGACTTTTTAGATATCATTGCAGATGCACTCAAGAAAGATTTGACTTAAAGAGTTTGACATTTTGTGTGATTATGTTTCTATGTAGACTTTTGTAAGACCTTGCTTGTAACTGCAGATGTATGACCTTGACCTATTTTTCAAGGTCACGTAGGCATTTCGTCTAGAATCAATGTGGACGTGATAACTCAAGGAAGATTTGACTTGGGAAGTGGAAATTTTTTGTGAAGATGTTGCTATATATGATCTTACATGGGATCGTAGATGGGTGACCTTGACATATTTTTCAAGGTCACATGGGCATGTCATCTAAAATTGACACGCATGCAACAACTCAGCAAGGATTTGATGTAGGAGGTTGGAATTTTGCTTAAGTTCCATAATACCACCTAGGTTGGGATTGTGGATGGGTGACCTTGACGTATTTCCAAGGTCACATGGCTGCTTTTTAAAAATCATTGCAGATGCACTCGAGAAAGATTTGTCTTAAATAGGTTGACATTTTGTGTGATTATGTTTCAATGTAAGACTTTTGTAAGACCTTGCTTGTTACTGCAAATGTATGACCTTGACCTATTTTTCAAGGTCACATGGGCATTTCATCAAAAATCAGTGTTTTGAAATGTCAATAAAGAATGTACCTTCACCATATCTGTAGATCATTGAAATCAGTATGCCTATTTATAAAAATAAGGGTGACAATAGTAAGGGCGCACGGGGAGACATTTGATTTTCTGTTGGAAAATCAGCCAGTTCTAGTTTCTGTTGTATCACAAAATCCATTAAACTACAACTTAATTGCTGTTTTCAGTATCACAACCTCTGTTATACTACATCTTAATTTGCCCCCCTCCAAACGGAGGAGGGGCATATGTTAATCGCTTTTTCAGTCCGTCCATTTTGATATTATCTCCTACACTGATCTGACAGGAAACATTCCAGAGAAACAAGCATAAATGGAGTTTGTATCGGACAAGTGATACGTATTGCTAGAAACAACTACACAAAAGTCTGTTGAAATGTTTCCAGAGATATGACCAAATACCTAAAAAGTACAACACTAACTCAAGAACATTAGTCAAACTATGTCAAGATGGAGGTTGAAATGACAAAGTGTAGTCCTCAAAGTGTTTAGAGTGGTAAGAGGGAAAGTACCCGGGTAAAGTATACTTAACCCACCTGGAGAATTTTCTGTTGTCTGTCTTAAGTCGTAAAACCATGATCATATCCACTTTTTGCAGGATCTGTTTCATTTCAACTATCATCCAGTATAATGGAAGAGGTGGCTTTTAGCTAATACCTTAGTACACTTTACCTCATTACGCTTCTAGTCAACTTTATGGTGCTAAAACGTGTTACTATTTACCTGTTTATACCAGTGTCGGTACGTGTGGAATAGTGTATGAAGCTTTAAGTTTCAAAGGAGACGTCTGTCCGCCATTCATGTCTGGGCTATAATTCACTTGTTCTTCAAAGTAGATCAATGAAACTTTGCACACAATTGCATCTTGACGTAAGGATGTGCCATGTACCAAAAGAAGGTCACTTGGTCAAGTATCTGGGTCACAGAGCCATATCCTTGTAAACTCTTGTCCGGGCTATAAATCCTTTACTATGTAACTTAGTTTCATGCAACTTCATACACACATGTATCTTGACTTAAAGGTGTGTCATGAAAAAAAAACTAGGTTACTAGGTCAAGTATCTGAGCAACTGTGATAAAATCATGTAAAACTGCATTACACTTTTTTGTGTGGGCTGTAATTCTGTTCTCATTAACTAAGAATCATGAAACTTTAAACACCTGTGTATCTGGACACAAGAATATGTCATGCATCAAAGTAGGTCACTAGGTCAATATCTGGGTCACAGTGACATATTCTTGTAATTTCATGTCAGGGGTGTAATTCCTTAAATCTTTTACTAAAGTTTCATGAAGCTTCACACCTGCATATATCTTGACCCAAAGGTGTGTCATGAAATAAAACTAGGTCACTTGGTCAAATATCTGGGTCAATGTTATGCCTGGTAAAATCGTGTCTGGAATATAATTTCTTTACCAATTAAGTTAGTTTGATGAAATGTCATACAGACACACATATCTTGACCCAGATGTGTGTCATGGAACAAAAGAAAGTCACTAGGTCAAGTATCTGGGTCATGGTGAGACCTTTATATAAAAGTGCAATACACTTGTTTGTGTCTGGGCTATAATTCGCTGGACCTTCAACTCAGATTAATGAAAATTTACACACAGGTGCATCTAGACAAAAAAGGATGTTTCATACAACAGAATTAGGTCAGTAGGTCAAATATCTGGGTTACAGTGGTATATCCTGGTTAAATCATGTCCTTTCTGACTAATTCCTTTACTCATTAAGTAAGTTTCATGAAACTTCATACACAAACATCTTGGCCCAAAGATTTGTCGGGTAACAAAAGTAGGTCACTAGATCAAGTATTCTGTGTCTGTCTGTCTGCTGTTCATGTCCGGGCTGTAATGCTTGTCCGTCTTTTTAGATTAATGAAACTTTACACACAGGCCCATCCTGGCATAAAGGTGTGTCATTTAACAAAAGTAGGTCACTAAAATTGTGTCCAGGCTATAATTCCTTTAGTATTTAGCTTAATTTTATGAAACTTCACGCACACATATATTTTGATCTAAAGGTGTATCATGAAACAAAAGTAGGTCACTAGGTCAAGCATCTTGGTCATGGTGGTAGCCTACTTTAATTGACTGCCGTCATTCCAAAATGAGACATGATTAGCAAGGTTCTAAATGAGATTAGGGGTGCATGGATACAGCAATCTCTGATTGCATTTTAATTTCTGTTGTCAGCATCATGACCTCTGTTACACATCTAAGTTTCCTTTGTAAGTGTTGCTTTAAGTCCTTGTGGTCCTAATTTTTAACACTTTACCTACTCTGTCCAGGTTAATGAACACAAAACCAAATGTGTGTTGTGGTATGTTTGCAGGGTGTTTGTGGTATTGATGGTGGGCATTGGCATTGTGTGGATCCCACTGATCCAAGAGATGCAGGGAGGACAACTGTATATATACATCCAGGCTATCAGTGCATACCTGGCGCCACCTATTGCATCCGTCTACCTCATCGCCATGCTGTGGAAGAGGGGCAATGAGCAGGTGTGTGAGAAAAGCCAGTCAATGATACAGGACAATGTTAACTGAATACAGGGGTTCTGAATGTTAAGGAGATGTGATGTACATGTATTAATGTAATTGTTTGGGTGCCTGTCAATTTATATTTACATGTATATATTCATGTACAAATGATGAAGACTTTTTACGTCACTGCATGTGCTTAAATTGATATTTTTCAATTTATCAGGTGTAAAATTGATAAGTGAATCTGCCAGTTCGTGGACCTCACAACTGCATTATGGTTTCATGATGTTTAAAGATTGTACAAGTCTTAACCAGAGTACTTCAAAGGCCAGCCAGGTTGCAGATAACACCTTTACCTTTGTTTTGTTTCCTTGTGTTTACTTATGCCAATTACCTTGAAAATATTATTATGTCACAGCGTGTTTACCGCAGTGCTTCTTGCCAGGGATCGCCTCGGGCAAGGTCAGACCAGTGCATATAGTATAACACGGTTGTGGTCACAGTATGGCAGATATCCTCATTATATTAGATGAAAACAGTGTCCCTGGTGCAAAACTACCTTCTGCAATAGTAGAAGACGACTCTAAGGAAGAGCCACAACAAATGGCTGCGCTGTCCGGGGGTCAGTTCAACTGGTGGGCAATCGAAACAAAGTCTGGTCCACTTCTATTCAACCTTGAGGTTTTCATTTCTGATCAGTTTGATCCAGGTTTTCCTCTGTTTTGTCTGACGGCAACTGGTTAAAGCTGAGTCAAGGTGTCTTCCTCGTAGAACTTGTGCACTTCGGCACACAACAATTAACGTTTAGCACTTTTTAACTTTCGCTGATCGGAACTTGAACATACTTGTTATTACAACAGCAAGAGTCAACACTGCATCTAACATACTACTCCGCTGTGAGTCTGAACTGCTGGCTGAGTTTGTCCCCCGGGATCCCCCAAGATGCATTGTGGTAAACACGCTGTGACGTTATAAGGCGACAGGGTAATTAATGATCCTCCATAAGAGGATAGCAGAGCTATTGAGACAATCTATACCAGACCTGCCAACTTTCAAGATTTATTCTTACAATGTACATGTTTCAGCTCTATTGTAGTATTACACATAGTGTTCATTACAATTTGGTTCTGATGCCTTCAGCATAAAACTTCTCTTCTTTATTGCTACGTTACTTGTGTTGCCTATTCCTTTAAATTTTGGCAGGCATACTCTACAGGTATGACAAATTCTTCAGATATTAGTATTAAGGGTGTTCAAAACAAGTCAGCAGACAGCGAAGTTGCAGCCCATTCACAAACTTGCATGGCCTACTTCCCTTAAGTGGGGATAAACAACTCTGCCTCCTTCAAGGTGGAAGATTTTCTGTTATATTAGGACATTGTCAAGATTGCCATGTCAATTTCTGACGGTCAAAAATTTTCCATCTGCAGAGGTAATTTTCATGTGAATGAACTGTCTGAGCAGTGTGGCATGTGATTGAAATAACACAGGTATCTGGTATTGCACCAAGGGGATTCCCCACATTGTCGTCAAGCAGTTTTACTGAAAGTCTGTCCTCTGATTGGATCAAACCATCACCTGGTTATGTTTTCAAAGTTGTGGCAGCATGCTTCCCCCCATATGAACTGGGGGCCTGTCTTTTGCCAAATTGAAAAGACAAAGTTGTTCCAACTTTTTCCGAGGTATTATATGATACAATAATAAAAAGAAGTTCATGGTGTTTGAACGCCTTTAAGTGTGCTACATGCATCAGCACACACCTGAATAATGGACTGGTGATCAATTCTTACAGCTCTATGTAATACCTGTCTTGGCATTTAGTTGCATCAATGTTATATTTTGGGAAGGAATGCCCCTAAACAGATGATTTGATAGTATTGTTGTGTTTCAAAACATTTGAAAGGAAATACGATGGAAATTTAGGTAAAAGAAGCCAGATTATGGAGGTTCAGTTGTCATGAAAAAATAATATACTTGTTAAAGTCTGGCTTTATGTTCTGCAATAAGATGCAGGTGAAGTAATTGAATAATTTAAGTAACAAAACTTGCAAATTATCAAGTCTGTTGAGTAGTGCACAAAAGCTTTCTCTTGATTCATGTTGACATATTGTAATTAATTATTGAAGATGTCCTCCTCTGTTGATTTGTTTTGCCAACTCCACAAATTCCACATATTTGCTCATGGTTTGGTAATGGTAGAATGGTAGTCCATAGTTACTATAAAACATTGATTGGAAGACATTTATGGACTTTCTTTTTTTCTTCCAGGGTGCTTTCTGGGGATTGATGGCAGGCATGATTGTGGGAGTGGTACGCATGATCATGGACTTTGTGTACCGTGAGCCTCATTGTGGACAGGTGGATGACAGGCCCGCAATCATCAAAAATGTACATTACATGTACTTTGCTATGTTCCTGTTCTGGCTGTCAGGGATCACAATGATCATCATAAGTCTTGCCTCAGCTAATCCCTCGCAAGAACAAGTGAGTCCTATCTTCATCTGATTTCTGTCTGCAGAAAGAACCAAGTAGCATCAGAGGTTAAGTTTTTGTGAATGGATTTTTGCATACCTGCTATTACTCTATAGGTGATCTGTCTGGTTTGTTTTTTCCATGATGGGCTTTCATTTTTGTCTGTGGCGTTCCATGGACATGCACATTTTATTGAAATGCAGGCCACACTTTTGGGGTTAAACGTAATAGCTTCAATTTATCCCCCTCTATGTTTCTTTTTGCAGTGTTGCATAAAATTGTCAAGACAGCTAAAATTTGCAAGGTGGGGTGGGCACACTAGACTTCTATTGGAGCATCGCGAGTTTTGTATGCCTTAAGGATTGTTATTAGTATTTTGATGTTGTAATGTGGAGGACGTGTGCTTCCTATTATGGGTTCAGTCAGGTTTTTTTTTTTGTTAATTCCACAAAAATGGTGTAATAAACATATTTTTCTCTCGCCAGCATAAGCTGTTGGCGAGACTAAGCAGTCACTTTCTGTCCGTCCGTCCATCCATAAGGTCACAGGAACTGTGTGGGTGGGTGCAAAGTGGGGGATATCCAGTCTGTCGGCAACAACTGTTCTAGTTGTTGAACTGTTGGTTGAGTTGTATTGATGATTTTAAAGACTTAGTTCTTCAACCCATCAGTAAAGCAAAAGGAAAGATATACTAATAAAATGTACCAGGGCAACACCTATTAGCTATGCCACTGGTGGGAACTCACATAATTTGGTGGTACAATAAATAGGCCTATACATGTTCATGCTGGTAAATAAATGAGTGATGTTTAATAAGTAATATCAGCAATTTCATCTATTTAAAGGTTGACTATGGCTCACTGTATGATGATTCTTTGATAAAGCTGGCTTATTTTGGCACAACTTTGCTGTGAGCTACCAGTAGTATGGGACAAACCCTGATTCGTAAACCCAACTTCTACTTGTGTACTAAATACTATCATATGTACAACAGTGGATTATAATATATGGTATATGAAGCATCCTTTCTGAAACTTAAGTTTACAACTGACTGTTGTGTCCTCCAAAATATAGTTTCAAATGGCCGGTTAACATCTCTGGTACTAACAGAATCATGTTTACAGTGTTTAGAATGTTGCTGATGCATTTCAATTGGAAATATAAACCACACAGAGGCTAGGTTTTGATAGAATTTTATTCTCACATGGTCAACTGAATTGAGAAGTCATCATTTTGAAATGTTGGAAAGTTTTCTTTTCATGGGGATGGAGGAGGTACTCAAAAAGTACTACTTTGAAAATGAATACATTGAGTGTGCTCTGCATACTACTTTGTACTTCGAAAATAAATACAGTGAAACCACATTATAACGACACTCAGATATCCGACATATTCAATATAATGACACAACTTTTTATGGGAAAAGGTTTATTTTCTTTGTTATGTGACTCATTTATCTGACATATTCAGTTATCCGACACATTTTTTCAGGAATAGATCATGTCATTATAACGAGTTTTCACTGTGTATTGAACCCTCCCTTTTTATTATGCAGTCAAAAACAGCCAAGTTGGCAGTTTTGCTTGGCAATGTTTATGAGAAGTGGTGACTTAATTGTAAGATCTTTTGGTCTCCAGTGGCAGGGGTCACATTAAGGATTTTCCAGTATGGGTCCGTTGGACCCATCTTTCTCCATTTTCAGGAAAAATAGTGGGTCCATGAACTGAATCGATAGGTCCAGTCTGAAATTGTGCAAACTGGACTTCATTTGATGTAATTTGATTAATGGATTTTATTTGGTATAATTAACATATATCACAATGATAAATAAATAAAACATGCAGGTAACTTAAGCCTAGAAATGAACATAACATGGAGTCTGAATGCTCACGTAGGTAACTCATTATTATAAAATTTAAGATTGAATACAAAGTTACCAATATGCCAACTTGATGTTTAAAGTTGTTGACGGTACCAAGGATGGATTCAATCTACCCAGGAACCTGCTATTATTACTAAGTCTATAGCACATCCCTGGTCTACCAAAAAATGGTTGTGAATGGGGCTTAACCCCTAGCACGCTGCCACTGTGCCAGTATCTGGTGTTGTACACCGTGTGCCACTGGACAGTTTTTTAACTCGCTTGCACAACAAGCGGCATACATGATTGAACATGCCTGGGCTCTGTTGTTTTTGCGATTGATTCCACGTGATGAAATTGTCAGAAATTATATGATTTATATTTCTGTGCACTTTCTATTTCAATATACCTGAAAAATTTGATACCGTAGGCGGTGTTAAGAATTGCGGTCACTTTTTTCACCAAGCAACACGGTAGGCCCATAAGCCATGCAACACACAAGCGAGTGGACACAGCCTGTCACAGGCATGCACCCAGGCATGGTTTTCCGCTATACATTTTTCCGGCCTTCGATCATAATTTTTTTTAATTCCTATCTTGTTCTGTCATACAGATTTGTTCCATTCAAACATTTCAATGAAATCAAAACAACCAAATTTTAAAAAAAAAACACCAATAACCACGTGAACCAACGGAGACAGTGATGAACATGATGAGTTTTGTCTTAATGGGATGCCTTCTGACCATCAAGTGTGTGTACCTGTATATATTTTTCTGTTAGCTTTACATTATCAGGGCTCGAATCTAGTGGGTGTCCAACGTCATGAGACACCCTGACATTGTGCCGGGCATGTTGAGATAAAGACAAAGATTCCCGACCGGGCATGTTATGAATACATGGGCATGAGATTAGCTTGCTTATCTTTGAGATAACAGGGGTGTATTTGAATCTTACGAAATTCTAACAATGAACCTGACATAACTGAGCATGCAGATCAAGGTCAAGATAGTAAGTAATGTATTCAGAATATTTTTGCGACCGTTCAGTTGTATTTGTGTAAAACAAAGGCTCGGTAGTAGACGGCACCACATGCACAAGGTGCTGGCCAGTTAAACTTCAACGCCAAAATAGAGAACCTGGAATGTTCCAAGTTGCGATGCACTTCAAATCAATCCCGATTATTTGAAACAAAGTTTGAAACACAGGGGAATTATGATACTTGAAGGAATGACAGTTACATTTTCGTCGTTTATGATGGCAAAACATCAAGGTTTGTCACTGTTTGACACTTTGGAGTCTCCTCAAAAAGTGGTAGTTTGTGGTGTGTTTTGCCAAATTTTCCCGGTCTGTGGTCGTTCATGACAGTACATTTAACATTAGAAAAACGTCCGTAATTATACATGTAATAAAGCATGTAACATTCAAAATATGTGTTTGTCTCATTCAAGGGCTAATGTTTGACGAAAAAAGTGCGGGAATTGAAAAAAGACACATTTCAGTTGAACCTGGACATATAAAGCTGGACATGTTGTGCATGAGTTGGGCATGTTGAGTTCATCCCCAACATACCCGGTGGGCATGTTGGTAAAAAAGTTAAATTCTAGCCCTGATTATGTATATCTTTGAGGGTGCATGATTGGTGGAGCTGCATTACGCTTGCCTTTCACCTCTGTGGCACGGGTTCTATTCATGGCCGGGAAGCAAGTGGAAAGAGTTGCTTCCACTCTGACTGTGCACGGTGGTTTTCTCAGACCCCTTTGGTTTCTTCCACCAAAAAATTGGGTAGGATAGGCTGGGCCTGCTTCACAATGTATGTAAAAGATATTGGGTCTATACTTTTTTTCCCTTTGTGTATCTGTGGTCAATATAAAATTGTGCTCAGTCTTAAGTATTTCACCAGCAATCCTCAGTTAAAGTACTACATATGCATTTTATTTTCAGTTAATACGCACCACATTTTGGACAAGACGTGACCAGACAGTACGGGAAGATGAGAAAGAAGAACGGCGACAAATCCAGGAAGAAGTAGACAAGATGGATGAAAAGAAAGAGCGTGTCAGTGGCCAGGGGGTGAAGCAGGGTAAAGACGAGGAATTAGGGGTGGAGTACAGGTTGGAGGGCAGTAAGCGTGAACAAGGACACATTTTACTTAAGCCCAAGGATGTCACCGGAGCCATCAAAACTGGTGTGTATAAAAGCAGTTCCTTCCGGTTTGAATTATTATCCTGCCACTGCCAGTTACCAAAGCATGCAGACAGTTTTGCAAAAAAGGAGATGCACTCAAGTCTTGTCTTAATAGGTGGTTGCTGAGAGATGTAATAACATAGAAGAGATTGCATGGGGGGGCACAACTATCACAACAGTCTGTCCACTTGTGGTTTCTTGAAAACAGCCATGACAATCAGAAGTGTTATGAATACAAGATATTGGTACAGTCTACACTTTTTTTTCACTTTTTTTGTGTTCCCATCTGGTTTTTCAAATGAGGGTGGGCACTTGACAAAACAGCCCCAACCCTGTTAACTTGCCAAAACTGACTATGGGTCACATGATGTGCTGCTTTAATCTTTTTTCTTCCTTGGCATGTAAAGTGTCAGAGGGTACCATTGTCGCCAGCTTTATATGACCTGCAACCCTGATGGTGTCATCACTGTGTCTAAAATATCTTTTATAATATTGATTGCATCTTTGTCAACTTTTCGTCACTTGTGTACCTGAGAATGGATCATGCCTCATTAAAGACTAGTTTGATCATTTATTGATTTTCATGAATGTTTGAAAATCTTTATTGGAAGGCCACCTTAGTGGTGCCCAGGGGATGAGGCAGGCACAATGTCTTGGGAGGATTGACTGCAGCTTTATCAAATTTTTATCAGGGATGCACCCTAGGATAGACCACTGCTCTATTGAAAACTGACAGCTTCTGTATCTGTAATCTGTATCTCTGTCTTTCTGTCCATGTATGTCTTTTTAAGGGTCTGCCCCATGGGGGGACCCTTTATGTTTTCAGGTTGTCCATCCGTCCGGATATGCACATTCTCGTTATCGCAATATGCCTCCATGTATATTTCTCAAATTTGGCAATACAGTAGTCCCTCTTTTGAGCGACTACCCCTAGCGCCGACAAAAAAGCGGTCGTATAATGCAGGTGGTCGTTCATCGGAGGGCTTGCATATGCACCACCTGAAATCCATGGTGGACTTGTCCAGGTGCTTAGGTAGCGAGGTACGCAAATTTTTGCCACCACCAGGTCATCATTATCGATTACATATGCTTTGAAAAGAAATTATCATGTATCAAATTTAACAATTACAACCTTTAAAATCTTTAATTCAATAAAGAACTCTTGTCTGGGTGCTGAAAGATACGTTTTGCAACTTGAAAATATTTGCCGGTCTTGAGCTTTGTCATTTTCCCATTACGCTCAATGGGCCCCGATACATCACGGGGTAAGGAGCCTTCGCTTGCGAAGTAACCAGCTTAAACTGTCATAAAATTGTTCTGACGGCATTACTCACTGTCTTAACTTTATTCTACATATTCAGTGGAGCCTAACTCACCGTAATTCATAAGTTATGTATCAAAATAAGACTCGGCATTTTCCCATTGCCACCACGTGTGTTTTGGGCATGTTAACCTCCTTCTGGACCATGGGAAAAATGGATCTGGCATGCACTTCGTCAGTGTCGGTCGCACGTGCTAAAGCAGGCAAGCCTGTGTTTGATTGGGGTTCCAAGTGATTTTGATCTAGCGAAAGTTTTCATCGTTCATTTTATAAAATATAGTATCATCAAACATGGTTCAATTGGAAATGAGAATACTAAATAATAAAATTTCTGGGCTTTCTGCTAATTTGCCACAGTTAGGTTAGGTTTCGCATGCAAAAATAGTTATGACCATGTGGCTCCGGTAAACAATGGAGATTGTTCCGGTCGCTGCCGGCAACCTCCGTTGTGCATTCAGATTTCAAGCATTTCAAGATGGATGATGTGAACGAACAGGAATTGAGTGGGAGTGATAAAGTTCCCATCACAAGTAAATTTCTGTGGATCATTATGAAGTTTAGCTCGGAAAACAATCCATAATGTCCCAGCATACAGAGAAAGAAAAAGAAATATGATGGTTGAAATCCTCTTGAGTCGAGATCCACTATGGAGAGGCCCGATACATGCGGAGTAAGCCACATTCACTGCCGTTGACGGCGTTGTAAAAATGTAAATAAATGGGAGGATCCTACACTCATGAGGAGGAATAGATTCTGATTGATCAAATTAAAAAGTTGTTTAAGGAAATTTACCGTAGAAAGAAATCCTTTATTGCTTGCACTTAATAAATTTGACAAGAACCAGGTAAATTTTATAGCAATGGATGAGTTGCATGCATGTATTTCGTTGGCAGACTTGCGGCGTAGTGGCCGGATATGGCTTAAATTTGTGTTATGCGGTTGCAAAATCGGTTCATTTTACATGGTTGCTGGACGCGTTTAACAGGTGGTCGTTCATAAGAGGTAAATTATTAAAGAAAAACAACTTTGGCGACCAAATGTGGTCGTTCAAAGCAGGTGGTCGCTCATAGGAGGGGTCGTTCAAGACAGGGACTACTGTATGCTTATCTGACCTGACAAGGTAAACTGATTAGATTTTGGTATCACCATGACTTAATTTGAGCAAATGGTAGCCTAATTACATGCTTGTTAGGGCTCATTACTGCAATATGTCCAGAATGCTCTGATGTATTCTGCTTAAATTAGGTAGTATGCTTATCTAGCATGCCAAGATAAACTGATTAGGTTTTGGTGTCACCATGACCTAATTTGAGCGAATGGCAGCATTTTTTTTCTGGCAAACCCTTCAGTCAACGCTTTGCGTTGAAGGTACGTCTAGTTGTGTCTTTTTCTTAGAATTTTTGTTTGTTTTTGATTTTCTTGACTTTTTCTGACAAATTATTAATTGGATCCTCTTCAAACTTACTGGAAATGAACAAATGGACTGACATTTGCCAGATTTGTTCTCTACATAGTGAGGCTGTCATTATCTGATTCTTCACAAATTATCAAAATTAAGAAATATTGGTAGGGGGACATTAATATGGAGCAGTGATGATGGTCTTTAATAAAGGTGGCCTGGATATTCCGAATTTCACAGGGCCACTACAGTCTGTGCATGTAAGGTCAGCTGAGCACATAGAATGTCACAGTCCTGTTGTAGTTTTTTTCCATGCAAAGTTAACAATTTTAGCAGTGCGGGGGGGGGGGGGGGGGGCAATCATGGGAGTTGTCAGGGACACACATGTTGACAGATATACGAGGTATACAGTATGTGAGACCATAAGGCAACAACAGCTGTATATGCTTTGACATTTTAGTCATCAGATGGCATTCCTAACTGGTAGGCATCCACACATGCATGCAGCGTGCACTGTTCCAGGATTCCTTTGGTTCTGGACGTTCCAGACACTTTAATGAAGTTCAAGGAGTTGTTTAACGGATAGATCAATTCTTGTTGTGTCATTGGTGAAGGTTGAAAAATTGCACATGCACATTTTCTGTTGGGTGCTCTGGTGTTGAGGTTGATAACGCCTCAGTGCATTCTGGCAACTACCACATGCAGCGATGCCATCTAGTGGCAATAAATATGAACCTGTATAGTGTAAAAGGAATTTAAATGCTATATTTGGAACTTTTTGTACCTGTTCATATTTCAGAGTGTGTAGGATTTTGATGCTTTTATGATTGGGAGGAAAGGATGTTTCCTGCTTTTATTGATCTTACAATTGAAATAAATATCATAAGTTCATTTCAATGCACATGACGATCCACCTGAAAGTTTTGTCTACACTTGGCTAGGCTGGAGTTTCTTATTATTGGAATATTTTATGTACGTTTAATAACTGACCTGATTTTGAATTATGCCCCCGTACTACCGGGGGAGTAGTAATCGCTTTTTCTGTCCATCCGTCCGCTATTCGTGTCTGGGCTATATTTGGCTTGTCCTTCAACTTCGATCAATGAAACTTTACACACAGGTGCATCTGGACATAAGGGTGTGTCATGTACCAAAAGTAGGTCACATCAAGTATCTGGGTCACAGTGACATATCCTTGTAAAATCGTGTCTGGGCTGTAATTCCTTTACTATCTCACTTAGTTTCATAAAACTTCACACACACACACATATCTTGATCTAAAGGTGTATGATGAAGCAAAACTAGGTCACTAGGTCAAGTATCTGGGTCATAGTGATACAATCATGTAAAACTACATTACACTGTATGTCCGGGCTGTAATTCTGTTGCCCTTTCACTTAGAATCATGAAACTTTACACCCCTGTGTATCTGGACACAAGGGTGTGTCATACATAAAAATAAGTCACTTCGTCAAGTGTCTGGGTCACAGTGATTGCCTATTTTCATTGACTGCAGTCATTCCAAAATGAGACCTATGATTAGCAAGGTTACAAATGAGGTGGGGGGGGGGGCATGGATCCAGTAATCTCTGATTGCATTTTAAGTTTGCTTTCAGTCATATGCTGTGCACGCTTCATAGTATTTTTATATTTCCTGTCTGGCAGCACAAATAGCTGTTGAGAGAGGCTGCTGGCAAGTTTCATTTTAAAACAAATCCACTCAGATTATATTTGTGCTTCTCATTGTTAGTCTGCACCAGTTTTTATAGGTCAGGCTGTTTGTATGTCTTCATATTTTGTCATTTCTGTAGACGTGCTAGTTATACTTTTTCACTTTTTAAGTGTTAGACCACGTCACAAAGCGTGGCCGTTCTGCCGTTCATTGTCACGTGCAAGCTTAAAACATACAACAGTACAACAAGATCATATTTTTGGGATGAAATACATTTAACCAAATAAGGTTTCTTCCAAGCACAAAAAGTACGTAACTGAATTTGTATCAAACCTTTCTTGGTCAGAATAAGACTGAGCCAACAGCTTTCCTGGGTGGGAGTTGGATGTGTCGAACCCAACCTGCACCAAAGAAAGTTGTTGACCTGGGGTATGCCATCATGACAGAACTTATTGACAATTTTCAGCAAAAAGTATTTTCTATTTGTATAGAAAAAATGGTAAAAACATTGAAGCATATGACAATTTAGATCAGGGCACTTTAGGGTGACTTGAATAAAGAGGCTCGTACATCGACCAACACTAGATATTAGGACCAAATCTGCTATAGGATAAAAACAAGTGATGCAGGGGATCCTCTAGAATTCCAAACTATGTAACACCAGTACAAAGTAATATATATAACTTGTTCATTCAGAAATTAAGGATATATATCAGGTTACAATGGGTTAAACCATCATTTTTGCTATTTTCACACATGTTATGCACTTTTCCTGTAAGTTTTGTATGCCGGAATCTGATTTCAGGTTGTGTAAAGGAAAATTGTGAATTTTGGCAAAAGTATTGGGCCTGGTTCTCACTGTTTGGTGTGGCTTCGGCTGGGGACTAGCTAAGCTTCTAAGCTCTGCCCTGCAGGAATCCAACAGGAGCCTCATTTACATACAGCAGGTGTGAGCGCTTCTGCGCACGCTCCGCACAAGCAGACTACGATCAGCTGGGCAGGCAAACCCCATTATCGCTTTGTGTACAACTCTCGTTTGAACATATCCATGTAAACTCAGACTTCCATCCTCTTGTTGCGCCAATACTTGTTCTTTCACTCAGTTTCAGAGTTCCAACTTTACAAGTTGCACACACAGCAACGGCATCAACACAAGCCTGCAACTGAGAACAGTCGCATAATCGGTATCCCTCTGGCTGTTCATTCACGTCTCCTTGTTCACAACAATCTGTAGATCTAGCCTCGTGGACCACAAAGTCTTCGAGTTTCTGGGCACTAGCACTGCAAAATCGTTTGTTCAGACCGGGTTGGCTTGTGGATGTTGTAGTGTTCACCGAATCAGTATCCGTGACCTTGGCCTCGACTTCGTTCGACCCTGACCCAGCAATGCCAGACTCGCCCGGGGTCTCCGTGAGGCTCACGTCAGGTCATCTCCACTGGAGGAAACTGATTGTAGTATGATCCTAGATCAGACGCTTTGAGTTCACTTGCAACTGACGAGGGCATCGGTCTGCCCCTAGGTTTTTTCTTTCTCGGCATCTTTGCAATAGCACTTTCTAATTACACAAATATAAGCAACGGTCCTCTGAACTTGATAGAAACTTTCTGAACTGAGACTGAAGTTCCGATTTACTGACATCTATATTGGGCCCCACGCAAGACGGCAAACATCGTAGAACCCGGTTGCCCCGGAACCACCTGTCAGTCATTTGTCGGCCAATCAGGGTAAACTTGAGAAACCCCAACATGGAATCCAAAGTGACAGATGAGCACGATTATAACATTTTTGGATGTAAAACCTCTAAAATAAAGCATTCTTTGAAGTTTGATGCTCCAAACTTGTCCATTTACTCAACAGGTAGGAGTGCGTAACGGAATACCACAGTGTCATTGCGATCAAAGGCCCAAAGAATAGCGTAAGTCCTATTGAAGTCGGCATTTGCTTTGAAAGCGTTTTTCTCGGCATCATTCCTGGCCTTTGTTTCTCAACTTCTTGTGAAATCAACTTCGTCAGTTTTGCTCATAAAGACCTGGGGTTTGTGGCAAACTGTTCACAAGAATATAATCTTTAAAAACGTGTCTCAGATTTTTTCTATGTTGAGTGGTTTTCTCTCTACAGCGAGCCAAAAGTCAAAACCTTTTATGTAAGAATGGAATATCATCTTTTCAACTTTAAACGTGAGTATCTCTACAATAGCGCAAACAATGAAAAAAATGAGACACGTTTGTGTACAAAATCATGTCTGCCAGCTTTTGCAACAGAAATGCACATGCTCAAGCTCAAAATAAAAAAGTAGATTTAACAATTGTGTGATTTTTTTATGATCACTTTACCTGATTGTTGTGTCAACACAGAAGAACTGGTACAAATGAAAATGCTATCAACTTATTCCCAGATTTGTTAGCTTTCAGGAAATATATAGTTTATGGTACTTTTGGCGTATTTTCAGACTTTTATTAAGTCATTTATAAGACTCACGCCTAACCTGATATATACATGTACCCTTAACACAACCAAACCCACACCAGGCAGCCGTCCATGCAATGTACCCTGTGTCACATGCCAGTATATGTATATGGATAACACTACAAGTTTCAGGTCGAACATATCCAAATTAGTCTACCACATTAAGCATGGCTTTAATTGTCAGTCCCACAGTGTTATTTATCTATTATATTGCAATCTATGTAACATTCAATATGTAGGACAGGCATCCCAAACTCTAAACAAAAGAATACAGCAACACAGGTCGGACATTTTGCTCTACGGAGATACTAGGGTGGGAAGCCATTTTAACACCACCGGTCCTAATGTCAGTACCATAGGCGTTATAGGCATTCAGCTAGCGCAGGGCAACAGTACATCCATTTGCTTAGCAACGGAAAGCACATGGATTACAGAACTGATCCCTACAGTTCCACGCAGCCTAACAATGGGGAATAGGCCTCATTTTGATCATTATGGATATCACCTGTATAGTATGCAGTAAGTCATATAGGCATGCTTCTTCACTCAGACGTCATCACCAGACACACAATCTAGACAGAAGGCGACATACCTGCCCAGAATGTATGGAACACTTTGGCGGATGAGACAATTTCAGAAGACATGTAGCCAAAACACATCCAGGACAAAAAATCCAACCTGTGGCCTTAAACCCTAGAGCCATTGTGGCGATACCGAAAGGCAAAAGAAGACAGAAGACAGGAAGCCACTGGCACCAAGAGTGGGTTAATATCAAGACCTGTGAAAAAGCAGAAGAAGTCCACTGATAAGCCTATTTCCAAAAAACTGATCAAAGAAAAGAAGACGCCAGGCCTCATAATCAGGATGTGGGAAGGGATAGAGACAGCCAAGATGGCACAACAAATCAGATCTGAAAATATAGAGATCCTAAGACCAGCTATGCGGGGATCGAACCTATCAAATTCGGAGGATGAAATTAATTCTGTCGGGAGCGCACCATCAGACCTGCGACAATTTGCCCAAATGAACTTAGTCACCTAGAAAAAAAATTACAAGAGCTGGACCAAGCTATTGAAAAACATTTACAGCATATCAACCAGCTTCTAGACAGCATCAAAAGATTCCAAATGTTAAAAGATGGTCTTTTCCTCTCAAGCTTGGGCAGTGACTCTGACAAATAACATCATAATAAGAGTATATTTATTCCATGAACTTCATAACAATAGAACTGACAGGACACTCTCTTAAAATTTCCATATAAAACATTTCATTTCTCCGCTGTACATGGCTGATGATGTAACAATACCATGATAATTCGGGAGCCTCTATATTGATACTGTTATGGGCAGATGAGCTCACTTGCTCATCAGTAATATACTAAATTTTTCAACACTTGAGCTCACTGCCTGCTAGCAGTTTCTCCACTTGTGTGAAAATTCTTTCCGCAAGTTAACATGCCGAAAAATAATCATATAGGCTGTCAATATTAATACCAAGTGCATTAAGTTGAACCATACCATATATACAGACCACAGGTCAGAGGTACACACCAGCCCCCATTGGGGCAGGGTCAATGTACTTGTTTGAGAGCTGTTTTATGAGGAATATGTCTATGAAAAATTTTCCCACCAGTCATAACATGCTACTGCACATGTAATAATACACTTTATGTGCAAACGTAACAGATCATGTTAGTAACGTAAATGTGTTACCACTCACAGGCAAATCAGCCGTTATCCTCATTCCCTGATGAGCTACGGGGTAAGGAAACCGGTCAGAATTTGAACATAGAGAAAAAGGGGGGGGGGGGGGGGGTCTGCTCCTGGCACTTGCCAAGACTTCCTAATGTATAGTGATATAACCCCTGAAAAATCAAAGTCCAGCTAGAGCCTCCTTTCCCCTGAGGAAGACCCACGATAGGGTCAAAACTTTGGGGGAGGCTCTCCTTTATATACATTACTTTGTACATACTTGTTCTCTTGTGTATTTGAATCTCTATAGTTGGAGCCTGTAACGATGTTACATAGGGTGACTTGAGCAGCACAGGGTTAACTCATAGATATGGGGACATATTCTTTGTACAGCTGTAGATTAAAATAGTATTTTAAAAAATATATAAATATTTGGCTATTTTTTTGTGCATCTATAGTTGAAGTTATCAAAAGAAAGAAAGAAATATATCTAAATAAAATTTAATATGGTCAGAATACTGTGGAAGTACAGCATTTATGTAAGTGATGCTCGTGTACTTTCAGATACGGTGCAGATTATGGAATGCGAGGACCAACACAAGAAGAACCTCGTGTGTCGGGGTTACGACTGGTTCTGTGGGTTTGACAGCAGTGAGGAGGGAAGGCGTGCAGCCCTGGAACAGGCGCTCAGACTGCAGAAGATCACATCACTCCGGCAGAACCGCTGGGCCAAGATATTCCTCAATTGTAATCTGGTGTTCCTGGTGGCAGTAGCAATATTTTTATATATCTTCTGCTCAACAGGAAGCAACTTTGGTTTGATCCAGGCTTAATCTGTCTGTAGAAGTAAAGCAGGGGTCAGGGTTGATCAGGCTTCAGTGCTACAGTATAGAGGTGATGACTCGTGCATGGCTCAATATCATAATATATTTATCACCAACAGGTGTATTTGTCTGGAAAGCAAAAACAGTGATACTGTGTCGTTAAGGGTGCCTGAAGACTTACTTTGTATGGAGTTTGTCACGATTAACATCTGTCTCTTGATGATAAGCATCAGCTACATGCAGTATGTTCAGGGTGGGGGAGGGAGGGCTGGACCTGCTTGCATGTGTTTTGTCAGAATGTGTGGAGAACAGATAGCATGTGAAAAGCTGTAATAATGGCATTGGAGTAATAATGGCATTGGAGCTGGCAGGGGACCATGTATGACATGACCTATGGGGACAGCACTGATTGGAAGTATGTATCATGCTGTCAACATATAGATTAACAGATTGTCATCCTGGCATCATCATCAACAAGTGATTATGCTTGCATCATGATCAGAGTTATGATGCTTGCATCATGATCAAACTGATCATGGTCACATCATCAATCAAGCCAGTCATCGTGCTTGCATCATGGATCAACCAGTGCATGGTCAAGCAAAAATGAGCGTTTTACGAAAATTATGCGCTAGGGGAGTCCAGCCATGAAACCGTCCAAATACATGAATGTTAATTGTTCAAAGTAGTGAGGATTCTTTTCCATTGGCGTATCCTGATATGAAAAATACATTCATGCAGATGACTCTTTCTGGAAGTGCTCCTCTGTCACAAAGCACTAAAAACAGTGAAGTCAAAAACGGGTGTTGTTGACATGTGAATGATACTGGCTGTCTCCAGTCAGATCAGCTGAGGTACATGTACTCTGGCTGACACATATGGTACAGCCAGCACATGCATCATCTGCCGTTTGGTGACTTGGTGTGTTTGTAAATGGGCTGCCATTGAGTTGTACATGTACATCATTACTGTACGTGTTCTAGCGAGTTGGTGGTACACTGCTTGAAGCATTGAGGGCTTTATACTTGTACATTCCAACTGGGGTTGACATGACACTTGATCACATGGCATGTCGCGTAAAGCAGCAGACCTCAATAGAAATTTGTAATGGTGACTAAATTGCGTGCAAACAGGTGAGAACAATTTTTACTGGCAGCTATAATTTTTCAGGGGGTGGGGTGGGGATGGATGTGTAAAAACTGGTCCTGTATGAAGTTATTTTTGCACATTTTTGAGAGGACTACATGACGTTGGATCCTCATAGCATTATTTTATAGTGTGTGAAATGTGACGTTGGTATATCAGTCATATCATCTGGCATTTGTGCCCCATATAAACCATGGTATAAATAAGTCATCTGTTGTGCAAATGAATAACGTTATTGATTAGTCTGTTTGATGTCTCCTGAGCAGGCAAAGCTGCGTGTTCTTTCTAACACTCCACCGGAACCTGGTCAGTTTGGTAGACATTGTCTGGCACTGGCTTGTCATTTCTGAAGGGGTATTCACAAATGTACACGTGTGTGTAAACAAAGGTACGTGTACATTATGTGTGTGTAGGTCCTGCATTGCAACACTGTATACCAGTACCAGTAACAGTGACGTAATGGAACTATTTACATGGTAAATGCAGTCCAAGTTAAAACGACATTGTTATGTAACACATACCATTAGAATAAACTGAATCCTATTCCAAGCCTTTGTAAGATCCAATGAGGAATTGGTCACTTTCTAGCACGGGAATCCTTTTATTGTATTGTTAATGTACATGTTAGGGATGCTGTCTGTAAAGCTGTCTGAATGTTTAATTTTTGTGGGTTCGTTGTTTTTGTGAGGTGACAGTAAAGCTGTACAACATGCTTAATTTATGTGCAGGGTGAGGGTTGCTATGCAAGTATCCACACACAACCAATTCAGTCTTGCACTTGTGGACAACCAGCCAAATTTATCACTGTCAAACGCATGTATGGGTTTCAATTGATTTGTAATAAAGATAACATGGTATGTGACAGTTGGGGGTGGGGGTGGGGTGGGAGTGGGTGCTTTGTGTGGTGCTGGGGTGGGGGTGGCAGCTTTGTGTAGTACTCCGTAGGGTTGTAGAATTCTTGGTATAACTGCAGGTGATGGTGTCTGATATCTATGTCACAAGTGGTCTCACTCTGATGCAGGTTACCGTGGTTACAGGACAAACAATGATTCCATGATTTGCAGTTTAGTAAGGATGACCAGTATATGGTAACTTAAAGGTCTTATTGTTAGGGGTATGACCCTTGATGTTTTCTTTGTTTCATGCCACTTGCTCAAAAACTCACCAACAGACTTATTTCAGGGTCTGTGTGCCCAACCTGTACAAACTTTGAGGTAAACTTGTGTAGATCAGGATAGATTGCAAGTATACCGGAAGATATAGTTGAAATTTCTGTCAAGTAACTACGTGTAACATTATATAGTTGAAATTTTTATGAAGTAACTATGTGTAACATTATATAGTTGAAATTTCTGTCAAGTAACTACGTGCAACATTATGTAGTTGAAATTTCTGTCAAGTAACTATGTGTAACATTATGTAGTTGAAATTTCTGTCAAGTAACTATGTGTAACATTATGCAGTGACAGTCCAAAAAGAACATAACTCTAATGACTATGTGCTTATGTCTATTAGGGTTGTAATCAATGCATCAGTCATTTCTGAATAAAGAAGCACCAATCTTTTAAAAAGACGTTGACTATCAGACCTCCATGCTGTCTGCAGTGATCAAATGATATGTTTTAGCACACTCCGCATGTATATATTTTTAAAACCACAGAATAAAAACCACTAGATCATAACAGTTCGAGTTTCTTGCAGCCTGGCTGTGATTGGATTAGGTGTAGAAGTTAGGAGTTTTATGTTCCCCTTTTGTGGCACCTGTTCCTCATGTAAATCAGCCTTATGATTCCATATATATTGCTGCAATGGACTTCTGATTCAATTTTGAAATCAGTCCGTCTGTTAAGGTTTCTACTGCCATGCTGCCAGTTTAATGTAGCTCTGCATAGAGCAGTTCCACAACAGAAATTAAGGTTTTAAAACTTGCCTGTGGAAAAAAACAATGTAAAGAAAATCAGAGCGTTCGTGGGGGGACTAGAAAAGAAGATTTGCTTCAAAGCAAATCTGTGTGCCTTCAAAAGTTGTAAATATTGCAGGCTACAACTTTTGTCCTTCCTTTGGTACTTCACATTCCATTAAGCTTATGGCTGGATGAAAATTTCAAAGTCCAAATGACCTTGACCGTTGACCTTTAAAGGTCATATATAAATTGCACTGTGTTACAATACCAACAATTTAAGCCAAACAGGAACCAAATCAGATGAAAATTGACCAAGTTACGGCAAGATGAAACTTTCAAAGGGCCAGATGACCTTGACCTTTGCCCTTTAGAGGTTACAGGTTCTTACAAAAATGTGAAATGTTGCAATACCTACAATTTGAATCTAACATGGTTAGAATTGGATGGAAATTGGCTGAGTTATGACTGGATGAAACTTTCAAAGGTCCAACTGATTGACCTTTGACCTTTAGAGGTCATGTGTAAATTACATAAACGTGCAGTGTTACAATTGCTACAACTTGAGATCAACATGATCAAAATTGGATAGAAATGGCCAGTTCTATGGGACTTGACAGGTGTTACTCTGCAGATTTGTAAGGTCCTATGGGACTGAACAGGTTTTACCCAGCAGATTTGTAAGGTCTTATGGGACTGGACAAGTCTTTGCTTTGCGGATTTGTAAGGTCCTAAGGGACAGAACAGGTTTTACCCAGCAGATTTGTAAGGTCCTATGGGACAGAACAGGTTTTGCTCTACAAGATTTGTAAGGTCCTGAGGGAAAGAAAGGTTTTACTTTGCAGATTTGTAAGGTCCTGTGGGACTGAACAGGTTTTGCTCTACAGATTTGTAAAGTCCGGTGGGACTGGATAGGTTTTAATCTACAGATTTGTAAAGTCCTATGGGACTGAACAGGTTTTGCTCTGTAGATTTGTAAGGCTTTGACAGGTTTTACTTTCTTAAACTTAATGGGACTGTATGAACAGCTTTGTTTGTCACATAGTGTGCCAAGAACAGCCATTAACAAATCATATCATCCTTTAATGGGGATGAAAAAAAATCAAAGACACTGGACTATTTCTGGCATTTCTGGTAGATTTTAATGGGAAATGGTGCATGCTGAGACATGGGGATAGGTCCCTTAAGGTTATTTTTTACATGATGCCAGAAGATACAAGGATGAGAAATAGTGAAAGAACCTGTATGTGTATTAATGTTACTTCATTTCATGCACTGTAGAAAAAGCAGAGAAAATTTAAGCGAAACCACACACAGAGTAGGGAGGAGAGGGTTGTAAGCAATGAGTTGTCTTTACTTAATGTGCTCGTCATGGCGGAACAGACCAAAATGCATTTCATTCAAAGTAGACTAACAACCCAATTCTTTACTGACCAGTTACCTGAAGTGCTTTTGTTGGTTAAGAAATGTTTTAGGATAGTTGTGCTTTTACAAACTTTTTGTTTTTGTGCAATGTGCATTGTGGGAAAAAAGGCACGGTATTTCTTCATTAGTCATCAACTCTCATATGAAACAGGTACGGTAGCTGTGGTGGTAAGTGTTTGATTGTTGCTACAATTTATCCTTTATTTTTTACATTCTTAACACCAGTATAGCCACTCTGTGATACTTTTGTCTCAAGAGTGCTATGTTTCAAGGTCATTCCATGTGCTCGATTTCAGAAGTCTATTTTAATATCTTTTTCAACAGATAAGTCAGTTTAAGTTCTACACGTTATCAAGTGCTTATGTTGTCTGCATATATTTTTTTACAAATATTTCTGTTGGCACGATGCGCAGCTTCATTATGAAGGTTTTTAGCATGTTTTTCAGTTTGTCCTTTGAAAGACGTAGGTGTATTGTCAATTTAATTTGCCATTTACAGAATCCCTTAAATCATTCAATTTTACTGTTCTTGCCTGTAAAATATGCAGTGTCAGATTTATTCCCTGTGCGGCAGCAAGGGGCTGTAACTCAAGGGGTCTTAAATTGTTGCTTTTGTCTGGCGTATCTTATCCCAGCACATTCTAGTCTGTCCTAAAGACAAAAAAAAAAAAAAAAAAAAACATGATCCCCAATCAACTGGTTGGCAGCAACAGAAACCTTGGCAGGATCTGCAGTACTAGGCAGTAATTAATATTGAAACAAGTTCAGCGACGTTAACTTGCTTCTTGTTTGGGGCATCAAACTGAACACAGCAGGACATAATTCCTGCTGACAGGAGGTTGTCTTGTACAGGAGTGTGCTGAGAATACAGAACAAAGAATGCCCTATACTTGCATGGCCAGTCACAAGCATTAGCCCAAATTAGACTGAAATGGGTTTAGAGGAAGTAATACAACCAGAATGCCTGTCTAGTCAGCATATTTTCATGCAATATAGCATTATGAAGTTCTATTATTACTGCTATTATTAAGAATCAGTATTTTCTGATGTGAATATTATTCAATCATTTAAAAGTGGAAACTATAAGGGCAACACTTGTATGCATGTTTGAGTTCAATGGCAGTTGCCATGTACAGCTTGATTGTACATGTAATAAGTTATTTAATAGGGGTGGAGGTTGTGGGGGGGGAGTGCTTTGCAAATGAGCATATGAGGTCCGAAACAAAGTTTGGACACGCTTTTCACTCCATCATACAAGACAGCGCGAGTTACTCAGTGCAATTCATTCCTGACAGACCACATCATGTTCCTTGTTGTGCAGGGCACAGAAAACTAATGTTGATATTCTGTGCCATTTACAACTGTAATTGGGCAGTTGGAGATTTTAGCTCAGCTGACTTGTAAGTCCACTGAGCATATCTGGTGGGTGGTCACCTCTGTGTAATTCCCACTCCCAACTTCAAACACTGGTGGGTCTCTACCACATTTGTTCAGTAGCTTGTGCCCCAGTGAGTAGATTTTTAGCTCTTTTTTTTTTTCTTTTGAGAAAATCTTAGGAGAAATTGCAAAAATATCTGCAGTTGTTTTGAAATAACATGGAAGACTTGTAGTTGCCCATAGACTGTAAGTTGTTTAACAGGTGGTGCTGATATAGTTTCTCGCATGTTTCATGAATTCTTGTATGTTTTTGTAATTGTCAACTTCCCAATAAAAAATTCAGCTACATTATTTGCAACCTTGATAGGAACATACTTTGACCTGATCTGTTACAGAATTTATTCCCAAGTTGAGCACTGCTGTCTTTTTCTGATTTGTAATGATTAAAAAAAAATAATTACAATGTAAAATTTGAATTGGAGTGCATGCTAGCATTGTTGATGCAAGGAAACCAGTATAATGCTTGTACTGATTAGTTCCTGTAAAACTGATGGCTTTTTTTCAAACCTGATGGGGATGTGCATTGGGTAGCTCACTGGTAGCTAAGTTTTGACAATAGGTCATGCTTCAGTTCCTAACATTTAGCCGTGCTGACTTGTCAGCTGGCAGTGCATATGAATATCACTTTTGCCTGTTGTCTATGTATCCATTATACTAAACAACTTCTTTTCAATAACCGATGCCTGAAATGATGTGATTCGTCACATGCATATTAGCCAGGTTTGCCTGTATCAATTGTACAAAAGAAACGATGATGCAATTATTTTGCTCTTTTTCATGAATTTTTACAGATGATTTAAAAAAAAAAAATCAATGTTTTTCTTTCAGGAACTAAATTTTCACAGCCAGTTGCTCTGATATTGCATACAGTCACTTTGGTTAGATAGTTCATTCGGTGTCAGCAAGTAACACAGTGGACGTACTGCAATATGTGAAAACTCTTGTATGGAATTCTTTGCTTTTACATGATATTTCTGCACACTTGTGAAGGAGGTACTGATACCATGATTCTTCTGAAGGGGGACAATGCATAGGGAGCGTCCAGTGGAATTCAATTTTGTGTAGACTCGTTAAATCAAACATACTGGCTTCTTTTGGTGTTCTTTTGACCTTGTAGTGACCTCGAGAGGTCAAAATGACCTATTAGCTTTTATCAAGGTATTGATGGATCTTTGGCCCATTGTTACCAAAAGACACTAACCAAAAAGTACCGTTGGGTTTCTCTGTTGTAAATTTTGACTGAATGACCTCGAAAGGTCAGGCTGACTTTAGCTGACATCTTGGTAATCTCCAACTTTCAGTCAATTATTGGCATGCAATATAGAGCAGTCAAGTCTTCACTTGCAGAAGCAGCAGATTCCAGTCACAGAGCACGAGATCATCAGAATCCCCCTGTATATACTGGGGGAAGGGGGGAGGGGTGTGTGTGTGCAGATCTTTCACTTGATAGCTTGAGAACTACATGTAACTGAAGTGGGACTTGTGCTATTGCACATGGGTGACTTTGATATGTATCCCTAGATTAGATCTGTTTAATGAATTGTACTGTTAAACTCATGAACCGTTTCAGTGGGGAATTGACACTGAACATGCAAATTTACTGAAATTTCTTTTCAGTGGTGAGAACTCCTTGAGCAGGTACTTTCATGTACTTGACAGTGGTCTTGTATAAAGACTAAATCACAATTGCTCATGTGTGACCCGCACCTTGAAGGTCACAATGCAGCTTTGAAATCAGTTGTCTGCCTTCTCAACATACATCCTACAGAGGAATGAGCATGCATGTCAGATTGCATTTATTGTGAAGGTCCGAATGGTCAATTATGCTTGCAGTTACCAGCCTGTGCATAGGCAGGGCTTGCCATACTCTGTGCATGGGTGTACATGCTTTGTGCACAATTTTTATATATATATATATATGCAGTGCCAAATGGTCACAGTTATATCCACATTATTACAGTTTTTAAAGCAGACAAGTAAACACATTGTAGATCTGAAAACCCCTTTGATTTTTTTTTTGGGGGGGGGGGGTACAGAGCATGGTATGTGCGTAGAAGAATTACACTCATCAAAGGTGATCACATGTGCAAGAATGAAATTTTCATTGTGTGATTACTTTGTTCAATGGACCTTGTGATTTTAAAATTGAAGTTTGACATCAAAACAGTGATGGTTTGTGTGGTACAGTTTGATAGGAACAATATTTCCATAAAGGATGTTTTGTTTGTTCATTTTATGATTTGGACTTCCATGTGTATTTACATGGATAAGGAACAAAATGTGGATGAATATGTGACTGGTTGATAATGTAACACATTAAGCAAAAACGAATAATACAACAATTATCATGGTGCTTACAGAGGTAGATACCAGTTATGTAGTCAGCGTGATACAAAACCTGAATATGGAATACCTGTGATGTTTCATATAGTTTTATGAGTGAGTGATATATAGATGAGATCAATGTTGTATAGCAGACTAAAAAAAAAATAAATAAAAATAATTGCAATATAGGGCAAACTAATTAGAATGAAGAAAAGTTTGCTTGTTTTGAGCACTTCCTGTGGATTTGATTGTCTTCAAAAGGAGCAGGTTTTTGACCAGAGTGTATGTCCGTTCAAAATAAGATGGTGTATGAGGTTTTTGATAAAGGATCAAATGAAAACACAACACTTTCATTCATGTACAGTTTCAAAGATCAAACTGTAGATGTAATCCGAGTGAAAAACATAAAGCAAGTTGAGACAGAGCTCTCACTGTCTGAGACATTTAAAAGAAATCAATGCCATTTTGCTGCTGGTCACAAGATTGGGATGTCCTGGTCATTTTCATTTAAATATGGCTTTGTGATTTGGGTATGACCACATGGATTTTGATGACAAAGTGGCCTTGGAATGATATGCTTTATTTCACTGGAAGAAATGCACAAATTTTAGGGTTGTGGCAGTCTGCACACTTGTGTAAGAGTCATGACCGTGTGTATGCTTTTTCAAGGGTCATGGCAGTCTGTGCACACGTGTAAGGGCCATGGTGATGGTGCACACGTGTGTTAGGGCCCTGGCAGTGTGCACACTCATGTAAAGGTCATGACATTCTGTTTAAGTAATGTGGGGATTCCAGATGATTGTACAGTATAATACTAGTTTGGACCCAAAATGTGAGAAGTGACACAAGGTAGTTTGTCTGAAAGACTATGTAACACTTAGTGATCTCATGCTGATAAATTACTGTATTCATTGACACTTAAATCTCTATTTTTGCTAGTATGTTTGGTGGTACTGTGCATGTTTTGTGTTTGCCCAGTAAAATGTCTCAAGTGTGTTGCAATTTATGTAAGTTTATCAGATAGTCAAACAAGTTTGTTTACTCACTTGTATCCTAGGTTACACTTCATCTAAACAGACAGTTTGTTGTGTATATTCTTGTCTAAATTTCTGCAATCAAATCCCATTAAGGGATGTTAACCTGTGCCATGGAATGTAATAGATGTGTATCCAAACAGATACAATTAAACTGAATTACAAAGCATTTGTTCATTTGGAGGGGGGAAAAACTTCCCTTCTGATCAGTTTTGTTTCTGTCATGAAAGGCCACAGTTAGTTCACCACACACAAGAGATATTGCACTGGCACAGGGCACCCCATATACTGGTAATGGTGCACTGGCACAGGGTACCCCATGTACTGGTAATGGTCTACTGGCACAGGACACCCCATGTACTTGTAATTGTGTACTGGTGCAAGGCACCCCATGTACTGGTAATGGTGCACTGGCACATGGCACCCCATGTACTGGTAATGGTGTGCTGACACAGGGTACCCCATGTACTAGTAATGGTGTACTGGCACAGGACACCCCATGTACTGGTAATGGTGTATTCACACAAGGCACCCCATGTACTGGTAATGGTGTACTGACAGGGTGTCCCATGTAATGGGAATGGTGTACCAGCAAGGAGCACTTAGTGTAAAGATGTAATAAGTTGTAGGGGCAGCATTCCCCAGTTATTATAGTGGAGGGTTGCGTAACATAACATACAATCATCAAACCATGATCTTTACACTTCCAATAAAGTAGAAAATAAATGTTTAAGTAGGAATCAAGAGAACCATGTTATGTCAAAATGGAAGTAAAAATATATGTATGTAATTGGGTTCAATGGCACAAGCATTGTTCTTGGTACATGGATAATAAATTGTCCTTGGTACATGTGGAACAACTGATCTTGGTACTTCTATAATGGTCTTCATTGATACATGTATAAGGGTTGCCTTTGGTACATGTACATGTATATGGTCAACCGTGTATGTGTAAGAACTGCCCTCAGTATATTCTCATAATCCTCTTTGGTACATGTATAATGGTTGCCCTGGGTACCAGTATAATAGTCGCCCTCGTACCAGTCAAGTATTGTCCTGGGTAAATGTATAACGAATATTGTTTATATGTGTATAATGGTTATTGTCATCCGTGGTACATGTACAGTGGTGGTCCCTTGTGCATGTGTAATGGTTGACCGTCCATGGCACATGCAGCCTACAGTGGGGGTTACTGAATCCCTGTGAATCCTTAATTTTTGGCCAGAATGGGAAGCAACTGACATGTTAAGTATTACTATTCATTGATGTATACAGTGAGCATCTCCTACAAAACAAAATGTATTGCCAAGGCAGTACATTTTGGTGAGGGGAAAGATGATCACCCTATTACACAGTATATTAGGGAATGAAGATTGCATGTCATTTTTGGCTCTGCTGACCTTAGGTTACAGAGCTTATGCAGTTACTCCTCTGTCCTTCTAGCCATCCATCCATAAATTTTTGCTTGTGGATACAGTACAGTCCACATTTTTCAAGTTAGCTTTTTATAACTTTCAGGATTTACCAAGTGTGAAAATCTAGGTCAAGGTCGATATTGGTAGTGCCACCTATAGTATAACATGGGTGACATTGACCTAATTTCTCAATCACAGAGGGATGCGTATCAGGAAATGATTTTATTGTGGATGCCCATGCCATAATAAATTGAGATGGAACTGCAAAATTTGCATTAAATATGCATTAGACCAAGGGTCAAATTTTGTAGTTTGTTGTGTGACCTTGACCTATTTTACAAGGTCATTAAGTACTCAAGAAAAGGACAATAAATTCAGTATGTTGATAAAGAATATGAAATAATATTAAATGTACCACCAATGTGTGTGTGTTCACGTGGAAGTTTGATGTTGCGTCATAGATGACCTTGACTAATTTCTCAGGGCCATGGAGGGAATGCATTTCAAGAAATGAATTTTTGGTGATGAGTCAATAACTTTCCTTGTTGCATGCATTGGTCATGAGATTATATGTCAGCAGAGCGTCAGACCCATCGGCCTCTTGTTTACCCATCGGAGATGTTTACTGGCAATATTTGCAATTGTCAGGGACTTTTCCCCTATCTGCACCAACCATCATGCATGGATGTTGTCTGCCATTGGTCATATGACTACTGATGACATCACATTTCATGTAACAGTGTGATACAAATGCTGACAGGATGTGAAGGCCTCGTCCTTAGCAACCAGGTAACATGAGCAGCAATCAATGATGTAGTGCGAGCAGCAATCAATGTCGATTAACCAAACAGATGGATAGAAACTTAACAAAATTGAGATAAAAATATTGTATTAAAAAAAATTTGCCTTGAGAAATTGGAGGGTAATATTTTTGGACATCAACTGGAAGATCTTATTTTTTCCAGTATGACGCACTTTTGTGCAAAATAAAAAGTGCTCCAGACTAGGAAACATTGGCAGGTATGTACATGGGGTACTCCAGACTGCATCCTGCAGCCAATCATGTGACAGTTTTATGAAATAAAGATTTGTACAGAACAAAATGAGTGTTTTGTTTATGTCAGGTTGCTTGCCTCTTCTTCATAGGACATATACATACAGTCAACTGCAAGGATGAGAATTTTCCTCGTGTGGGAGGAATTCCTCCTTTTTAGAACTCTGTCTTGTCAGTCCGCTGAGCTTTTCACTGTATTGGTTGTCCTTCATCAACATCTCTGCTCAAGTAATTAAATGGTGGTGCTGTCATTTTCTTATTTTTAACAAAATGATCAAAATTCAGAAAAATCGGTATTAAAGGGGACATGTACATGTTAGCGACAATGATGATATACCCAAATTGAAAAATCAGAGATGGGGAATATCATCACTCAGTGAATACTTTAGTTTGATGTTTCCATATGCTACATTTCCACCAAGTTTCAGCAAAACCTCAATGACAGTTTTGGAGAAGTCAAAAATAGCTTTAAAACACAAAAATTTGTTTAGAAAAAAGGGGAAATAGAAAAAATCACAGCACCACCAGGTGAACAAACTGAAGTTTGGGGGTCCTCAGAAGTGCCCCTATGCAATTTTAAAGCAATTGGCATTATAGTTATGCAAAAGATTTCAAAATATGACATAAAATATCGTAATTTCAAAATCACAGGAGTGTGACTGAACAAAATTGGTAGAGACTGACCCAAGGTACATCCTCACCAAATTTGTGTGAAAAGCCAATCCTAAGCTGCCTTCACATTCAACCCATAAGTCCTATTCTGGTCTACGGGATGAGGATTTTGGAATGAAAAAAAATGTGACTTTCATTGCAATCCCTATTGACTTGCATGTTAATCAATAGGAATGCATGCATTATTTGATAGGAATCCAAACTGAAAAAATCAGAGGTCTAGAGTGTCACCACCAAGTTACCAATTTTAACTCTCCCACAGGCTACATTGCAACAAAGTTTCCAAAGAGGTTGAAAGTTTTGGAGAAGTCGAAAATGGGGAAAACATGCGAAGTCTTTATAAATGGAAGAAAAAAATCACAGGTCCACCTGTTGAGCAAATTCAGGTGGGGGGGTCCTCAGAAGCGTTTCCTCTGGAACTTCAAAGCAATTGGCTGAGCAGTTTCCACGAAGAGTTTGTCCAAAAAATTAAAAATCACTAGAGCATGACAATCTGATAGAAACCCACCCAAGGTACATTCCCACAAAGTCTGAAGTGGATCTGTTTTGGAGGAATCAAAAATGTTAATTTCTATTGTAATTTCCATTGACTTGCATGGTAATCAGTAGAAATTCACACATTAACCATCAGGTACCCGGAATGAAAATTTGTTAAAAGATCAGGGATCCTAAGTATCACCACCTAATGAACAACTTGGTTTAACCCTCCCACAAGCAACACTTCCGCCAAGTTTCAAAACAATCTGAGTGAGAGTTTTGGTGAAGTTGAAAGTAGCAAAAACAAAAAATATTTTAAAAATGGTAAAAAAATCGCGGTGCCACCTATTGAACAATTTAAGGTCTGGCAGTCCCCAAAAGTGTCCTTATGCAATTTCAAAGCAATCAGCTTAGCAGTTAAAGAGATTCACAAAAAGATAACCCCAAAAAAATCATTAAAAATTTAAAAATCCTGGGATCATGCCCATTTGAACAAACTTGGTATAAACCCACCCGATGTACATTCTTTCCAAGTTTAAAGAGAATATGGCCTGTGGTTTTGGAGTTCTGATTGTGAGTGGATGACTGACCATGCTATAAGCTCAGTTCACTGACAAGTCTGTGGAGTTCAGAATTCATAAAATGTCCAAAATCACTGGCCTATTAAATTTGAACAAATTTGGTAGAGATCCACCTAAGATAAATCCCCACCAAGTTTGAAGTGGATCTGGCTAATGGTTTTGGATAAGAAGTAAAAAATGTGAATTGAGGATCGACGTTGGACAACTGACCCTCCAATAAGCTCAGCTGACTGATAAGTCTGCTGAGCTGAAAAAAAAATATATTAACAGCCCAATATATGTTGCCGATACATTTTCACTTGAAACAAGAACTGGAAGCAAGTCAGGCTTTTCATGACTGCTTCCTTGGCTTTTTGTGACTTGCTTCTTCCATTGTCAGCTGAACTAGGAGTCTTCATTTTTAAATGCAAGGAAGTATTCTTCTGGGGCAGGGAGGAGGGTAATCAAAAAAAAAAAAAAAAAATACTTCATGTATTCTTCTGTTGAACCATCCAAAGTCCCATAAATTGTAATTGCAAGGAATACAGTATATAAGTACATGTATTATACATGTACTATAAAGTTGCATATAATTATGAACTAAAACTGGAAATCTTAAGCCTTTTCAAAGCCCAAGTTTATAAAGCCCAAGCTGTGTCCTACCACCTACCACCTGAAACTCCTAAAGTGCCTGCATTGTTTAAATCCATAACATTTTGACACTATGCACTTGGCTTAAAATTTAAGGTTACAATGCCCAAAGCAAAATGATACAAGTAAAATTTGAGTCAGATCGTGATCATGCACTCATGACCTTATGAAAACACTGTGAGCTGCATGTCAAAGTTTCAATCAGGTCTCCCACACAGACTTGCTAGGAGACCAACAGCCTGATGGCTCCCCCTGGAGGGCACAACACCACATTGCCCTCCAAGAAAGTCTGCTGGGACAGCAAGTTACATTGGGGAGAAAACAGACAGATTGTTTTTTGGGTTCTTTGTTTTGTTTGTTTGTTTTTGGGGGGAGGAGGATAGAACTATATGAGAGTATCAGCACTGTTACACGTGTTTGAACAATTGGAACAATCCAAAGTTACATTGGAACAGTCCAATAAATCAGATGTGTCCTGTGACAAGCAATTGTGAAGCTGATCCATACCAGCCATATTTCCCTCACAAGGCTTCAGTAACACAAGATGAAAGGCATATCAATTTCAACAGACTTTACTGCAAATAATGAAATGCAACCACGTTGGATGAGTAACATGAGGTCACAAAACAACCTGCATAATGCAACAAGGCATACAATTTGATCTTCATAAAATTCATAAATGTCAATCAGCCACACCTGATGAGTGATGAGGGGCTGAACTGAAGGGTGACAGTGTTGTCAAATAGCTATTGTATATTTACTATTGAAAGTACAGACTTCCACCCTCATTGCCAAATAAACAATTCCAATACTGCAGCACCTCCACCTCTAATGCCAAGATTGTTGCGTGCATTTTGCAGGAATAGGAGGTATTCATATTTAGCTATTAATTGCAGACCTGCTCTGGTCCACTCAGTTGCTAGGCAACAAAACTATGCCACTGCCACGATGAAGGCACTTGTACCAGTCATGTTACAATTTAGAAATAATACTTTTTCTACCAGGCAAACAACATTTCCTCAATACAAACACTTTTTTTTACTATCTTGTTTGTTTTGATACTTAGTGAATGACTTTTCTTATGCTTTTTGCTTTCTTGAGCTGTTACTTCTATCACCGAAGCTCATTTGGCCCTGGTAAATACAGGTACCTGCCCTCCTTTCTATTAATATCCTTGCTGCAGCTTAGGTGGCAGCACAGGATCACGGTTAATATGAATACCTCATATTAATAAAGGTACCCTGCATTAAAATGGTAGGCCAACACACACTGCTTATAAAAATTGCTTTCATCCAGATATCCACATGCCTAGTGTAAAGTTTGCATCCTAATCAAATGACTGGCAAGTGATGCATGAGCTAGGAGCTGAAACATCATCAACATAAGCTGGGAAATGCACATACATAAAAAAATATACCACTGACCCAGGCTGAGTACTCACTTAGACTGGATGCACCCTAGAAGCACCCCCCCCCCCCCCGACTTTTCATGTTACAGACGCCACATAAAGTCATTTTACCCATTATTTGTGCAAAAATAGTTTTGGATGGACAAACTGGACCACTGATGGTACTAATATACACACTCTGCATACGTACAGACTGCTTTCATTTTAAATAGAGAAAAATCAAAGTGCTATGTGTCACAAATGCCTCGTTTAATCCCCATATTTTTGACATTGGCATGGTGTGCTACATAGACATGCTATACTGTATAAACTAAACATATATGAAGCTAAACATGTACAAATTGACTGTACCCATACTGACCTGTGTCTTGTATCATCTTATACACATGAGATATCTGCTGATGCAGTACTGGGATCTCATCATACCCCATGCACATGAAAAACCTCTGTGTGTGTGGTGTGTGTGGTGTGTGTGTGTGTGTGTGTGTGTGTGTGTGTGTGTGTGTGTGTGTAAGTAAACTTATACAATCGACTCCGGCCATACTGGTATCTTATCATTCACCACACACGAGATACCTTCTGTATTGTTCCTACAGATCTACAGATGCTGTATTTCAACATCCATGCATAAACAACAGACTGTAACATGATCGATCAGCATTTAATATTGAAGTCCATATCAAACCAAACTGAATACCATTGCACTGCTTCCCAAGCCCTGCATGTGGAAACTTGGACACTTCAGTATTGACCTTATGTGTAATTTGCCACGACAACTGCATGCCAATGACACACTGACAAAATTACAATTTTTGCGTCGAATCGATCGTTCCACAATATTAAAGCAAATGTACTTTTCGACAAGTACATGTAGCTATATAATTACTTATGATCACAACTATTGATATTTTCTTCATGTTGCTGCATTGCATATTTGACAAATAAATGATAAATTAAAATGTCACTTACAGTAAACATCAAAGAGATCTTACTCTGGCACCAGTGGAGGTTGCTAGTACATGTAATGGAAATAAATCTTATGCACAAACAAATGCTCACATCTGCATCATATGTGAGGGCACACATGTAATTAATCCTATCTATGCGACTCATTTTCAGTCATTACACAGTCCAGCCACTTGACCATCTTAAGTCACTCAATGAGCATGAGGGAAAACCTGCTTGCCCCAGAGTTGATCTTATATTGGCTTTCTTTTGACTGACATCTTTTCTGATATGAACTATACCAATGTTGATGCTGGATTGTTCAGAAACTGCTCAAACTATGAAGAACTGTTCGAAGTTGGACATGCACATTTTTTAATGCTTCAAAGGCCAGCCATTCCACTCCTGCAGACCCTCTACCTGACCACCCTCCCCCCCCCCCCCCCCCCCCCACAATACCCTGTTACTGTCATGTTACAAATTTTAGTATATAGTTCAGTAGTTCAGGAGGACCATGGCAGGGGGCCAAGGAGTTCCAGAAAGATGAGACAGAAGAATGAAAAGATCCAATGTATCCTTACTACAAGATTTGACTAGTAAAACATTACTTCACATGAAAAATTGACATGTGGTACAAGTTATGCTTAGCTGCACTTGCAAAATCAAATGTTATGCTGCAGCTATGGAAAATAATAATCTATTGCAAATACAGGTTTAAGAAATAGTCCTTTTTTTTAGCTTTAAACTTGCCACAGCATTGTGGCTGTCAGTTTTCTTAAAAAAAAAAAAAAAAAAAAAAAGTGTCCAAAGGAAACAGATGGCTCCATCTGTCATTGCCCCCATCAGTGTTGGAAAGAATACGGCATGTAACTGGTGTAAGACCCCAAATACTTTTTGAGATACATGCATCACAAATGTGACAAGTCTAATGTCAATTCAACATTTTCCCTAAGTTTATTAATAATTAATTAACACAAGATAATTAATCCAAGGGAGAAACAAACCCCAGGTGCACACTTTCATATATTGACGACGTTTCCACATAGTTTCTGGTCAAACCTCAAATACTTTTTGAGATACATGCAACACAAATGTGACAAGTCTATAGCGTCGAATCAACATTTTCCCTAAGTTAATTAACAGTTAATTGACACAAGATGATTAATCCAAGGGAGAAAGAAACCCCAGGTACACACTTTCATATATCGACAGATGTTTCCACAAAGTTTCATGGTTGTACCTCAAATGCTTTTGGAGATATGCGCAATACAAATGTGACAATTTTAATGTTGGGCAGATGAACAGAAGGACAAGGGCAAATCTATATGCCCCCTTCCCCCTGGTGGGGGCATAAAAATTGTCAGTTAGACCTTGGAGGAATTATGGACCATAATTCCTCCAAGGTTAGACCTAAATCACTTGAATGAGTGAAAGCTCCACTCATCAAGAGATGTCACCTGCCATCACCAGACCTATCATACATGGCACACAGAACATGTCAGGTGATCCCCCTTAACCACTGGCACCGTCTTGGGATTCACATGTTCTTGGCTTATTCCCTTCTTGTGGTGAATAGATCATTAGCTTTTCACGCGATGCAGGAATCAACAAGAGCAGTCACATTGCATAAGATTAATACATAGCCAGTGCCTTACGAGAGGTCAATATGACACGTGCATATTAATTTCCCACCACGAAGCACAGGGTTTACGCCTCTCACCCAAGCTAGGATACACGCGGGCATATCAATCACACACAAGGCTACAAGCCTACATATCCTGTTCTCACAAAATTAGTCTTTCTGATAAGTTTAACTTTACAAATATACCAAAGTCATATTCACTTAGTGCTTCCTAAATGAGAAACAGGAATAAATTTTAATTTGTATGTACTTAGTATTCTTTATTTCCAAAATATTAGCAATATCCTGCTTCCCCGCACAGGCAACGGCCTGTATCTCACCACGCAAGACTATGCATGGTTACTAAGACAACTCGGTATGTAGTTGTGGCAGGAAATTAATATGCATGCCTCGTATTGATCTGTAGGTCTCAATAGTATAGGAAATGTGGGCACAGGAAGTGTTTTCTGTGAGGGAAGTCAAAGGTCAAAGTCACAGTGACGTAATTTGACATCTTACTTGGTGCCATGCTGCATGGAGCATGTATGTGTGGTATTCACAGGTCAGATCTTGCTTAGTTTGTGGTAAATTATTTTACCATGTAGCTTTACATGTCAACTGTCCACATATGTACAGGGATACTACAGGCTCTAGGTGTGTTTGAAAAATATGTAGTGTTCACATGTATGTATGGCAAATAGGTCAGGATTGACCTTTCTAGAATTGTCAATAAAATTACCTTTACCTACCTACCTACCTACCTCAGTGTTGGCTCATGACCAGAGGTTCCAAAACTCCTAAATTTTCAGGAGATCTCCAAAAATTTAACTAATTTCTTTAAACGACTCCCGATCTTCCAAATCCTGAAAAAAACTCCCGAATTATCATTATTTTTTTGTAAAAAGAGTTGACATTTTGCATAAATTGTTTTGTGTTGCGTTTTTGTGTATTTACAGCTGTTAACCTTATGAACACGGTAGACCAAAATTTTGGCCCACACATATGTAATTTGCATATAATTAACATAATAAAAGCTGAACAGCACAAACTATACTGTTATGATATGTCTTGGTCCAATAATTAAGTTAGTTGATAAGTATGTCTCGTTTTTTTATGCCCTAAGGAGCGGGTAGATACCAGCAGGTGGCAAATGACCTTGTAACGGAGTCAAAGGTCATGTGCTTTTCATCTTTAGCCAACATGGCGCATATAGCTTTGCATGCCTAAGGTTGTTTATCAGAGTCATAATTATGAAATACAAGTGTATAACACGCAACTGGTGATATAATGTACACGAATATCAAAATGTAGCTAAGGACCTCTGACTTTATTATCTGGTCTTGCCTCATTAATATTTTTACTTATTTGGAAAACTATAAGCCCTAAATGAAAAATTTCTTAAAAAATATGAACTTTTTCTTCAAAAATTATATTGTAGTCATTTTGAATATCAAAATATATGCTAATTAGCTTACATAATATTGAAAAATAATGAATTATATTATGTACATAATAATGCTGTTTGTAGTCTGAGGATTGCAAAAATATATAACAGTATATGTTTCAAGTCAATTCCAGAAGCAAATCATAATTTAAATATACATATGCCAAATGGATATGTGTAACCATGGTAACATGCCAGGATCCCAGGGTTCAAAAGGTTAAAAAACTGACTGTGGTTAACAGCATTTTAAATGTGTTTTCCTATATCCTTTCTTACAGCTTATTTTTTGGAATTTTAAACCACCAGAATGCACCATTTTAACTGTATATTTACAAAAATGTCTCATGTCGAGAGGGGGGCACGCAATCTCCTGAATTCATACTGGTAAATCAGAAATATCTCCTGAATTGGGAGAAAATAACTTAGAACCTCTGCATCAAACACCATTAATACTAAGGAGTATCCACACATCAAATTGGGTATCTAGTTCTTACAGCATGGGAAAGATGGCCCACACAGGTATTTTCTATTGCCAGGTCACATGTCAATGTAGCATAATTTTGGTATGTGACACACTGGTATGTAAAAAAGTGTCCACACACCAAGTTTGGTGACTGTAAGTATTACCCCATAGGAAATATGGCCCAGACATGCACTTCCAGACAGGACAGACGGACAGAGTGTAAACCTGCAGTCTTTGCAGATCCTCGGGCTGATGTAGGACTGTAGACATTGAAAAAAATCAAATTCCTTACAAAATGTCCACTTTATTGAAAAAAACATGTCCAGTCCAAGCTCATTTATTTTGCAGTACAGGAGAGACCATTATTTCAATTCTCAGAGAAGCCATGCTCCACCTGCAGCAAGACTTTCAGGCAAAGCAAAAACCTCTGACTATGATCTTTTCCAGTTTTAATAGTGAGACTTAACAGACTTACATATTGTCCCATTTAATGCTTTGTGTGCCCAGCCAATTTTGACTATATGAGACTCCAGTTCAGATCTATATTTCAAACATTATACCATTGTCCTTACATAATTTTCAGTATTTTAAAATAAAAACACCTTTTTTCTTCTTTTGCAAGAATAGTGTGAGAGGTGCTTACAATGGCAGGGGTGCTAAAAGGGAATAACAGGGTAGCTCAAAATAAAGATCATTAAATCCTAAACCAATATATAGAGGAGCTTTAAATATTAAACCGACCAGCCCATAGAAACCATGCAAGACTCATGAAACATTCACGCAAGACAAGGAATGTGTGGTACTGCATAAATAGATGATATATGGCAACTTTAATTTTTTGGGGAAAAAAAATCATATTAACACACAAGATAAATAATTCCACAGTCTGACTCAGCATTTTATCCATGGCAAGCAAACTACAGGAATATCATAATTTTATGAAATTAGTCCACATGGCTAACAGAATACATAGCCCTTTGCACATTACACATCTTATTCATGAAAAGCAGTGTTACAAAACAAAACCACGCCCATCAAACTACACAACAATGAATGCAAACTAACCAAAATATACCTGGATATATAATTTTAACAAGTAACTTCAACACCATGCACTTTTAATATGTGCAGAATATATATGGTAAATTTTCAACAACAAAAGGAAAAAAATAATAGGTAGAAAGTTTGTATTTGTGTTAGAATTTAAACAAGTCCATCTATGGGCCACAGATAGTGGCAATGCCTCCAGATCTACATTGTACAAATCTACAGAATTAAAACACTTGCTACGAACAAAAAAATTTAGCTACAACAGAGGCAGCAGATAGCATTTGACATGGATCCATGAGTACTTTGACCACCCTCGAGCACAAAAGGATTGTTCATTTAAAGTGTAGATAATTTTGAGAAAACATATAACCTCTGATTAAAATGCATGTTTCCCAATGTCATGCAAGAAATTTGCTGGCACACTACCAGCTTTAATTGTCCTGCATTAAATGTGAATGTCTATCTGTTAATTTGAATCAACTCATCATTCCAGAGGCTACGGTCAAGGAACAGCGACCTTAAGGACATGGAGAACAACCTGACAGACCAAGTATAAAAAAGTAAAAAGTTTACCAATTTTGTCCATGGTTTGGCATATAGTGGGCAACACCCATTGCTGTCTTTTCAGATTTATCATCCTTTCATTTTGTTTTCATGTACAGGTACATGTACACTTTTTTTCCTTGTCCATTTATGTTAACCAGGCTTACTACAATGCTATGTGTACTCAAAGTGTACCAGCTGGGTCTAGGCTGTATGGAAAGTGCATGGCAAAAACTCGTGCTGACAAGAACACTAGATGGTAGTCGCTGTCAATTTACTACAGCAAAATTTTTTCTTTGAATAATGCTCTCCCTTGTCAATGATCCAAGAGGATAAGAAAAGGTAACTGATATGCACTGGGGAATTCCCATCCCTATTTCAAACAAATCTTTCAATGCTGTCAACAAAAATCTCCTTGGTGGCAACTTCAGTGTTCGATCGCTCTAGCTTTCTCTTAGGTAATTGTGTGGTATTCACATACAGTGCCCCCCCCTCCCCCACTCTTGTAAGGCTCCTCTCAGCTGAGGCCACCCCACTTAAAAGACCACCATTCCTGCACAGAAAGCATTGAAAGTATTGCATTTCCATTATACTGTCCCCTTCTAGAGAGACCACCCTCTTAGAAAGCCACTTTGGGGCTGCATTTCGGGTGGTCTCATTAGAGGGGGCCACTCTTCTATAATGTGTCATCCCTGATGCTTGGAATTCAATATGATGAAAAAGGTAAGCAACATGAATTTTGATCCAATTCACAGCTGGTGTTAATGAGTATTTGTTCCCCCCAGGAACAACCATTCAGCTAATATTTTTACCTCGGGAGAATGGATATATATATGTTCCCACCTCAGAATGTTTGTTCTCTGTCATACAAAGAGACGAATATTCACAGAATATTACATGTAGTTCCCCTTCCTTTAAGTTATATGCAATTTCCATTGACTTGCTGATCACTTGTAAGGCCAAATTTTCCAAATTTTTGCTACACTTTAGGGAACCAATATATTGTTCATCATAGTAAATGTTCTATTTCAATGCACAACTTCCCTTGGTTCTAAAATTTTCTGTATAAACACACTTCTTATCCTTTAAATTCCTTTTTAATTATTTTCTTTCCACTTCATGAAAGTCTCTTTTTAGGTCTGTGGACTTGTCAGTCAGCTGAGCTATAGGATGGTCATTTGTCTGTCCTCCATTTGTCCTCTGTTGTTTTTGACATCTCTAAAAACATTGGTTGAATCCTCATCAAACTTGGTTGTGGATCTACCTTCAGTGACAGTCTTTAAGCTCATACAAATGATCATGTGCTGGTGATTTTTTATTTAAATATGGAGGGGGGGGGGGGGTCCTTGTACATTTTTTGTTTCTTTTCTGATAACATTTGGCAAGTTTGGGGGGTTGACATTAAGAATTGTCCAGGACAAGTACAACTGCAATATGGGCAAGTAAAACTTCAGAAGCCTACAGACATTTTAATATTGGACTTGCCCAGATTTCTTCAAATGTTGAAAAGGGGTACTCATAAAAAATCTGAATGTCAAGCCCTGTGCTTAGAAACTGCACAGGGACACCTCTAGACATCCCTAGATCTTAACTTGTTCAAAAGTTGAGGCTGCAATAATTTTTTTTTTCTGTCAAAAAGTACATTTGTATTTTTGTCATTTTCAAGAACTTCTGAACCACAGGCTGGATTCTTTTCAAACTTAGCAGAAATGTAGCTTTACTCTATCTCCACCAAGGTTGAAATTCCTCAATGTTTGGAGAGAGAACATAACAAAGTCCTATCACAAAATCTTGCATCCATTTTACAGTGGCCCCCTATGGCCCACCTGTTGTCTCCTGGAGGTACCTTGCCTGAGGGACTTCCATAGGTTATACTAGAGACTCCATAGATGTTTGATTTTAATTACAATATCGGTTGCTGGCATCAGCCTACGTACCACACCCGAGTTTCCTGCTAGAATTTTATTCTAAGTACAACATGGCTGGTGGTACTGGCGTCTCTCCAGTAGATATGCAGCGCAAGACTTTCTGGTGGTACTGTAGCATGATTATAATAGGGATACCAGTACACATGGATTGTTTTGTCCAAAATGATTGACCATATCCACTTCAAACAGTACATCGGCATGATGACCACAGGGATACTAGTGTACATACACATGTATGTAGTCTAGTCAGAAACCATTGACCATACATACTTCAGATTTGGTGGGGTTATTCTTTGTGCAGGTCTCTATCAAGTGTTTTCATATAATTTTATGGTCATGTTCTTGTGATTTTTGTATTTCATGATTTTTTTTTTTAAATTTCTGGGGAAAATTTTGAAAAATCTTCGAAACCACTTGGCCTACTGCTCTGAAATTACTGATGAAAAACTTCTTGGCACCCTTGGAACTTAATTTGTTCAACAGACAGCACTGAATCTTTTTTTTTTTTTAAATAATAATTTCAATACATTTTATGTGTTTTTGTAATTTGACAAGTTTTCACTCAAACCAGAAGCTGGGTTCCCGCTGGTCAGCATTTCCCCCCTAGTTGCCCTCTAGGAGAGAGTACTGTCATATCCTGATGGTTAACAATTTTTGAATCACATAATAATCGGCAAGAGAACACGTTAGCCTGATTATAATAGGGATATTAGTGCATATGCATGGACACAAGACTTCTCTAAAACTGTGACCTACACCCACTTCAAAGTAGGAAGGATGTACTTGTATTTTTGTACAGCTTACATGAAGTTTCTTCAAATGCATCACTCTGCATTGATTTTTGGATTTGATGAAATGCTTTTTTGGGAGACAATGCTAAAAATTTTATTCTCTAGAACTACTTAATCAATGGCTTTTAAATTACAAATAAACAACTTTGGATAACCCCCAGATCAAGGTGGAACTTATTCTGGGTTGAAAGTATAAATGTCAGCTGAGGAGGGGTTGATCATATCAGCCTCTTGTTTATATACTGTGTGAGGTATATCATATCTTCATCAAAAGCATTACATACAAAGGTACTCATTCTACTTCTCTACAGTGATGTGGAACTAAAATTCAACAAATATTTGTGCCCCATAGCTGATGTAAAAATAAAGATTCCAAAGACTACAATATCCCAACTCATGTGAAGAAACAAGAGGCCCATGGGCCTGATACTCTGCTGACACATAATCAGATGGCCATTAAAAAAGAATTAAAATCCTAAAATGCAATTCCTCTGTAACATTGAGAAAGTAAATCTAGGTCATCCACACTCTGCAATTTCAAACTTCCCCATGACATGCATCTGTGGTACATTTAGCATTATTAGCTGGACTCTTTCTTCTTGTCCTCTACTAAAGTGCTCAATGACCTTCAAGAATATGTCAAGGTCACCAAAAATGAAACAAAATTAGACCAATGGCCTCACGCATATGTGGTGTAAATTTTGCAATGTCATCTCTATTCATTATCACAAGAAAAAAATTCACGAAATGTATTCCCTCCCATGACCTTGAGAAAGTAAGTCAAGGTGATCCATATTATGCAGTATCAAACTTCTTACATATGATGCACATTTGTGGTACATTTGGTATCATTAACCTTACTCTTTTTTTTTTAAAATATTGAATTCAATGTGTTTTTAACACATTTTAGTCCAGATCTTCCATAGCCCTGAAGTTGACATGACCAAATGTAAAGGCGCATCTGTCTTTTTGCATGATCCCATTCCAACCCAATTTGGCCATATTATTGGAGAACTCTTTGAAAAACAGAATTCGTTGAATTCTCAAACTTGGTCCGCATATTACATATTATAGGTGCATGGTGCCATCAATATTCATAGCAACCTTGATTTTCATATCTTTTATTCCTGACAGTTATGGGAAGATAACTTGAAAACTGTGGACTAGATTGCATTCACTGAAAAAGTTTATGAACAGATGGAAGGGCATGATGGATCTTTTAAGCTTGGCAACCATGGGCAAGCAGAGCTATTAAAACAGAAAGGGGAAAAACAACAGTGTATGTTGGGGGAACAAATATTTGTGAGTGGAACAAGTATCTGAACAAGAAAGAAAAAGCAATAGGCCCATGGGCCTAATACTCTGCTGACATAATGATATAATCTGATGACTATCACCAAATATTCCATTTCCTGAAATGCTTTCTCTCCATGACCTGGAGACAAGATCATCCACATGATGCAACATCAAATTGTTAGCCTTCTTACTTTTCAACATGTCAAATTTAATGTCCTGTACTACATACTACCTTGAACAAGAGGGCTGTGTGAACAGCCCGTGCCTCAGCTGATCTTGATATTCATCACACTTGCAGCTCTATGAACTCGGGAAAGGATCAAGGACACCGTGTTCTGAGTAAGTCTGACCTCTATAGAAGAACACTTACATGTGCAACATCAAAGTTCAAGTAGTTCTCATGTTATAATGAAGAGTAAAATTCATGTATGTTGCACTGTGACCCCACAAACGAGGTCAAGGTCATTCATGTACTGTCTCAGCATGACCTTCATACAGAATAATTAACATGTGTAGCTAACTCAAAACAAATCTCAAGTTATCAAGTAAACAGTAAATTTCGTGTCAATTTTCCTGTGAATTAGCATTAGATTGCCCATTGACTTACATAGTAATCAATAGGAAAGCTGCATTGAACAATAAGTACACGAATTGAAAATCCTTAAAAATCAGGAATCCAAAGCAGAGCCACCTAGTAAACAACTGTTTGACCCTTCCACAACAACATATCCATCACATTTCAGCTAAATCTGAGGGATGGTTCTGAGAACAAGTGAATAATAGCAAAACCTTACAAAAAATTCATAAAAAAGTTGCAGCGCCACCTGGTGAACAAATTGGGAACTAGGTGTCCCCGGGAGTGTCCATGTACGATATCAAAGCAATTGGGAGAGCGGTTTCAGAGAAGAAGAATTTTGAAGGTTTGCCCCCAAAAAGAACAAAAAAATTCATACAAAATTAATACAGCATGACCATTTGAACGCACTTGGTAGAAATCCACCCAAGGCACATCCCCACCAAGTTTGAAGTAAATCTGGTCAATATTATTCAAGTTATGATCATTACAAGAAATTCCCATGTTAAACTTTCCAATTAAAACTTTTGTAGAGATTTTTGAAAAAAAAAAATCATAAAAAAATCCAACACTCATTGGAACAAACCTGGTAGACACCCACCCAAGGTACATTGCCACCAAGTTTGAAGTAAATCTGGATGACGGTTTTGGAGAAGAAGTCGAAAATGTAAATTAGCATTAGAATGCCCATTGACTTACATGGTAATCAAAAGGAAAGGTGCATTTACCCCAAAGGAGCCGAATTGAAAAAATCATTTAAAATCAGGAATCCGCAGCATTCCCACATAGTGAATAACTTTGTTTGGCCCTTCCATAAGGAACATATCCACCAAGTGTAAGCTTAATCTGAGTGACGGTTCTGGAGAAGAAGTCGAAAATAGCTATAACACACAAAAATTCATAAAAAATTAGAAAAAAACTGCAGCGCCACCTGGTGAACAAATTTACAACAAGGAGTCCCTAGGTGTCTTCCAGTGTGATATCAAAGCAATTGGGTAAGCAGTTTAGGAGAAGAAGATTTTTTAAGATTTGTCCAAAAAAAAAAGAACGAACAAAAAAATTCATTAAAAATCCAAAAATCACTGGAGCATGAACATTTGAAACTATTGGTAGAAACCCACCCAAGGTACATTGCCAACAAGTTTGAAGTTAATCTGGATGACAGTTTTGGAGAAGAAGTCGAAAATGTGAATTAGCATTAGAATGCCTATTGACTTCCATAGTAATCAATAGGAAAGCTGCATTGACCGACAAGTACCCTAATTGAAAAAATCGTTAAAAATCAGGAATCCGCAGTATTCCCACAAAGTGAACAACTTTGTTTGACCCTTCTAGAAGGAACATATCCACCATGTTTCAGCTTAATCTGAGTGACGGTTCTGGAGAAGAAGTCAAAAATAGCTATAACACAAAACAAAAATTCATAAAAAAATTGCAGCGCCACCTGGTGAACAAATTAAGAACTAAAAGTCCCAGGGAGTGTTCCTGTGTGATATCAAAGCAATTGGGTGAGTGGTTTTGGAGAAGAAGATTTTTTAAGATTTACCAAAAAAGAACAAAAAAATTCATTAAAAATCCAAAAATCACTGGACCGTGACCACTTGAACAAACTTGGTAGAGACCCACATCTCCACCAAGGCACATCTCCACCAAGTTTGAAGTGGATCTGGCTGACAGTTTTTGAGAAGAAGTCGAAAATGTGAATTGTGGACGTCGGACGGACGACGGACCCTCACAAAACCTCAGCTGACTGACAAGTCAGCTGAGGTAAAAACTGACCAAGGTCCCCCAAAATTTTATCATTTAAAACCTAATGTATATTTGGTGTGAATTTACAAGTTTCATCTCAGTGGTCATGTTTTAATCAAAATAATGAATATAATGCACTTTTAATACCTGGAATGCTAGTTCCAAATAACACCACCAGTGACACAATCATGACACCATATGTCATACTTTAAGCTGTACAATATTCCTGTAATGGTATATTGATACATGTGCACAAGTTTAGACATAATGACCATAACAAAAAAAACTGAACATTAAATGAAATGTATTCCCTCTGTGACCGTGAGAAAGTAGGCCAAGGTCACACATATTATGCAATATTAAATTTCCATATATGATACACATTCATGCTACATTTGGTACTGCTTGCCTTCTTATTTCTTTACATATAGAATTTAGTGTCCATCATTGCATCTTAAATGACCTCGAAAATTCCATCCATGTCATTCAAAATTTGACCACTGGCCCAACAGAAGTTCCGTGCAAATTTTGAAGCTGCATCTCAATTCATAATCAAAATAATGAATTAAATGTACTTTTTTCCACCTGTAATTTCCACTTAATACTACCAGTGGTGTCACCATAATTCCACACTGTGACACACCAGACTTTCGTTTGTATTCCTCCTGTGACCTCAAGAATTAGGTCAAGGTCACCCACATCATGCAACATAAAAATTCCACATATGATACACATTTGGTATCATTAACCTTATTATTCCTCCATATACTGAATTTAACGTGTTTTTCAACTTTCTTCTGGTCAGTATCTTTTGTAATACTACAGATCCTACCACCGAATTTCAATGGATTTTAGTCTTTTTGCCTGATTGACATCCCTACCAAGTTTTGCAATGATTTATGAAAAACTTCCTAAAAAAAGGCATTCTCAATATTTTCACGTGTTGGCATGAATATTACATAATACCATAGGTGACACCACCAATATCAAACTCGACCCAGATGTTCATACTCTTGACAAGTCCTGAAGGTTGTATGTAGCTATACTGAAAACTGTGGACTTGCATGCTAAAGTTTATGGATGGACTGATGGACAGACAGACATGAGTGATTGCACAAGCCCTGTGACCTATGGTCAGCAGAGCTAAACACTTTATGATGGGGAACAAACAAGTTTTCCCATGTATTTATTCCTGGGGGCAAGGAACAGTCGTCCAGGAAATATTTGGCTGACCCAAATATTCTCTGACACCAGGTTTGAACTTGTGCAAAAACTGTTGAGATGGGCATGGCAGTGGGGAGACTATGATGTACCATCAATTGTGGCTTTTTCACAGACACAAAAAAAATGTAAACCGTACAAACTACATCCACAAAATGAAAACTGTGTGTATTATATGATTATGATTGAAGCAAAGCTGGTCCCAAAATTCCAGAAAATTTTCATACTGGCAGCAAGGGGCCAGAACTCTTGATTGCACAATGAACTGCAAGTGACACGTGTTCCAGACTTATAAAGAGCTGAGACACATACTCAAACCAAACTTGTACATGCCATTTGTCATTTTTGCATCATTTCTGAATTTTGATTGCAGGTTAAAGTTGTTCTGGGCGGGACAGGAAAGCCATCCTCGTGGTCATTACTCGAATATGTGTGTCTCCAGGATAGCTCACTCATTATTACTGTCACAAGAACGGACTTTCCATTTCTTGTTTTACAAGATTTTATTTACCTTACTCAATAAACAGTCATCAGCAAAAACAGTACAGAAGATCTTGTCAAGGTTTAGATGTAAATCTACTTAAAAGATACAACCCCACAAAACTGTGTATGGTTATTCAGGTATTCCACTCTGCATAATCTACTGACCATCTCCTCAAGCAGTGACCCAATCCCAAAAATTAAGCTAAGTCAGTCATCAAACTTTACCATTTCACCCAGTTTATATCTGTTTTTTTTTTTTTTTTTTTTTTAACGTCAGGAATAGAGTTCCTTGATCATGTTGATGATATAAAACACCAAATCATTTTTTTTCTTTTTCTAAGCCATTGAGCAAGAAAAGTTTGTGGATGAAATACATGTGAGGCATCTCATCCATTTTACATCAACAGTGAGGAACAGGAAATTCAGTAAAAATAGTTCAGGATACAGGTAATTTTTGAGATCCAACATGGAAGAGCAACTGTCACAGACTTGGATTCAGTTTTATGATGGAAGTGACCAGCCATCAGAAACTTCCAGAACTGGTGTGGCTCACTTCAGACCATTTCTTCCCCTGTAGCCAGACTGAATGCTACAGAGACTCCTCCTTGATAACTCTGTATTCAAACTGGTGACCCTTCCATTGTTCTTTCTCTTTCTTGTCACAACAACTCCTGAAGAGCTGGTACCGAATGGCCATCTGAACTTTCTCCATGGCCTGTGGGCACGCTCTCACTAGCTCCTCTTTCTCCACCCGGTACAGGTGTTCGGGCTGAAGGATGGGGTATTTGATGAGACATAGTATCTCGGCTAAAACAGTCTGCTCCTTCCGCTCGGGTTTATGTTTCAGCCACTGGATTGCTGCCTGAAACAGCATGAATTCATTGAGGTAGAAGTACTTGTCTTCTAGCATACGCACAACAATGCATTTGTCCAGCTCTTTCCACATGGTGTAGTTTCCCTGGCGGAAGAGACTGCTCAGCCTTGCCTCAAGATTGAACAGGGCAGCACTGCTCAGCTTCTCATTGTGAGATAACATGAGGATCTTCATCACCAAGGATGTTGGGAAGGTCTCGCTGGCAACCAGTATCAAAAGGCTCCGCATCCTTGCTGACAGAGACTGAGGATCTTTTATATATCTCAACTTTCCCTCTTCCTCTGGCTCACTGTCACTGAATTCAGATATTGAACTGCCAGACCCATTGCTACTGGTGCTCAAGGCCAAGTCTTCATCAATATTTACAGGTCTACTTCGTGTGGCTATGAACACCTTGAGCCCCTTCAAGATGAGCTTCATACATTCCTCATAGAGTGGCTTTACATTGTATTTGTCTGCCAGCATGAACAGTGGCACTATGTTAGAATCGGTTACTTTGGCCTGTCCTGTATATAAGTAAAACAATAGATGTTTTACTGCTTTCATATGTTCCTGTTCCTCATTCAGAACAATTTCTCTCTCACCCTTTTTAAGCCACTCCTCATCCAGCATTTTAGCAAACACATCACTACCTGCACGCAAAATCAGTCGGTGGCAAAAGTAGCAAGTTTCTCCGACCCGAACTTTAAGATCACTAAATTCTTCTTTGTTGTAAATGGCTGCCGTGGGTGGCTGTGTTATCAGACGGTACGAGTTGCTGCCAGAGGAGTCCCCCTTTAAAGGCTTTATGACAACGCGAGGATTATCTTTGCTAGGCACAGCCTTGCCACTGTTGGTACGCATGGTTTTCTTTGGAGGCATAGTTGGAATGTTACCCCTCAAGCTGCAAAAATTACAAAAAAAAAAAAAAAGTTAAGATGTATGCTACACAGTGTATTTATTTTATTGTACAGAACACGCCTTGTCCTTACAAGCCTGTTCACATGGAAACTTGCCATGATCTGATTTCAACACTGAACAGTCCAAAATCAAGCAAGCTGGCTTTTCTGTTAAATTCAGAAATAGGGCTGATTTTACCTTCAAACTTTTATTTTGACCACTACATGGTGGGCTCCGTGTATAATTTCAGTTAGATCTATAGATGTTGCTCTAATAGATGCTCATTATTTTACCCTTTTCATTTGTAAACAACCCATCATGGGGTCAAAATTAATACTAGCCTGCCAGCCCAACACAAGGGAAAAAAAAGGCTTCAGGTTTATATAAGCAGACAATTACTTATATGGCAAGTTATTATGTCTTGTTTTCCTATCTAAAAAGGACACATTGGTGCCAATATTTAACTTGTTGGACTTCTAGCTTGACTTGTAACAAAGGTGAGACTATTTGCATTTAATATATATAGAGAAACTTAGCCCTAGTACTGCTGAATTGTCTTTTTAACCTGCGTTTTGGACCATATAAACACAGGCCCCGCAGCACTAGGGTTAACAAACCTAAATCTGTAAGCCTATGTACCGTTAGAACACCACAGTAGTCCCTCCTTTAAAAGACCACTCCACTGGGAGACCACCTCCTTTGAGAGACCACAGTTGTCAGGTCTCCATGTGGTACTTTCATGTTATTTAAATCTTCTTTGAAGGACCACCTGCTTAATGTGACCACCTTTTTGGTGGCACTAGGGCAGTCTCTCAAAGGAGGGACTATTCCAAGAACAAAGTCCTATTCTGTACCATTCACTGAAAAACTGCACAGTTCTAAATCATTACAGCAAATCAATTTGGAAGGAACAAATCATATTTATAAAATTTGAAATTTAGAAGAAAGTTTTAGGCTTTATAAAATCGGGTCATCAGCGGGGAACCAGTGCAAGACTTGTTTTGGTGCCATTAATCCCCGGACAAGTCATTCTGCTAACTGGTGGCACCATGTTTGCATTTCCAATACAAACATCCTGGACTGCTGTGTTACACAATAAAGTGAATATGATGTTCCTTTGTTGATATGCCTATTTAAAAATGTAGCTCACATTAAATAAATATAATGAAACTATGTTAATTTTAGGGTCTAGTCCTTTCAATCTTTTCGTGTCAAATGAGATGTGCTTGAAGGGAACTGTATAATCTAGATACATTTTTCTGTTCCCTGCATTAACATTTACCATTTTCAAATATTTGATCTGTTAATCTGTCTTGTTTTATTGTCTTCAAAAGTTTTCCTTCTGGGTTAACAATATCAATACACGGACAGTGACAGACATAACATGAAATGGAACAAGTGACAACTTAGCCAGAAATGACATTTTTCCTTTCTTGTGCAATTTTATCTATAAATATATTATGACAGCATCACTTTTGGCAAAGAATGTATTTTGAGCTGGATTGAGCTTGTGCAATGTTTTACAGACACTTTTAAAGCATTTGTTTTAGTGGAATATTTCAGAAGTGTCACCCATTATGGTATGCAAAACGTTTTTCTTTTAATTATAATTTTTCAAGTCATAGTAATACAGACTGTGTATTACATGAGTGAAAGACGGCGCTGTTTAAGTTATAATGGCTATGCTCACACTGCCTCTGCTCTGTATCAGTCTGGTCAATTATAAAACAGGTCGAAGCAAATGTGAAAATATGGTCTGTGCTGATTGGCTGGTCAATTCACATCAGGGCCAGCACAAGATTGGACGCAATTGCTTCAACTGTAATTCAAAAGTGATGTTAGATTGGACACATGTATTCTATGTATGCCTATTTTAAACAGCCAGAATGCAGCATAAAATAACTATATTATCTTGAAAGTGACACTAAATATTTCCAAGGGAGTCGCCATCAAGGCTTGGGAATCTCAAGCCCATCAGAATTCGTTGCATTCAGGTTGTGTATTCTGTATGATTTGCAGAATATTTTTAACACTGATTGATGATATACCAACCTTTAAAATGTCATTTGGGCCCATCTAATTGATACCGAAATGTTATAGCATGCTTTTCAACACTGGAATGAATAATAGTTTATTACAGATTAAGTTATAAATGCAGATGCAGGACAGTAACTAATTGTTGTGGGTTAAAAAAAAAAGGTTTTACAGAGTTTTGGCACTTGCATGCCATAGAAATGTAGTGTTAATAAACAAAGTTTGCCATGATGATACTTAATTTGTGCTGCTACTGTTCACCTTCGAAATCCACTATGAACAAACTGTAGCTGCAGTTATTTTAGTTAAGTTCATTATACTGTGGTAAATTATGTGCACAAAATTGGCATAGAATAAGAAAACGGGGATTAAATGTTTTTTTATATCAAATTTAAATCATGTAAAAATATGATGGTGCTCTGATACACTGTGAATATATTATATCATGCATGCATTGTACAAATGACATGTTGGTCTAAATTGACATAATAGTGTTATGTCAATAAAATATTCTATATAACAGAGCATTACATGGCTAAATTGACTGATTGATTGATTCACTTTTATTTTTTCAGGGCAACCATACACCAACTTGTTAAAGCTGCTTTGCGTACATTGCACTCATACAAATCAAGTTAATCAATAAAGTACATAATACTGAAAATATAAAATATGAATAAATTAGTGCATAGAATAGACATCATGATCTACAATATATTGTATATCGATGAGCAAGTCTGCAAACATGACCTAAAATAGTAAATGGGACTTAAAGATATCATATTTACAGAACAATAGAACAGATTATCAGGCAACAGAATGTACAGGTCTGTATCACAGGCTAACTCAGTTTTACAGAAGCATAAAATAAAATCCAGATTACAATATCACCAAATGACTCTGTTTAAAATATGATGGTCAAAGTCATCTGTTCACATGCATCAAGTATTTGAGTGGTTCATGGGTACTAAAATTATACAACTACAGCTTCAATGGTGACCATTTTAATGACATTAAAATTGTAACATTAATTATGTGCGTTACTGTAACCATAGATTAAGCATATGCTTACTCTATGCTTAAGTTTAACATATACGTGTACACACAGCTATAGGCCTGATGATTCAGTTGTGTATTGAGGTTAATACACACTGTATAGCTAATTGTGACTTCTCACATTTTAAAATAATGAGTATATTTGATAATTTGTCAATCGGAAATTACAAAGGTTCAACCAGTTGGATGGCTGATGCGTGTGTTTGCCTTTTTAAATTACAGGTGTATGCCCAAGTTATGGCTGCAGAAACCGCTCAATACGCTTTCACTTGTAACTTACGTTTAGAAATGAAATTGGGCATGCCCAGTCATACTTACTGTCCAGGGTATGTTGTTTAGTTCACACAGTAACAAACCACACTGTTGTCTTAAACTAAAACTTCCAGAACTTCGATGCAGAACAAGGAAGAATCCCTCAATAATGTAAACAAACCTGACGAAACTGTCACGGCAAGCTTCTGCAGGGGGTTTAATTCGTCAACTGCGCATGCGTCACATTCCCACAACTTTTGAAACATATAAAAGCAGAACTGGAAAATGTGATTCGGAAAAGATTCGAGGTTTTGACTGGTATAACCTAACTGGGCCACCACATGTGCTAAATGCAGCTGTTATTAAACAATTTATAAGGAAATTGTATGTCATATTTTCCCTATTTGGTAAAAGTCCCACATTTAATAATAATTCCTGAAATTTTCAACATAGTTTAGGTGTGAATATTACTCTATGTATTGAACCAAATTATTTTCTTTGTCTAATATTTGCAACACACGAGTAGGCTTATGTATAATAAATGTGAACAAAATGAACCACCGTTAAATGTACAAACAAGGCCTGGTGGCCTAAATGCAGGGGCAAAGCGTATGTAGGCCTGCAGGGCTGTTGAACAAATTGAAATAATTGAAGGAAAGACTGTTCAGGTGTAACAAAAACATTTTGTTGTATATAATTTATAAAAATAATAACCAGTTCCTTGCTTATGCTTTACTTGGTTTATAAACCAAGAGGACTGTGAGTCCTGTGCTCAGCTGACATGTACATATACCCTTGCCATTTTTTAAGAATTGCCCCCCAAAAATTAAAGAACAAAGAAATTCATAAAAAAAAATAAAAAAATCAATGGAGTGTGTCCATTAAAACAAATCTGCTAGAGACCCCAACCAAGGTACATTGCCACCAAGTTTAAAGTGAATTTGAATGCCGGTTTTGCATAAAGAGGTCAAAATGTGAATCAGCATTACAATACCCATTGACTTACACATGTAATCAATAGGAAAGGTGCATTTACCGGTAAACACCCGAATTAAAAATATCGTGAAAAATCAGTAATCCAGAGCATTGCCACCTAGTGAACTGTTTTGTTTGACCTTTCCACAAAGAACATATCTACCAACATTCAGCTTAATATGAGTGACGATTCTGTAAAAGAAGTCGAAAATAGCAATGAAACACAAAAAAACATAAAAAAAATATAAAATAATCGCAGTGCTACGTGGTGAACAAAAACAGAACTAGGGGTTCCTAGGAGTGTTCCTGTGTGACATCAAAGCAATCGAGTGAGCAGTTTCAGAGGAGAAGATTTTTTTTAAGATTTGTCCCAAAAAAGAACATAAAAATTCATAAAAACTCCCATATTTGATTTGAACAAATCTGCTAGAGACCCATCCAAGGTAAATTGCCAGGTTTCGCAGAAAAGTCAAAAATTTGAATTAGCATTAGAATGCCCATTGACTTGAGTAAGTAATAGGAAAGGTGCACTTACCGACAAGTACCCGAATTGAAAAAAATCATTAAAAATCGGGAATCCGCAACAGTACCTCCTAGTGAACAATTTTGTTTGGCCCTTCCACAAGGGACATATCCACCAAGTTTCAGCTTTATCTGAGAAACGTAGATTATAAAAATGGCAATAAGACACAACAAATCAGAAAAAAATCGTAGCACCACCTGGTGAACAAATTCAGAACCAGGAATCCCTAGGAGTGTTCTTGTGTGATATCAGGGCAATCGAGTGAGCAGTTTCCGAGAAGAAGAATTTTAAAGATTTCCCCCAAAAAGAACAAAAAAATCATAAACAAGAGGGCTATGTGAACAGCCCATGCTCAGCTGTCCTAGACATTCATCACACTTACAGCTCTGCGAACTTGGAATAGGATCAAGGCCACCCATGTACCGAGTAAGTCTGACCTTTTCAGAGGATCACTAACATGTGCAACATCAAGGTCCCAGTTCAAGTAGTTCTGAAGTTACAGTGAAGAGTAAAATTCATGTATGTTGCACTGTGACTCCAGAAACGAGGTCAAGGTCACTCATGTACTGTGTAAGCATGACCTTCATAGAGAAACATTAACATGTGCAACATCAAAGTCTTAACTGAAAACAGATCTCAAGTTATCAAGTGAACAATAAATTTTGTGTCAGTTGTCCTGTGACCTTGGGAATGAGGTCAAGGTCCAAACATCACTACAGTATGACCATTTGCACAAAACAGGTAGACAAAAGATATAAAACGTATATCCATGCCAAGTTTGGCACAAATGTGGCCAAAATTATTTAAGTTATACACATTACAAAAAATTCCCGTGTTAAACTTTCCTATTAAAACTTTTTTCAACGATTTTAGAAAAAGACTTTATAAAAAATCCAAAAATCACTGGAGCGTGACTATTTGAGCAAACTTGGTCGAGACCCACCCAAGGTACATGTACATTGCCACCAAGTTTGAAGTAATTCTGACAAACAATTTCTTCAGAGAAGTCCAAAATGTGATTTACCATTAGAATGCATTAGAATTCCCATTGACTTGCATAGTAAACAACAGAATAGGTACATTTACCGATAAGCACCAGAATTGAACAAGAGGGCTGTGTGAACAGCCCGTGCCTCAGCTGATCTTGATATTCATCACACTTGCAGCTCTATGAACTTGGGAAAGGATCAAGGACACCATGTTCTGAGTAAGTCTGACCTCCATAGAAGAACACTTACATGTGCAACATCAAAATTCAAGTAGTTCTCAAGTTATAATGAAGAGTAAAATTCATGTATGTTGCACTGTGACCCCACACACGAGGTCAAGGTCATTCATGTACTGTCTCAGCATGACCTTCATACAGAATAATTAACATTTGTAGCTAACTCAAAACAGATCTCAAGTTATCAAGTAAACAGAAAATTTTGTGTCAGTTGTCCTGTGAATTAGCATTAGAATGCCCATTGATTTACATAGTAATCAATAGAAAAGCTGCATTGAACGATAAGTACCCGAATTGAAAATCCTTAAAAATCAGGAATCCAAAGCAGAGCCACCTAGTAAACAACTGTTTGACCCTACCATAACAACAGATCCATCACATTTCAGCTTAATCTGAGGGACGGTTCTGAACAAGTGAAAAATAGCAAAACCATACAAAAAATTCATTAAAAAAATTGCAGTGCCACCTAGTGAACAAATTGGGAACTAGGTGTCCCGGGAGTGTCTATGTACAATATCAAAGCAATTAGGTAAGAAGAAGATTTTTTAAGATTTCACCCAAAAATGAACAAAAAAATTCATAAAAAATCCAAAAATCACTAGACCGTGACCATTTGAACAAACTTGGTAGAGACTCACCCAAGGTACATTGCCACCAAGTTTGAAGTGGATCTGGATGACGGTTTTGGAGAAGAAGTCGAAAATGTGAATTAGCATTAAAATGCCCATTGACTTCCATAGTAATCAATAGGAAAGCTGCATTCACCGATAAGTACCCGAATTGAAAAAATCGTTAAAAATCAGGAATCTGCAGCATTCCCACATAGTGTACAACTTTGTTTGACCCTTCTACAAGAAACATATCCACCATGTTTCAGCTTAATCTGAGTAACGGTTCTAGAGAAGAAGTGGAAAATAGCTATAACACACAAAAATTCATAAAAAATAAGAAAAAAATTGCAGCGCCACCTGGTGAACAATTAAGAACTAAGAGTTCCAGGGAGTGTTCCTGTGTGATATCAAAGGAATTGAGTCAGCGGTTTCGGAGAAGAAGATTTTTTAAGATTCACCCAAAAAAGAACAAAAAAATTCATAAAAAATCCAAAAATCACTGGACTGTGACCATTTGTAGAAACTTGGTAGAGACCCACCCAGGGCACATCTTCACCAAGTTTGAAGTGGATCTGGCAGACGGTTTTTGAGAAGAAGTTGAAAATGTGAATTGTGGAAGACGGACGGACGGACGGACGGACGGACGGACGACAGACGACGGACGGATGGACGGACGACCGATGACGGACCCTCACAAAACCTCAGCTGACTTACAAATCAGCTTAGGTAAAAACATATAACCGTTTGTACAAAATAGGTAGATATTCATAAAACGTACATCCCTAACAAGTTTGGGACAAATCTGGCCAAAATTATTGAGTTATACCCATTACAAGAAGTTCCCATGATAAACTTTTTAACGATTTAAAAAAAATCATAAAAAATCCAAAAATCACTGGAGGGTAACCATTTGAACAAACTTGGTAGATGACCCACCCAGGGTACATTGCCACCAAGTTTGAAGTAAATCTGACAAACAGTTTCTTCAGAGAAGTCCAAAATGTGAATTACCATTAAAATGCCCATTGACTTGCATAGTAAGCAATAGAGAAGATGCATTTAACAAGAACCTGAATTGAAAACAAAAAACAAAACAAAAACAAAAAAAACGGCAAAAATCAGGAATCCACAGCAGTGCCACCTAGTGAAAAACTTTGACCCTTCCACAAGGAAAATCTCCATCCAGTTTTCACTTAATCTGAGTGATGGTTCTGGAGGAGACAAAAATAGGAAAAACACACAAAAAATTATAAAAAAATAGACATTTGAGTTGACCTTTACCTTGCTATGATCGAACTCCTATACACTCGGAACCACATCTACTATAGTATATAAGATATTGAAGATTTAAAACTTTAATTAGCCCTCATTTGCATAATTTTGAAAAGCATGACCTCTCATTATAAAAAAGGCCAGACTTTATCCATAGAAGTATAATTGTGCCAAGTTTGGAGTTTCTACATGTAATACTTTTCAAATGAAATGTCGGACAAATCTGCCTGTAAAGAAAGAAAGAAAGAAAGAAAGAAAGAAAGAAAGAAAGAAAGAAAGAAAGAAAGAAAGAAAGAAAGAAAGAAAGAAAAACAGTATGTCTGTGTTGGCACACAGACATAATGATAGAATGCATGAGCAGGGATCTTGAGCATTTCCTGGACTGTGTAATTGTATATAAATAATGTATCCCAAAATGTTTTCTTTAAGAGCCACGGAACTGACTGGTGTCCAGAAAGAAAACATTAATTTATAATTAAATTACCAAACAGACATAGCTATTCAATCAATGCAGCCAATGTTTATATGACAAAATTAACTCATTCAGTGATGAACCCAAAGGATATGCTCTTTGCTAATTCTTTCAAATTTGCATTGCTAATACAATGTGTGAAACAAATAAAAAAGGTCAGAATATCACAAATCATGAGCAGATATTATATTCTATTATGATTGTCAGAAATTTTAAATCAGAACCCACTCATTTAAAAGGTAAGAATACTCAGTATATCTCTTTGATACAAATTTTATTCACAGTAAATGAAGACTTCTGTCCTGAATGAGTCAAAGGATGTCGCATTTTCAAAGGGTCATTTTGATGTCACATCTTGTAAAATATATACCAGGATTATGGCTTGTTTGCAGTTTAATTGAGATGTGACATCCCTGTAAAAATGTCCCACAGGTCTTACGATGTTGATAAAGACTCTGGATTATCAGTGAAATCTATTGGGGGTAATGAAATACACATAAACTTAAGGAAGAAAGGGTAGGGTTTATTTTGATGTGGTTACACTTGCCAGGACTTCGGAATAAGCTGGCCATTTGGTACCAATCATTGACTGTCACTAGTCATGTGTGTTTGGTGGGGTGGCAGACACATAGCAGGGCCAGCTCCACAGTAAAATGGTGTTCCTTAAGCAGGATTATTTTGTAAAGAATCCAATTATTTGATGCTACAAAGGGGAAAATAAAGCCCATATAAATGTCTACAGCAGCACCCATGTGGACCTGTTTACAAACACCACTAATTAGCCGGGTTGAGTGGCAGGGCAAAGAGGTCATTGATAGGCTGTTTGGCCCACCAGCACTGTGGTAACAACTGATGAGACGGCCCCCAGAGCTCAAGTTAGGTGGAATGGACTGTATAGTATATAAGATATTGAAGATTTAAAACTTTAATTAGCCTTCATTTGCATAATTTTGAAAAGCATGACCTCTCATTATAAAAAGGCCAGACTTTATCTATAGAAGCATAATTGTGCCAAGTTTGGAGTTTCTACGTGTTATACTTTTCAAATGAAATGTCGGACAAATTTGCCTGGAAAGAAAGAAAAAGAAAGAAAGAAAGAAAGTTTGGTCAGGTTTCACGATTTGTGGAAATGAAAACAGGATTAAAACACCCGTGGATCAAAGAATACGGTACGATTGACGATTGAGAAGTGTTGTCTGATGCCACGGAACCAACTCGATTCAGGATGGGAAACCGGTTTGAATTTGGCGCTGGAATGTCGGACTTTTTGCCCGAAATGGATTTTGTGGGACATTTTCGACAATTATTGGCCTGTTGCTGTGGCTATATGCGGATTTCAATGGATTATCCGTGTGATATACCTGTTGAAAATAGTTTTGGAACAAACTGGTGAGTTACAGCTTGTTGGTGTGTTCAGAAACGGAGAAATGCCAAACATGAAGCGGGATGGTGGTCCAGATGTGAGCTTCGTTTCAAACCTTTCTATATAGGAGCTCCATGTGACGACATTGTAGTTTTAGGGCCATCCGCCACCAACTTATTAGCACAATTAATTGACTGCACAGATGAATATACAATATTTTATTGCAGATATGGCCCTATGTGGGTTATTGAACACACAGATGTTCCAGGTCCAACCTCTTCACCCACTCCTCCTCCTCCACCCGCCCCCCCCTTCCCCCGCTCATCGTGTATATTAGAACGGAAGATTGGCGGCGGTTCCCCCAGTCTGAGGCCAAGAATCTACATGTCAACACTGCAATTCATGTATTGCTGTCCAATAATTGTATGTTATGTGTATGTAATTAATAACATATTGTCAACGTCAAAGTGTTTACATATTTCCAACGTCAAATTGTTAACACGCAACTGCCATTTCTTTACCACTCACACCCACTCCCCACCCACCCACCTTTATCATAATTTCATGATTTTCACCTTTTTCAAAGACCAGCTCAGATTATATATTTTACATGCTTTTTCTTCACCGTTTACAACCCACCCACCCACCTTTATCATAATTTCATGATTTTCACCTTTTCAAAGACCAGCTCAGATTATATATTTTACATGCTTTTTCTTCACTGTTTACAACCCATCTTTTGCACACCTTCATTTTAAAAATATTTTTGTGAAGGAACTTTCGTGTCTACACCACAACCTCCCCCACCCCCTAGCCCCCAACCTCATCCCACTACCCAACTATATGCTTCCCCAGCTAACTACCTGCTCCACTCTTTTCCAGATGTCTTTACAGAGGTGGTCTTAATTGGAGATTGTGCAGTATAATTGCTAACCTCATCAGTATTGTACTCCTTGTCATCATCATCATCATCATCATCATCATCATCATTGATATTTCTGAGGTGAAAATTTTACATATCCTTTTTATCTTTCATTTTGTATTTTGAAGATTTATCTACCCTGGACATCATGCAAGGTTAAATTGTGAATAGTAAAGGGACTCACATCATGCTCAATTGACAAAAGCAATGAGACAAGATATGATCCAGTGGTTTACCTGGGAAGCAGGTGCGGCTTCAGTTCTTTCCTTGTTGCCGCCGTGCAGACAACCACTCAATACGAAATTGAGAGATTTTAAGATTTCAGAAAGGTTCATAATTGATTTGTGCACTTTGTTGGATGACATGCAAAATAAACCGTCTTTGTGACGCATATATTTTCGCCGGTACAGTTTGTGTCAGCACAAGCAGAACACCTAAACACATAAACACATTTACGGGTATAGAATATATTTAGGCCTATGATGTAAATACTTAATAAGAGCTCTATCATGGTATCTGATTTATCTACAATAGCTGATATGGACAGAAAAGGAAACGCAAAATGTAGCAACCTGTTACTTTATTTCATAAAATGTCACGAACTGTCCAGTTTTCATGATCAACACCATACCTTTTGTTCAGGCAGCTAAGAGCGGTGTCAATGCACAAGACTAGTTAGCATACTTACCTGGCACAGGGGACACCGTGATCAACCAGGCGGTTCCCCCAGTGTGAGGCCTTGCCATTGCACTCTGGCTTGGCTGACCGCTGCGATTGTCCCAAATGTGGATAACTCGGGTGCGTAATTTTTACTCTAGGGGACTGCGTTCGCGCGTCCCCTCAATTAAAACCAAAGGCAAGAATCTACATGTCAACACTGCCATGCATGTATGGCTGTCCAATGATTCTATGTTATGTGTATGTAATTAATTACATATTGCCAACGCCATGTTGTTTAGACACAACTTCCATTTCTCTACCACCCACCCATAATTTCATTATTTTCACCTTTTTCAAAGATCGGCTCAAATTATATATTTTACATGCTTTTTCTTCACTGTTTACAACCCGTCATTTGCACACCTTCATTTTAAACATATTTTCGTGAAGGAACTTTCGAGTCTACACCACAACCTCCCCCACCCCCTAGCCCCCAACCTCATCCCACTACCCAACTATATGCTTCCCCAGCTAACTACCTGCTCCACTCTTTTCCAGATGTCTTTACAGAGGTGGTCTTAATTGGAGATTGTGCAGTATTATTGCTAACCTCATCAGTATTGTACTCCTTGTCATCATCATCATCATCATCATCATCATCATCATCATCATTGATATTTCTGAGGTGAAAATTTTACATATCCTTTTTATCTTTCATTTTGTATTTGGAAGATTTATCTACCCTGGACATCATGCAAGGTTAAATTGTGAATAGTAAAGGGACTCACATCATGCTCAATTGACAAAAGCAATGAGACAAGATATGATCCAGTGGTTTACCTGGGAAGCAGGTGCTGCTTCAGTTCTTTCCTTGTTGCCGCCGTGCAGACAACCACTCAATACGAAATTGAGAGATTTTAAGATTTCAGAAAGGTTCATAATTGATTTGTGCACTTTGTTGGATGACATGCAAAATAAACTGTCTTTGTGACGCATATATTTTCGCCGGGACAGTTTGTGTCAGCACAAGCAGAACACCTAAACACATAAACACATTTACGGGTATAGAATATATTTAGGCCTATGATGTAAATACTTAATAAGAGCTCTATCATGGTATCTGATTTATCTACAATAGCTGATATGGACAGAAAAGGAAACGCAAAATGTAGCAACCTGTTACTTTATTTTATAAAATGTCACGAACTGTCCAGTTTTCATGATCAACACCATACCTTTTGTTCAGGCAGCTAAGAGAGGTGTCAATGCACAAGACTAATTAGCATACTTACCTGGCACAGGGGACACCGTGATCAACCAGGCGGTTCCCCCAGTGTGAGGCCTTGCCATTGCACTCCGGCTTGGCTGACCGCTGCGATTGTCCCAAATGTGGATAACTCGGGTGCGTAATTTTTACTCTAGGGGACTGCGTTCGCGCGTCCCCTCAATTAAAACCAAAGGCAAGAATCTACATGTCAACACTGCCATGCATGTATGGCTGTCCAATGATTCTATGTTATGTGTATGTAATTAATTACATATTGCCAACGCCATGTTGTTTAGACACAACTTCCATTTCTCTACCACCCACCCATAATTTCATTATTTTCACCTTTTTCAAAGATCGGCTCAAATTATATATTTTACATGCTTTTTCTTCACTGTTTACAACCCGTCATTTGCACACCTTCATTTTAAAAATATTTTCGTGAAGGAACTTTCGAGTCTACACCACAACCTCCCCCACCCCCTAGCCCCCAACCTTATCCCACTACCCAACTATATGCTTCCCCAGCTAACTACCTGCTCCACTCTTTTCCAGATGTCTTTACAGAGGTGGTCTTAATTGGAGATTGTGCAGTATTATTGCTAACCTCATCAGTATTGTACTCCTTGTCATCATCATCATCATCATCATCATCATCATCATCATCATTGATATTTCTGAGGTGAAAATTTTACATATCCTTTTTATCTTTCATTTTGTATTTGGAAGATTTATCTACCCTGGACATCATGCAAGGTTAAATTGTGAATAGTAAAGGGACTCACATCATGCTCAATTGACAAAAGCAATGAGACAAGATATGATCCAGTGGTTTACCTGGGAAGCAGGTGCTGCTTCAGTTCTTTCCTTGTTGCCGCCGTGCAGACAACCACTCAATACGAAATTGAGAGATTTTAAGATTTCAGAAAGGTTCATAATTGATTTGTGCACTTTGTTGGATGACATGCAAAATAAACTGTCTTTGTGACGCATATATTTTCGCCGAGACAGTTTGTGTCAGCACAAGCAGAACACCTAAACACATAAACACATTTACGGGTATAGAATATATTTAGGCCTATGATGTAAATACTTAATAAGAGCTCTATCATGGTATCTGATTTATCTACAATAGCTGATATGGACAGAAAAGGAAACGCAAAATGTAGCAACCTGTTACTTTATTTCATAAAATGTCACGAACTGTCCAGTTTTCATGATCAACACCATACCTTTTGTTCAGGCAGCTAAGAGAGGTGTCAATGCACAAGACTAATTAGCATACTTACCTGGCACAGGGGACACCGTGATCAACCAGGCGGTTCCCCCAGTGTGAGGCCTTGCCATTGCACTCCGGCTTGGCTGACCGCTGCGATTGTCCCAAATGTGGATAACTCGGGTGCGTAATTTTTACTCTAGGGGACTGCGTTCGCGCGTCCCCTCAATTAAAACCAAAGGCAAAAATCTACATGTCAACACTGCCATGCATGTATGGCTGTCCAATGATTCTATGTTATGTGTATGAAATTAATTACATATTGCCAACGCCATGTTGTTTAGACACAACTTCCATTTCTCTACCACCCACCCATAACTTCATTATTTTCACCTTTTTCAAAGATCGGCTCAAATTATATATTTTACATGCTTTTTCTTCACTGTTTACAACCCGTCATTTGCACACCTTCATTTTAAAAATATTTTCGTGAAGGAACTTTCGAGTCTACACCACAACCTCCCCCACCCCCTAGCCCCCAACCTCATCCCACTACCCAACTATATGCTTCCCCAGCTAACTACCTGCTCCACTCTTTTCCAGATGTCTTTACAGAGGTGGTCTTAATTGGAGATTGTGCAGTATTATTGCTAACCTCATCAGTATTGTACTCCTTGTCATCATCATCATCATCATCATCATCATCATCATTGATATTTCTGAGGTGAAAATTTTACATATCCTTTTTATCTTTCATTTTGTATTTTGAAGATTTATCTACCCTGGACATCATGCAAGGTTAAATTGTGAATAGTAAAGGGACTCACATCATGCTCAATTGACAAAAGCAATGAGACAAGATATGATCCAGTGGTTTACCTGGGAAGCAGGTGCTGCTTCAGTTCTTTCCTTGTTGCCGCCGTGCAGACAACCACTCAATACGAAATTGAGAGATTTTAAGATTTCAGAAAGGTTCATAATTGATTTGTGCACTTTGTTGGATGACATGCAAAATAAACTGTCTTTGTGACGCATATATTTTCGCCGGGACAGTTTGTATCAGCACAAGCAGAACACCTAAACACATAAACACATAAACACATTGATGGGTATAGAATATATTTAGGCCTATGATGTAAATACTTAATAAGAGCTCTATCATGGTATCTGATTTATCTACAATAGCTGATATGGACAGAAAAGGAAACGCAAAATGTAGCAACCTGTTACTTTATTTCATAAAATGTCACGAACTGTCCAGTTTTCATGATCAACACCATACCTTTTGTTCAGGCAGCTAAGAGAGGTGTCAATGCACAAGACTAGTTAGCATACTTACCTGGCACAGGGGACACCGTGATCAACCAGGCGGTTCCCCCAGTGTGAGGCCTTGCCATTGCACTCTGGCTTGGCTGACCGCTGCGATTGTCCCAAATGTGGATAACTCGGGTGCGTAATTTTTACTCTAGGGGACTGCGTTCGCGCGTCCCCTCAATTAAAACCAAAGGCAAGAATCTACATGTCAACACTGCCATGCATGTATGGCTGTCCAATGATTCTATGTTATGTGTATGTAATTAATTACATATTGCCAACGCCATGTTGTTTAGACACAACTTCCATTTCTCTACCACCCACCCATAATTTCATTATTTTCACCTTTTTCAAAGATCGGCTCAAATTATATATTTTACATGCTTTTTCTTCACTGTTTACAACCCGTCATTTGCACACCTTCATTTTAAAAATATTTTCGTGAAGAAACTTTCGAGTCTACACCACAACCTCCCCCACCCCCTAGCCCCCAACCTCATCCCACTACCCAACTATATGCTTCCCCAGCTAACTACCTGCTCGGCTCTTTTCCAGATGTCTTTACAGAGGTGGTCTTAATTGGAGATTGTGCAGTATTATTGCTAACCTCATCAGTATTGTACTCCTTGTCATCATCATCATCATCATCATCATCATCATCATCATCATCATCATCATCATTGATATTTCTGAGGTGAAAATTTTACATATCCTTTTCATCTTTCATTTTGTATTTTGAAGATTTATCTACCCTGGACATCATGCAAGGTTAAATTGTGAATAGTAAAGGGACTCACATCATGCTCAATTGACAAAAGCAATGAGACAAGATATGATCCAGTGGTTTACCTGGGAAGCAGGTGCGGCTTCAGTTCTTTCCTTGTTGCCGCCGTGCAGACAACCACTCAATACGAAATTGAGAGATTTTAAGATTTCAGAAAGGTTCATAATTGATTTGTGCACTTTGTTGGATGACATGCAAAATAAACTGTCTTTGTGACGCATATATTTTCGCCGGGACAGTTTGTGTCAGCACAAGCAGAACCCCTAAACACATAAACACATTTACGGGTATAGAATATATTTAGGCCTATGATGTAAATACTTAATAAGAGCTCTATCATGGTATCTGATTTATCTACAATAGCTGATATGGACAGAAAAGGAAACGCAAAATGTAGCAACCTGTTACTTTATTTTATAAAATGTCACGAACTGTCCAGTTTTCATGATCAACACCATACCTTTTGTTCAGGCAGCTAAGAGAGGTGTCAATGCACAAGACTAATTAGCATACTTACCTGGCACAGGGGACACCGTGATCAACCAGGCGGTTCCCCCAGTGTGAGGCCTTGCCATTGCACTCCGGCTTGGCTGACCGCTGCGATTGTCCCAAATGTGGATAACTCGGGTGCGTAATTTTTACTCTAGGGGACTGCGTTCGCGCGTCCCCTCAATTAAAACCAAAGGCAAGAATCTACATGTCAACACTGCCATGCATGTATGGCTGTCCAATGATTCTATGTTATGTGTATGTAATTAATTACATATTGCCAACGCCATGTTTTTTAGACACAACTTCCATTTCTCTACCACCCACCCATAATTTCATTATTTTCACCTTTTTCAAAGATCGGCTCAAATTATATATTTTACATGCTTTTTCTTCACTGTTTACAACCCATCATTTGCACACCTTCATTTTAAACATATTTTCGTGAAGGAACTTTCGAGTCTACACCACAACCTCCCCCACCCCCTAGCCCCCAACCTCATCCCACTACCCAACTATATGCTTCCCCAGCTAATTACCTGCTCCACTCTTTTCCAGATGTCTTTACAGAGGTGGTCTTAATTGGAGATTGTGCAGTATTATTGCTAACCTCATCAGTATTGTACTCCTTGTCATCATCATCATCATCATCATCATTGATATTTCTGAGGTGAAAATTTTACATATCCTTTTTATCTTTCATTTTGTATTTTGAAGATTTATCTACCCTGGACATCATGCAAGGTTAAATTGTGAATAGTAAAGGGACTCACATCATGCTCAATTGACAAAAGCAATGAGACAAGATATGATCCAGTGGTTTACCTGGGAAGCAGGTTCGGCTTCAGTTCTTTCCTTGTTGCCGCCGTGCAGACAACCACTCAATACGAAATTGAGAGATTTTAAGATTTCAGAAAGGTTCATAATTGATTTGTGCACTTTGTTGGATGACATGCAAAATAAACTGTCTTTGTGACGCATATATTTTCGCCGGTACAGTTTGTGTCAGCACAAGCAGAACACCTAAACACATAAACACATTTACGGGTATAGAATATATTTAGGCCTATGATGTAAATACTTAATAAGAGCTCTATCATGGTATCTGATTTATCTACAATAGCTGATATGGACAGAAAAGGAAACGCAAAATGTAGCAACCTGTTACTTTATTTCATAAAATGTCACGAACTGTCCAGTTTTCATGATCAACACCATACCTTTTGTTCAGGCAGCTAAGAGAGGTGTCAATGCACAAGACTAATTAGCATACTTACCTGGCACAGGGGACACCGTGATCAACCAGGCGGTTCCCCCAGTGTGAGGCCTTGCCATTGCACTCCGGCTTGGCTGACCGCTGCGATTGTCCCAAATGTGGATAACTCGGGTGCGTAATTTTTACTCTAGGGGACTGCGTTCGCGCGTCCCCTTAATTAAAACCAAAGGCAAGAATCTACATGTCAACACTGCCATGCATGTATGGCTGTCCAATGATTCTATGTTATGTGTATGTAATTAATTACATATTGCCAACGCCATGTTGTTTAGACACAACTTCCATTTCTCTACCACCCACCCATAATTTCATTATTTTCACCTTTTTCAAAGATCGGCTCAAATTATATATTTTACATGCTTTTTCTTCACTGTTTACAACCCGTCATTTGCACACCTTCATTTTAAAAATATTTTCGTGAAGGAACTTTCGAGTCTACACCACAACCTCCCCCACCCCCTAGCCCCCAACCTCATCCCACTACCCAACTATATGCTTCCCCAGCTAACTACCTGCTCCACTCTTTTCCAGATGTCTTTACAGAGGTGGTCTTAATTGGAGATTGTGCAGTATTATTGCTAACCTCATCAGTATTGTACTCCTTGTCATCATCATCATCATCATCATCATCATCATCATCATTGATATTTCTGAGGTGAAAATTTTACATATCCTTTTTATCTTTCATTTTGTATTTTGAAGATTTATCTACCCTGGACATCATGCAAGGTTAAATTGTGAATAGTAAAGGGACTCACATCATGCTCAATTGACAAAAGCAATGAGACAAGATATGATCCAGTGGTTTACCTGGGAAGCAGGTGCTGCTTCAGTTCTTTCCTTGTTGCCACAGTGCAGACAACCACTCAATACGAAATTGAGAGATTTTAAGATTTCAGAAAGGTTCATAATTGATTTGTGCACTTTGTTGGATGACATGCAAAATAAACTGTCTTTGTGACGCATATATTTTCGCCGGGACAGTTTGTGTCAGCACAAGCAGAACACCTAAACACATTAACACATTTACTGGTATAGAATATATTTAGGCCTATGATGTAAATACTTAATAAGAGCTCTATCATGGTATCTGATTTATCTACAATAGCTGATATGGACAGAAAAGGAAACGCAAAATGTAGCAACCTGTTACTTTATTTTATAAAATGTCACGAACTGTCCAGTTTTCATGATCAACACCATACCTTTTGTTCAGGCAGCTAAGAGAGGTGTCAATGCACAAGACTAATTAGCATACTTACCTGGCACAGGGGACACCGTGATCAACCAGGCGGTTCCCCCAGTGTGAGGCCTTGCCATTGCACTCCGGCTTGGCTGACCGCTGCGATTGTCCCAAATGTGGATAACTCGGGTGCGTAATTTTTACTCTAGGGGACTGCGTTCGCGCGTCCCCTCAATTAAAACCAAAGGCAAGAATCTACATGTCAACACTGCCATGCATGTATGGCTGTCCAATGATTCTATGTTATGTGTATGTAATTAATTACATATTGCCAACGCCATGTTGTTTAGACACAACTTCCATTTCTCTACCACCCACCCATAATTTCATTATTTTCACCTTTTTCAAAGATCGGCTCAAATTATATATTTTACATGCTTTTTCTTCACTGTTTACAACCCGTCATTTGCACACCTTCATTTTAAAAATATTTTCGTGAAGGAACTTTCGAGTCTACACCACAACCTCCCCCACCCCCTAGCCCCCAACCTCATCCCACTACCCAACTATATGCTTCCCCAGCTAACTACCTGCTCCACTCTTTTCCAGATGTCTTTACAGAGGTGGTCTTAATTGGAGATTGTGCAGTATTATTGCTAACCTCATCAGTATTGTACTCCTTGTCATCATCATCATCATCATCATCATCATTGATATTTCTGAGGTGAAAATTTTACATATCCTTTTTATCTTTCATTTTGTATTTTGAAGATTTATCTACCCTGGACATCATGCAAGGTTAAATTGTGAATAGTAAAGGGACTCACATCATGCTCAATTGACAAAAGCAATGAGACAAGATATGATCCAGTGGTTTACCTGGGAAGCAGGTGCGGCTTCAGTTCTTTCCTTGTTGCCGCCGTGCAGACAACCACTCAATACGAAATTGAGAGATTTTAAGATTTCAGAAAGGTTCATAATTGATTTGTGCACTTTGTTGGATGACATGCAAAATAAACTGTCTTTGTGACGCATATATTTTCGCCGGGACAGTTTGTGTCAGCACAAGCAGAACACCTAAACACATAAACACATTTACGGGTATAGAATATATTTAGGCCTATGATGTAAATACTTAATAAGAGCTCTATCATGGTATCTGATTTATCTACAATAGCTGATATGGACAGAAAAGGAAACGCAAAATGTAGCAACCTGTTACTTTATTTTATAAAATGTCACGAACTGTCCAGTTTTCATGATCAACACCATACCTTTTGTTCAGGCAGCTAAGAGAGGTGTCAATGCACAAGACTAATTAGCATACTTACCTGGCACAGGGGACACCGTGATCAACCAGGCGGTTCCCCCAGTGTGAGGCCTTGCCATTGCACTCCGGCATGGCTGACCGCTGCGATTGTCCCAAATGTGGATAACTCGGGTGCGTAATTTTTACTCTAGGGGACTGCGTTCGCGCGTCCCCTCAATTAAAACCAAAGGCAAGAATCTACATGTCAACACTGCCATGCATGTATGGCTGTCCAATGATTCTATGTTATGTGTATGTAATTAATTACATATTGCCAACGCCATATTGTTTAGACACAACTTCCATTTCTCTACCACCCACCCATAATTTCATTATTTTCACCTTTTTCAAAGATCGGCTCAAATTATATATTTTACATGCTTTTTCTTCACTGTTTACAACCCGTCATTTGCACACCTTCATTTTAAAAATATTTTCGTGAAGGAACTTTCGAGTCTACACCACAACCTCCCCCACCCCCTAGCCCCAACCTCATCCCACTACCCAACTATATGCTTCCCCAGCTAACTACCTGCTCCACTCTTTTCCAGATGTCTTTACAGAGGTGGTCTTAATTGGAGATTGTGCAGTATTATTGCTAACCTCATCAGTATTGTACTCCTTGTCATCATCATCATCATCATCATCATTGATATTTCTGAGGTGAAAATTTTACATATCCTTTTTATCTTTCATTTTGTATTTTGAAGATTTATCTACCCTGGACATCATGCAAGGTTAAATTGTGAATAGTAAAGGGACTCACATCATGCTCAATTGACAAAAGCAATGAGACAAGATATGATCCAGTGGTTTACCTGGGAAGCAGGTTCGGCTTCAGTTCTTTCCTTGTTGCCGCCGTGCAGACAACCACTCAATACGAAATTGAGAGATTTTAAGATTTCAGAAAGGTTCATAATTGATTTGTGCACTTTGTTGGATGACATGCAAAATAAACTGTCTTTGTGACGCATATATTTTCGCCGGGACAGTTTGTGTCAGCACAAGCAGAACACCTAAACACATAAACACATTTACGGGTATAGAATATATTTAGGCCTATGATGTAAATACTTAATAAGAGCTCTATCATGGTATCTGATTTATCTACAATAGCTGATATGGACAGAAAAGGAAACGCAAAATGTAGCAACCTGTTACTTTATTTTATAAAATGTCACGAACTGTCCAGTTTTCATGATCAACACCATACCTTTTGTTCAGGCAGCTAAGAGAGGTGTCAATGCACAAGACTAATTAGCATACTTACCTGGCACAGGGGACACCGTGATCAACCAGGCGGTTCCCCCAGTGTGAGGCCTTGCCATTGCACTCCGGCTTGGCTGACCGCTGCGATTGTCCCAAATGTGGATAACTCGGGTGCGTAATTTTTACTCTAGGGGACTGCGTTCGCGCGTCCCCTCAATTAAAACCAAAGGCAAGAATCTACATGTCAACACTGCCATGCATGTATGGCTGTCCAATGATTCTATGTTATGTGTATGTAATTAATTACATATTGCCAATGCCATGTTGTTTAGACACAACTTCCATTTCTCTACCACCCACCCATAATTTCATTATTTTCACCTTTTTCAAAGATCGGCTCAAATTATGTATTTTACATGCTTTTTCTTCACTGTTTACAACCCGTCATTTGCACACCTTCATTTTAAAAATATTTTCGTGAAGGAACTTTCGAGTCTACACCACAACCTCCCCCACCCCCTAGCCCCCAACCTCATCCCACTACCCAACTATATGCTTCCCCAGCTAACTACCTGCTCCACTCTTTTCCAGATGTCTTTACAGAGGTGGTCTTAATTGGAGATTGTGCAGTATTATTGCTAACCTCATCAGTATTGTACTCCTTGTCATCATCATCATCATCATCATCATCATCATTGATATTTCTGAGGTGAAAATTTTACATATCCTTTTTATCTTTCATTTTGTATTTGGAAGATTTATCTACCCTGGACATCATGCAAGGTTAAATTGTGAATAGTAAAGGGACTCACATCATGCTCAATAGACCATGTCAGAAATTTCACCACCAGATGGCTCTGGGGTACTATCCACCCTAGCCTGACAGAGTGCCCACTAGCTAGGCATGGCAGAGTATGGGAGGTGGACAGTCTTTGAGTAGAAACAGGAACTAATCAAGAGAGGAGCACCAATTAAAGGCAAAAAGTGTGATTTAGTAGAAAGGTAAGTACTTGCTGATCAGTTTCATATATTATCTTACAGGAATTTATCCAAAGATTATAAGTTGAGTCACTTTACTCCAATGGGTTGAACCAGCAGTTTACATCACTGGTCATATATTGCTCTGTGTGTGTATAAATACCTCTCTTGGCCACACACAATTCTGTGACAAGTCAAATTATGAGACTGTGATTAAAAGTATAATGAATGTTCCATAAAGAGAGACTTTCATAGCCATACATACATTATTTTGAATGTGGAATAACCTGGTCAAAGTGCACATAGGCCACCAGTAGCCTGACCTGAGCCAAGCCTCTGGGGCCCAGCCAGTAGCTTGTATATTGGGTCACTCCAGGGGATAAGCAAGGTGTTAATGCTGCTGTTGTCTAGTTCCTCTGGGGAGAGTGCTTTATTGGTGTGCTGTGTATACAAGACACTTGTTGGTAATGTGTTTTCCAGAGTAACAATGAGGTAAAAACACTGCATACTCAAAGGCAAAGATGAAAAACTAAACAAGAAAAGGAAAAGTAACTTTATGTCCCCTCCAGTTTGAAAGTTTACCTTTTCCCTTACATTTGAACAGCTTGGCTGCCCTTCATTACCTCATACAGTTAAGTTGACATGACACATATTTAGTCTAGCACTTTTTTTCAGACTTGACGCATATGACAGAAATAACAATTTTCATTCTGAACCTATACTCAGTCTGAAAAAAGAAACACCCCTTCCTGAATGGCCCGACCAAGGATTCAAAACCATAACTGAAAGCACACAGAACATACCGCCAATGCGCATGTCCCATCCCAAAGTTACTTTTCCTTTTCTTGTTCAGTTTTTCATCTTTGCCTTTGAGTATGCAGTGTTTTTACCTCATCTGGACAAACACATTACCAACAAGTGTCTTGTATACACAGCACACCCATAAAGCACTCTCCCCAGAGGAACTAGACAACAGCAGCATTAACACCTTGCTTATCCCCTGGAGTGACCCAATATACAAGCTACTGGCTGGGCCCCAGAGGCTTGGCTCAGGTCAGGCTACTGGTGGCTTATGTACACTTTGACCAGGTTATTCCACATTCAAAATAATATATGTATGGCTATGAAAGTCTCTCTTTATGGAACATTCATTATACTTTTAATCACAGTCTCATAATTTGACTTGTCACAGAATTGTGTGTGGCCAAGAGAGGTATTTATACACACACAGAGCATTAACTGATCGGTGTCAACAAGTGTGTGTAAATAAACAGTTATCTAATGTACTTCCGGTAAAATATGGTGTCCCTCAAGGATCAATATTAGGTCCATTACTTTTTCTCATATATGTGAATGATTTTCCGTTGTATGTACAAGACATATTTATGTACGCTGATGACACCACATCTCATGTAATTGGGAAATCTGTTAAGTCAATAGAAAAAGAGTTACAAAGAAAAGTTAATAACTCCAAAACTTGGTGCTCACAAAACAAAATGTTTTTGAACGAAAAGAAATGTTAAGTAATGTTGGTTTCTTCTAAAAGAAAATGTATGGATTTAAAGAATGCAAATATTGAAGTTGAAATTAATGGAGAAACTTTAGAAAATGTACCCAATCACAAAATATTAGGGCTACATATAGATCAATGTTTGACATGGGAGAAACAAATATCTACTGTTTGTCAGAAAATTGCTGGCAAAATAAGTATATTAAGGAAACTTAAACATTTTCTCCCTTTTCATGTTAGGAAAATTTATTTCAATGCTTACATTCTTCCACATTTTGATTTCTGTTGCACTATATGGGGAGGATGCAAAAAGGCCATGCTAGCAAAATTAAGAAGGCTACACAAATTTTCAGCGTATCAAGTCTTGAATGTCCAAGGTAGACACAGTTATATGCACCTTATTACAAAATTAAATTGGCTGTCAATTGAAGAAAGAATTGACTATAAAAGAGGAGTAGAGATGTATAAAATACTTAACAATATGGCACCCGCTTATCTAAGAGACATGTTTGTTTTTGTAAAAGATGTAAGTCAGAGAAAACTAAGGTCATCAACAGATGACAAACTGTATTTGCTGAAGCCCAAGACAGAATATCGCAAGTCATCTTTTGCCTACTGTGGAGCTGTGTTTTGGAATACATTGAATAACTGTACAAGAAAGGCTCCATCTCTTAAGAAATTTAAAGATGAATGTATAAAGCACATAATGACTAAAAGGAATGCTGCAATGTTTACATGAAGTTCAACAACCATGTAATTTTTATGTACCTACAATGTTTCTGTGTCGAATGGTATTACAGTAGTCTCACTAGTGTGTACTTAGTGAAATTTACCATCTGTGTATTGTTTTGTAAATTTTCACTCTGTATGTATTTCAATTTTGAGGGCCTTGGGGAAGATTAGGAATATACCTATGTATTTTCCTAACCAAGTCGTACCCTCGTTAAATAAAGTTTATATATATATAATATATGACCAGTGATGTAAACTGCTGGTTCAACCCATTGGAGTAAAGTGACTAAACTTGTAATCTTGGGATAAATTCCTGTAAGATAATATATGAAACTGATCAGCAAGTACTTACCTTTCTACTAAATCACACTTTTTGCCTTTAATTGGTGCTCCTCTCTTGATTAGTTCCTGTTTCAACTCAAAGAGTGTCCACCTCCCATACTCTGCCATGCTTAGCTAGTTGGCACTCTGTCAGGCTAGGGTGGATAGTACCCCAGAGCCATCTGGTGGTGAAACTCATTTGTGACATGGTCTATTGACAAAAGCAATGAGACAAGATATGATCCAGTGGTTTACCTGGGAAGCAGGTGCGGCTTCAGTTCTTTCCTTGTTGCCGCCGTGCAGACAACCACTCAATACGAAATTGAGAGATTTTAAGATTTCAGAAAGGTTCATAATTGATTTGTGCACTTTGTTGGATGACATGCAAAATAAACTGTCTTTGTGACGCATATATTTTCGCCGGGACAGTTTGTGTCAGCACAAGCAGAACACATAAACACATTTACGGGTATAGAATATATTTAGGCCTATGATGTAAATACTTAATAAGAGCTCTATCATGGTATCTGATTTATCTACAATAGCTGATATGGACAGAAAAGGAAACGCAAAATGTAGCAACCTGTTACTTTATTTTATAAAATGTCACGAACTGTCCAGTTTTCATGATCAACACCATACCTTTTGTTCAGGCAGCTAAGAGAGGTGTCAATGCACAAGACTAATTAGCATACTTACCTGGCACAGGGGACACCGTGATCAACCAGGCGGTTCCCCCAGTGTGAGGCCTTGCCATTGCACTCCGGCTTGGCTGACCGCTGCGATTGTCCCAAATGTGGATAACTCGGGTGCGTAATTTTTACTCTAGGGGACTGCGTTCGCGCGTCCCCTCAATTAAAACCAAAGGCAAGAATCTACATGTCAACACTGCCATGCATGTATGGCTGTCCAATGATTCTATGTTATGTGTATGTAATTAATTACATATTGCCAACGCCATGTTGTTTAGACACAACTTCCATTTCTCTACCACCCACCCATAATTTCATTATTTTCACCTTTTTCAAAGATCGGCTCAAATTATATATTTTACATGCTTTTTCTTCACTGTTTACAACCCGTCATTTGCACACCTTCATTTTAAAAATATTTTCGTGAAGGAACTTTCGAGTCTACACCACAACCTCCCCCACCCCCTAGCCCCCAACCTCATCCCACTACCCAACTATATGCTTCCCCAGCTAACTACCTGCTCCACTCTTTTCCAGATGTCTTTACAGAGGTGGTCTTAATTGGAGATTGTGCAGTATTATTGCTAACCTCATCAGTATTGTACTCCTTGTCATCATCATCATCATCATCATCATCATCATCATCATCATTGATATTTCTGAGGTGAAAATTTTACATATCCTTTTTATCTTTCATTTTGTATTTTGAAGATTTATCTACCCTGGAAATCTTGCAAGGTTAAATTGTGAATAGTAAAGGGACTCACATCATGCTCAATTGACAAAAGCAATGAGACAAGATATGATCCAGTGGTTTACCTGGGAAGCAGGTGCGGCTTCAGTTCTTTCCTTGTTGCCGCCGTGCAGACAACCACTCAATACGAAATTGAGAGATTTTAAGATTTCAGAAAGGTTCATAATTGATTTGTGCACTTTGTTGGATGACATGCAAAATAAACTGTCTTTGTGACGCATATATTTTCGCCGGGACAGTTTGTGTCAGCACAAGCAGAACACATAAACACATTTACGGGTATAGAATATATTTAGGCCTATGATGTAAATACTTAATAAGAGCTCTATCATGGTATCTGATTTATCTACAATAGCTGATATGGACAGAAAAGGAAACGCAAAATGTAGCAACCTGTTACTTTATTTTATAAAATGTCACGAACTGTCCAGTTTTCATGATCAACACCATACCTTTTGTTCAGGCAGCTAAGAGAGGTGTCAATGCACAAGACTAATTAGCATACTTACCTGGCACAGGGGACACCGTGATCAACCAGGCGGTTCCCCCAGTGTGAGGCCTTGCCATTGCACTCCGGCTTGGCTGACCGCTGCGATTGTCCCAAATGTGGATAACTCGGGTGCGTAATTTTTACTCTAGGGGACTGCGTTCGCGCGTCCCCTCAATTAAAACCAAAGGCAAGAATCTACATGTCAACACTGCCATGCATGTATGGCTGTCCAATGATTCTATGTTATGTGTATGTAATTAATTACATATTGCCAACGCCATGTTGTTTAGACACAACTTCCATTTCTCTACCACCCACCCATAATTTCATTATTTTCACCTTTTTCAAAGATCGGCTCAAATTATATATTTTACATGCTTTTTCTTCACTGTTTACAACCCGTCATTTGCACACCTTCATTTTAAAAATATTTTCGTGAAGGAACTTTCGAGTCTACACCACAACCTCCCCCACCCCCTAGCCCCCAACCTCATCCCACTACCCAACTATATGCTTCCCCAGCTAACTACCTGCTCCACTCTTTTCCAGATGTCTTTACAGAGGTGGTCTTAATTGGAGATTGTGCAGTATTATTGCTAACCTCATCAGTATTGTACTCCTTGTCATCATCATCATCATCATCATCATCATCATCATCATCATCATTGATATTTCTGAGGTGAAAATTTTACATATCCTTTTTATCTTTCATTTTGTATTTTGAAGATTTATCTACCCTGGACATCATGCAAGGTTAAATTGTGAATAGTAAAGGGACTCACATCATGCTCAATTGACAAAAGCAATGAGACAAGATATGATCCAGTGGTTTACCTGGGAAGCAGGTGCGGCTTCAGTTCTTTCCTTGTTGCCGCCGTGCAGACAACCACTCAATACGAAATTGAGAGATTTTAAGATTTCAGAAAGGTTCATAATTGATTTGTGCACTTTGTTGGATGACATGCAAAATAAACTGTCTTTGTGACGCATATATTTTCGCCGGGACAGTTTGTGTCAGCACAAGCAGAACACATAAACACATTTACGGGTATAGAATATATTTAGGCCTATGATGTAAATACTTAATAAGAGCTCTATCATGGTATCTGATTTATCTACAATAGCTGATATGGACAGAAAAGGAAACGCAAAATGTAGCAACCTGTTACTTTATTTTATAAAATGTCACGAACTGTCCAGTTTTCATGATCAACACCATACCTTTTGTTCAGGCAGCTAAGAGAGGTGTCAATGCACAAGACTAATTAGCATACTTACCTGGCACAGGGGACACCGTGATCAACCAGGCGGTTCCCCCAGTGTGAGGCCTTGCCATTGCACTCCGGCTTGGCTGACCGCTGCGATTGTCCCAAATGTGGATAACTCGGGTGCGTAATTTTTACTCTAGGGGACTGCGTTCGCGCGTCCCCTCAATTAAAACCAAAGGCAAGAATCTACATGTCAACACTGCCATGCATGTATGGCTGTCCAATGATTCTATGTTATGTGTATGTAATTAATTACATATTGCCAACGCCATGTTGTTTAGACACAACTTCCATTTCTCTACCACCCACCCATAATTTCATTATTTTCACCTTTTTCAAAGATCGGCTCAAATTATATATTTTACATGCTTTTTCTTCACTGTTTACAACCCGTCATTTGCACACCTTCATTTTAAAAATATTTTCGTGAAGGAACTTTCGAGTCTACACCACAACCTCCCCCACCCCCTAGCCCCCAACCTCATCCCACTACCCAACTATATGCTTCCCCAGCTAACTACCTGCTCCACTCTTTTCCAGATGTCTTTACAGAGGTGGTCTTAATTGGAGATTGTGCAGTATTATTGCTAACCTCATCAGTATTGTACTCCTTGTCATCATCATCATCATCATCATCATCATCATTGATATTTCTGAGGTGAAAATTTTACATATCCTTTTTATCTTTCATTTTGTATTTTGAAGATTAATCTACCCTGGACATCATGCAAGGTTAAATTGTGAATAGTAAAGGGACTCACATCATGCTCAATTGACAAAAGCAATGAGACAAGATATGATCCAGTGGTTTACCTGGGAAGCAGGTGCTGCTTCAGTTCTTTCCTTGTTGCCGCCGTGCAGACAACCACTCAATACGAAATTGAGAGATTTTAAGATTTCAGAAAGGTTCATAATTGATTTGTGCACTTTGTTGGATGACATGCAAAATAAACTGTCTTTGTGACGCATATATTTTCGCCGGGACAGTTTGTGTCAGCACAAGCAGAACACATAAACACATTTACGGGTATAGAATATATTTAGGCCTATGATGTAAATACTTAATAAGAGCTCTATCATGGTATCTGATTTATCTACAATAGCTGATATGGACAGAAAAGGAAACGCAAAATGTAGCAACCTGTTACTTTATTTTATAAAATGTCACGAACTGTCCAGTTTTCATGATCAACACCATACCTTATGTTCAGGCAGCTAAGAGAGGTGTCAATGCACAAGACTAATTAGCATACTTACCTGGCACAGGGGACACCGTGATCAACCAGGCGGTTCCCCCAGTGTGAGGCCTTGCCATTGCACTCCGGCTTGGCTGACCGCTGCGATTGTCCCAAATGTGGATAACTCGGGTGCGTAATTTTTACTCTAGGGGACTGCGTTCGCGCGTCCCCTCAATTAAAACCAAAGGCAAGAATCTACATGTCAACACTGCCATGCATGTATGGCTGTCCAATGATTCTATGTTATGTGTATGTAATTAATTACATATTGCCAACGCCATGTTGTTTAGACACAACTTCCATTTCTCTACCACCCACCCATAATTTCATTATTTTCACCTTTTTCAAAGATCGGCTCAAATTATATATTTTATATGCTTTTTCTTCACTGTTTACAACCCGTCATTTGCACACCTTCATTTTAAAAATATTTTCGTGAAGGAACTTTCGAGTCTACACCACAACCTCCCCCACCCCCTAGCCCCCAACCTCATCCCACTACCCAACTATATGCTTCCCCAGCTAACTACCTGCTCCACTCTTTTCCAGATGTCTTTACAGAGGTGGTCTTAATTGGAGATTGTGCAGTATAATTGCTAACCTCATCAGTATTGTACTCCTTGTCATCATCATCATCATCATCATCATCATCATCATCATTGATATTTCTGAGGTGAAAATTTTACATATCCTTTTTATCTTTCATTTTGTATTTTGAAGATTTATCTACCCTGGACATCATGCAAGGTTAAATTGTGAATAGTAAAGGGACTCACATCATGCTCAATTGACAAAAGCAATGAGACAAGATATGATCCAGTGGTTTACCTGGGAAGCAGGTGCGGCTTCAGTTCTTTCCTTGTTGCCGCCGTGCAGACAACCACTCAATACGAAATTGAGAGATTTTAAGATTTCAGAAAGGTTCATAATTGATTTGTGCACTTTGTTGGATGACATGCAAAATAAACTGTCTTTGTGACGCATATATTTTCGCCGGGACAGTTTGTGTCAGCACAAGCAGAACACATAAACACATTTACGGGTATAGAATATATTTAGGCCTATGATGTAAATACTTAATAAGAGCTCTATCATGGTATCTGATTTATCTACAATAGCTGATATGGACAGAAAAGGAAACGCAAAATGTAGCAACCTGTTACTTTATTTTATAAAATGTCACGAACTGTCCAGTTTTCATGATCAACACCATACCTTAGGCGCCGTATCAAAATGATCGTTCGTCTCACACGCAAATGGCGTCTGGTACGAACTGACAGTTCGTTCCCTGTTCGAACATGTACGTTTATTTTCGTCCTGAGCCAGATTCGCGTCTGCCGGTCGTCTGGACTACAGTCTGATCACGTGTGCAAGTCGCCCTGCGTCTAGAGCCAGTTTATCGTCTGCCGCTTGTCTCCAGGGACCACAGGCCCATGGATGATGGAGTGTGAAAATCGTCCCGAGCAAGTTTCACGTCTGCCTGCACCTGCTGCCTGATAATGTCTGAGCTGACGCTAAGTATTGCATGTAGCGCATGGTGGTCCCCACTTTTCCCAAGCCGAATATTCGTCCAGACTGCTATGATAGTATCGCCAATAACGGGAGTCAAATTTAGGCGCAGAGGCGCATATTGGTGAGAAATGTGTGTACGCGTAGCGTCGTGAACTTGGGTTTAGAACTTGAAAATCTGAACTGCTCAAAAGGAATATATGATGTTGTCTCCAATAAAAAGCAGAAAAAATGTCAAATGACAAGTCATGTAGGCTACAGTACCGATCCAAAGTCTTTAAACCAAACACGCGAGGCTCCTGCGATTGTGCCGCCATGACAGCGGCCAGGTTATGACTTGGCCAAGTGTTTGTTCCCGCGTGGACAAGCGAGGTGCACGGCCGAGTCCTCAAGCCATCACGCCCGGCTAACTTCCACGTGTGTGGACCTTTCCTCGTGTGTACATGTACATATAGTTCCTTGTCACATTGATGGTAACTTCATGAAATAACAAGGCCTGTCCTTTGCATAATAAGATCTATCCATCTAGGCCTGTCTATAGCCTGCCGCATAATTTTGTATTTTGCTCCCCGGGAATTGCTCTTTTTTGCGTTTAATACAACATAGAGAACATACTCTTGGCTTTTTCCCAGGTCAATCATCATTGCGGTAAAGGGATCAGTTGATAACGATCTGATAACCAAACAGCAGGGCAGCAATTAACACATGCATATGTGACGCGGCCAGACTGCTCTGATTTGCTTTTTTTTTTTATATATAAACCCAAATGAAATGCTGCTTCTCTCATTCCTTTTCATTCTTTTTGTTTTTTTCCCCCAATTACTTTAGGCCTACATCACTGAAAAGGTACTCTTTTTTTAAAATTCATTTGTCCCTACGAACTTTCTCTTATAATTTGGCTTCTATAGGGAGACAGACAAAAGGTCTAATTGAATTTACAACAGGGGAATCAAATCATTTTTTTTCATCTATTTCTTTTCCTTTCTTTGAAATTACATAACTGAAAGATATCAATTTGTTATGTTTGGCTTCAGTTGAGAATTCCTTCTGTGTGTGTATACAAAGAGAACATGAGTGATTTGAAATTTAATTTAAGCAGTGGGAATTTTAACAAAGCTCATACAACGGAAAGAGAAGAGTGGAAGAATACAGGTGACATTAGGTATGAGGTTTCTTTCTTTCTTTTCTTTCTTTTTTTTTGTATATTCAGCAAATTTATTAACGGTGTCAAACCAGTTGACTCTTCAGAGAGGAACTGTTGGGGTTTAATGTCAGTTGAAGTTAAATGGTGCTGCAGTGGGGAGGAGGAGGGGAGCAAGGGGCCCATGGCCATGATTCATGAATGCAGTGTTAACGTAAAACAAGTGTATGAGATTGTTCTAGCCAATCTAGGCCTACATGACTTTATAAGTTTTAGGAGCGTGCATGCTGGGTGTTGCTGTATGATTAAGAGACACCAGCATATTATAGACATTACAGATAGAATACATTTTGTTATATATGATCTGCCAGGCTTTGTTTCCTCCGGCCCACCCCCCCCCCCCTTTTTTTCTCTCTCTCTCTCTCGTGGGATGACCTCTCATAATCTGTGCAAACTCGGGCAAATGTGCGTTGCTGCCATAACTATTTTGATGTTTTTTGTTTTGTTTTCATTTTATTAGAAAAGTTACAAAACTAAAATAAATATTTGCCGACCGATTAATATTTTCATACCATACGATAATTAATGTTCATAACAATTAACATAGCCAGTGGTAATGCCATGGCAATGGCCCACAGCAACCAACAAGGCTGCTAAAACGAGTTTTGTAGAACAAAAGCATTTCCAGCCGAACGGTAACAAATTAATGTGTATCTATCCTAGGGTGTTAGATATATTGCCATTATACACCCAGATATATGTTGGAATACAACAAAAACTTAAAAGCAATTTTGTGCTCTGTGACTGTGGCCGTGTGGGTGTGGCTGCGTGAGGCCGAATGCTTCAGCTGCATCCCTGGTCAGGGTGCGCTTTCACTTTTTCCGACTGATTTCCAGGCGTTACTAACACCAAGGAGGGAAGACTACCCCTCCTTGCTAACAGTGAGCTTGCGCATCACAAAGCGCAGAACAGATTACCTGCACACTAAATTTGATAAGAAAGCCCACAGAAAACTTCCACGGCTAATGCAAAGATAATAACAAAAGTTTCGACTTGTTTGCCGGTGGCACCCTGGACACGCAGGCTTCCATTTCTCACTCTCAGTTTCTGGAAAATATCGATGATGTGACCAACAGTGCCCCAGTCACGCTGTGGTCACCCATGACAACGGACGAGTCCATCAATGTCCACAGGGCATCATGGCTAGTATTTTCTTATGTATACAGAAGAATTAATACTAACTTCGACATAATTTAACATGAAATATTTTTTTCAACGTGCGATAGCCCTCTTCTTGCGGTCAATTTTGAATTTGATAAGAGTTCCATGCAACTGTTCCGCCTTCCGGGCCTACCAATGCCAGGAAGCCTCCTGACACTGTATCCCCTCCGCGAGCAAAATGGTAACAACGGACTGCTATTTTTCATTCACCTGCAATCTTTCTGCATTTGATTTTGATGGCTGTATCATGTGTGGAATCATTGATTTAGGCACATAGTTACACATGAGGTCTTAATTGAATACATTTCTGAGTTGCCATAACTTTTTACAATCACAGTCACTTGGCAAAGAAGAAAACACACAAACACACACAAATTCAGCGTAATTAGTTTACATGGGAAATAAAGGATGGATACATTGTAATGTCAAAATACTGACTGCCCAGATGACTATTATTAGTATTAATGATGCCGGCACTTCAAATGGCCGTCACCATGTGCTGGTCACATAACTCGTAAAATCTGAAACTCAGTGAAAGTGCACAGCAAGAAATTGTGTGTGTGTGCTGTGCAAGTGTGAGTGTGTTGATCATCAGGCAGTGGTCATTCCATCATCCCTGCACAAGTTAGGCCCCGGACCGGTGCTTGAAGTTGAATGGGTCGATCAACTTGTTGGTCATATTTCAATTTGGCGTTGTATTTCGGCATCAAAGTTTGCCTGTAGTTCTGACCTGTCGTTTTTCTTTTTTCTTTTTTTGGTCGGTGTTTTTTCTCTTTTTTTTTTCTGACCGATGCAACGATACTTTGACAAGTCGGCATATATGACCAGCTCTTGTTGTGCCAAAGGCACGCGTTTATAACTGAAAGTTTGAAGCCAGCTCCTTGCACCGACGCTACTTCAAACAGCCCCCAAACCAACACATGGTGCGGTGTGGTAATGTTGGCACCTTGCCAGTTGCCTGTGTCACGAGATTCTCCAGGACAGCAAGCAAATGATTGACAGCTCTGCAGACCAGACCGGGAGACCAGACTTCCAGCTGCATGGTCCAGACCAGTGTGTGCAAGTCATTGCGACTCTGTCTTGGCATTTTGAGCACATTCATTCATTCATTCATTCATTCATTCATTCATTCATTCATTCATTCATTCATTTATTTATCAAGGTTACCGGCCCATGGCATGTATGGGCTAACTGATTATTGCGTATCAAGGGTAAGGCCTACCAACTCAGTGCTGTATAAATTCTGGGTCTCGGCACTCAGTGGTCTCACCCCTACGCAAAAGTAGTTTCTTCCTAGCAAGAAGGATAAACTATTACCTGATTTGATATGCATGGACCTCTCCCACGTGAAGTTGACAGGTTGTGGGGTGGATAGGATGACATAATTGTAGTGTCCATCTTTGTTATATGGTCTATCAGTATCACAAGACTGATTAAACTTGAATCAGTTGAAGAAAGAAAATACTGTTGTTCGGACAGTTTTTTTTCTTTTCTTTTTTTTAATTAAGTGACGTGGATCGAAAGGCACATACGCACACAGCTGCTGGGCCAAACTGCATCGACAACCCGTGATTGGGTTTCTCATAAAAATCCAGCGAGTGGTGATATAAAATTATGGGCCACATCGGAATGATACCATACATCTCGCCTCTGCCTCCTGCCCCTCCCCGCCCCACCAGCACCTCCAAATATTCCGTTGTATGTGTTTGTTTGACCGGTCCTTGTTTGACTATCGTCGAAACAGCTAAAAGATTTTACGTGTAGCTGTTGTGTATGTGGAAAGCAAAATGATTTTATTATTTATGCCTTCATTTGATTGCAAGCATAAACAATCTTGTGCACCGCACAACACACTGCCTACATACATGGCCTACCCATTAAATAGCGTTAGTTATCTTACTATTCTTAGTGCCAATCACCTCTGTAATATATACTTAATTTGGAACAAATTATAATTTATATCAGTACACCTGTGAGCAAAGAGACATACAACGGTACAGGTAGAAAGGGGTCCGTCCAGGCAATAGTACTATTACTCTCCATTGTGCAGACAATGAACTAACTTTTATTGACAAAACTGTTCCCACATTCAAAGAAAGTCACTTTGTTTTTGGTTTAGTGTTTTGAAATAACTTTAATCTGTGTGTTCATTTCTTTCGTCATTCGGAGATGAGGCGACCCACTGCTCCAGTTTGTGCTTTTGTCTTGAAATTAGTGTTTGTAATTGGGGCATTGCTTGGCCGACTAATTATGAATATAGGTGTGTGGTGTCACTAGTCTGGCTTATGTAATCTGCGCGTCTCAGACGCAGGTAGCACTGCCGATATGAGCTCCAGCTGGGTCACGCTCAGGCTTGGTCTGGCCTCGTTTGTCTTGGTCTGTTTGCGTGTGAGACGAGGTGGAGACGAATCCAACTTTCATTCCAGCCAGACTGCGTTTCTTCCGTCTTACACGCACGATCATTTTGATACGGCCCCTTATGTTCAGGCAGCTAAGAGAGGTGTCAATGCACAAGACTAATTAGCATACTTACCTGGCACAGGGGACACCGTGATCAACCAGGTGGTTCCCCCAGTGTGAGGCCTTGCCATTGCACTCCGGCTTGGCTGACCGCTGCGATTGTCCCAAATGTGGATAACTCGGGTGCGTAATTTTTACTCTAGGGGACTGCGTTCGCGCGTCCCCTCAATTAAAACCAAAGGCAAGAATCCACATGTCAACACTGCCATGCATGTATGGCTTTCCAATGATTCTATGTTATGTGTATGTAATTAATTACATATTGCCAACGCCATGTTGTTTAGACACAACTTCCATTTCTCTACCACCCCACCCATAATTTCATTATTTTCACCTTTTTCAAAGATCGGCTCAAATTATATATTTTACATGCTTTTTCTTCACTGTTTACAACCCATCATTTGCACACCTTCATTTTAAAAATATTTTCGTGAAGGAACTTTCGAGTCTACACCACAACCTCCCCCACCCCCTAGCCCCCAACCTCATCCCACTACCCAACTATATGCTTCCCCAGCTAACTACCTGCTCCACTCTTTTCCAGATGTCTTTACAGAGGTGGTCTTAATTGGAGATTGTGCAGTATTATTGCTAACCTCATCAGTATTGTACTCCTTGTCATCATCATCATCATCATCATCATCATTGATATTTCTGAGGTGAAAATTTTACATATCCTTTTTATCTTTCATTTTGTATTTTGAAGATTTATCTACCCTGGACATCATGCAAGGTTAAATTGTGAATAGTAAAGGGACTCACATCATGCTCAATTGACAAAAGCAATGAGACAAGATATGATCCAGTGGTTTACCTGGGAAGCAGGTGCGGCTTCAGTTCTTTCCTTGTTGCCGCCGTGCAGACAACCACTCAATACGAAATTGAGAGATTTTAAGATTTCAGAAAGGTTCATAATTGATTTGTGCACTTTGTTGGATGACATGCAAAATAAACTGTCTTTGTGACGCATATATTTTCGCCGGGACAGTTTGTGTCAGCACAAGCAGAAAACCTAAACACATAAACACATTTACGGGTATAGAATATATTTAGGCCTATGATGTAAATACTTAATAAGAGCTCTATCATGGTATCTGATTTATCTACAATAGCTGATATGGACAGAAAAGGAAACGCAAACTGTAGCAACCTGTTACTTTATTTTATAAAATGTCACGAACTGTCCAGTTTTCATGATCAACACCATACCTTTTGTTCAGGCAGCTAAGAGAGGTGTCAATGCACAAGACTAATTAGCATACTTACCTGGCACAGGGGACACCGTGATCAACCAGGCGGTTCCCCCAGTGTGAGGCCTTGCCATTGCACTCCGGCTTGGCTGACCGCTGCGATTGTCCCAAATGTGGATAACTCGGGTGCGTAATTTTTACTCTAGGGGACTGCGTTCGCGCGTCCCCTCAATTAAAACCAAAGGCAAGAATCTACATGTCAACACTGCCATGCATGTATGGCTGTCCAATGATTCTATGTTATGTGTATGTAATTAATTACATATTGCCAACGCCATGTTGTTTTGACACAACTTCCATTTCTCTACCACCCACCCATAATTTCATTATTTTCACCTTTTTCAAAGATCGGCTCAAATTATATATTTTACATGCTTTTTCTTCACTGTTTACAACCCGTCATTTGCACACCTTCATTTTAAAAATATTTTCGTGAAGGAACTTTCGAGTCTACACCACAACCTCCCCCACCCCCTCGCCCCCAACCTCATCCCACTACGCAACTATATGCTTCCCCAGCTAACTACCTGCTCCACTCTTTTCCAGATGTCTTTACAGAGGTGGTCTTAATTGGAGATTGTGCAGTATTATTGCTAACCTCATCAGTATTGTACTCCTTGTCATCATCATCATCATCATCATCATCATTGATATTTCTGAGGTGAAAATTTTACATATCCTTTTTATCTTTCATTTTGTATTTTGAAGATTTATCTACCCTGGACATCATGCAAGGTTAAATTGTGAATAGTAAAGGGACTCACATCATGCTCAATTGACAAAAGCAATGAGACAAGATATGATCCAGTGGTTTACCTGGGAAGCAGGTGCTGCTTCAGTTCTTTCCTTGTTGCCGCCGTGCAGACAACCACTCAATACGAAATTGAGAGATTTTAAGATTTCAGAAAGGTTCATAATTGATTTGTGCACTTTGTTGGATGACATGCAAAATAAACTGTCTTTGTGACGCATATATTTTCGCCGGGACAGTTTGTGTCAGCACAAGCAGAACACATAAACACATTTACGGGTATAGAATATATTTAGGCCTATGATGTAAATACTTAATAAGAGCTCTATCATGGTATCTGATTTATCTAGCTGATATGGACAGAAAAGGAAACGCAAAATGTAGCAACCTGTTACTTTATTTTATAAAATGTCACGAACTGTCCAGTTTTCATGATCAACACCATACCTTTTGTTCAGGCAGCTAAGAGAGGTGTCAATGCACAAGACTAATTAGTATACTTACCTGGCACAGGGGACACCGTGATCAACCAGGCGGTTCCCCCAGTGTGAGGCCTTGCCATTGCACTCCGGCTTGGCTGACCGCTGCGATTGTCCCAAATGTGGATAACTCGGGTGCGTAATTTTTACTCTAGGGGACTGCGTTCGCGCGTCCCCTCAATTAAAACCAAAGGCAAGAATCTACATGTCAACACTGCCATGCATGTATGGCTGTCCAATGATTCTATGTTATGTGTATGTAATTAATTACATATTGCCAACGCCATGTTGTTTAGACACAACTTCCATTTCTCTACCACCCACCCATAATTTCATTATTTTCACCTTTTTCAAAGATCGGCTCAAATTATATATTTTATATGCTTTTTCTTCACTGTTTACAACCCGTCATTTGCACACCTTCATTTTAAAAATATTTTCGTGAAGGAACTTTCGAGTCTACACCACAACCTCCCCCACCCCCTAGCCCCCAACCTCATCCCACTACCCAACTATATGCTTCCCCAGCTAACTACCTGCTCCACTCTTTTCCAGATGTCTTTACAGAGGTGGTCTTAATTGGAGATTGTGCAGTATTATTGCTAACCTCATCAGTATTGTACTCCTTGTCATCATAATCATCATCATCATTGATATTTCTGAGGTGAAAATTTTACATATCCTTTTTATCTTTCATTTTGTATTTTGAAGATTTATCTACCCTGGACATCATGCAAGGTTAAATTGTGAATAGTAAAGGGACTCACATCATGCTCAATTGACAAAAGCAATGAGACAAGATATGATCCAGTGGTTTACCTGGGAAGCAGGTGCGGCTTCAGTTCTTTCCTTGTTGCCGCCGTGCAGACAACCACTCAATACGAAATTGAGAGATTTTAAGATTTCAGAAAGGTTCATAATTGATTTGTGCACTTTGTTGGATGACATGCAAAATAAACTGTCTTTGTGACGCATATATTTTCGCCGGGACAGTTTGTGTCAGCACAAGCAGAACACATAAACACATTTACGGGTATAGAATATATTTAGGCCTATGATGTAAATACTTAATAAGAGCTCTATCATGGTATCTGATTTATCTACAATAGCTGATATGGACAGAAAAGGAAACGCAAAATGTAGCAATTAACCTGTTACTTTATTTTATAAAATGTCACGAACTGTCCAGTTTTCATGATCAACACCATACCTTTTGTTCAGGCAGCTAAGAGAGGTGTCAATGCACAAGACTAATTAGCATACTTACCTGGCACAGGGGACACCGTGATCAACCAGGCGGTTCCCCCAGTGTGAGGCCTTGCCATTGCACTCCGGCTTGGCTGACCGCTGCGATTGTCCCAAATGTGGATAACTCGGGTGCGTAATTTTTACTCTAGGGGACTGCGTTCGCGCGTCCCCTCAATTAAAACCAAAGGCAAGAATCTACATGTCAACACTGCCATGCATGTATGGCTGTCCAATGATTCTATGTTATGTGTATGTAATTAATTACATATTGCCAACGCCATGTTGTTTAGACACAACTTCCATTTCTCTACCACCCACCCATAATTTCATTATTTTCACCTTTTTCAAAGATCGGCTCAAATTATATATTTTACATGCTTTTTCTTCACTGTTTACAACCCGTCATTTGCACACCTTCATTTTAAAAATATTTTCGTGAAGGAACTTTCGAGTCTACACCACAACCTCCCCCACCCCCTAGCCCCCAACCTCATCCCACTACCCAACTATATGCTTCCCCAGCTAACTACCTGCTCCACTCTTTTCCAGATGTCTTTACAGAGGTGGTCTTAATTGGAGATTGTGCAGTATTATTGCTAACCTCATCAGTATTGTACTCCTTGTCATCATCATCATCATCATCATCATCATCATTGATATTTCTGAGGTGAAAATTTTACATATCCTTTTTATCTTTCATTTTGTATTTTGAAGATTTATCTACCCTGGACATCATGCAAGGTTAAATTGTGAATAGTAAAGGGACTCACATCATGCTCAATTGACAAAAGCAATGAGACAAGATATGATCCAGTGGTTTACCTGGGAAGCAGGTGCGGCTTCAGTTCTTTCCTTGTTGCCGCCGTGCAGACAACCACTCAATACGAAATTGAGAGATTTTAAGATTTCAGAAAGGTTCATAATTGATTTGTGCACTTTGTTGGATGACATGCAAAATAAACTGTCTTTGTGACGCATATATTTTCGCCGGGACAGTTTGTGTCAGCACAAGCAGAACACATAAACACATTTACGGGTATAGAATATATTTAGGCCTATGATGTAAATACTTAATAAGAGCTCTATCATGGTATCTGATTTATCTACAATAGCTGATATGGACAGAAAAGGAAACGCAAAATGTAGCAACCTGTTACTTTATTTTATAAAATGTCACGAACTGTCCAGTTTTCATGATCAACACCATACCTTATGTTCAGGCAGCTAAGAGAGGTGTCAATGCACAAGACTAATTAGCATACTTACCTGGCACAGGGGACACCGTGATCAACCAGGCGGTTCCCCCAGTGTGAGGCCTTGCCATTGCACTCCGGCTTGGCTGACCGCTGCGATTGTCCCAAATGTGGATAACTCAGGTGCGTAATTTTTACTCTAGGGGACTGCGTTCGCGCGTCCCCTCAATTAAAACCAAAGGCAAGAATCTACATGTCAACACTGCCATGCATGTATGGCTGTCCAATGATTCTATGTTATGTGTATGTAATTAATTACATATTGCCAACGCCATGTTGTTTAGACACAACTTCCATTTCTCTACCACCCACCCATAATTTCATTATTTTCACCTTTTTCAAAGATCGGCTCAAATTATATATTTTACATGCTTTTTCTTCACTGTTTACAACCCGTCATTTGCACACCTTCATTTTAAAAATATTTTCGTGAAGGAACTTTCGAGTCTACACCACAACCTCCCCCACCCCCTCGCCCCCAACCTCATCCCACTACCCAACTATATGCTTCCCCAGCTAACTACCTGCTCCACTCTTTTCCAGATGTCTTTACAGAGGTGGTCTTAATTGGAGATTGTGCAGTATTATTGCTAACCTCATCAGTATTGTACTCCTTGTCATCATCATCATCATCATGATCATCATCATTGATATTTCTGAGGTGAAAATTTTACATATCCTTTTTATCTTTCATTTTGTATTTTGAAGATTTATCTACCCTGGACATCATGCAAGGTTAAATTGTGAATAGTGAAGGGACTCACATCATGCTCAATTGACAAAAGCAATGAGACAAGATATGATCCAGTGGTTTACCTGGGAAGCAGGTGCGGCTTCAGTTCTTTCCTTGTTGCCGCCGTGCAGACAACCACTCAATACGAAATTGAGAGATTTTAAGATTTCAGAGAGGTGCATAATTGATTTGTGCACTTTGTTGGATGACATGCAAAATAAACTGTCTTTGTGACGCATATATTTTCGCCGGGACAGTTTGTGTCAGCACAAGCAGAACACCTAAACACATAAACACATTTACGGGTATAGAATATATTTAGGCCTATGATGTAAATACTTAATAAGAGCTCTATCATGGTATCTGATTTATCTACAATAGCTGATATGGACAGAAAAGGAAACGCAAAATGTAGCAACCTGTTACTTTATTTTATAAAATGTCACGAACTGTCCAGTTTTCATGATCAACACCATACCTTATGTTCAGGCAGCTAAGAGAGGTGTCAATGCACAAGACTAATTAGCATACTTACCTGGCACAGGGGACACCGTGATCAACCAGGTGGTTCCCCCAGTGTGAGGCCTTGCCATTGCACTCCGGCTTGGCTGACCGCTGCGATTGTCCCAAATGTGGATAACTCGGGTGCGTAATTTTTACTCTAGGGGACTGTGTTCGCGCGTCCCCTCAATTAAAACCAAAGGCAAGAATCTACATGTCAACACTGCCATGCATGTATGGCTGTCCAATGATTCTATGTTATGTGTATGTAATTAATTACATATTGCCAACGCCATGTTGTTTAGACACAACTTCCATTTCTCTACCACCCACCCATAATTTCATTATTTTCACCTTTTTCAAAGATCGGCTCAAATTATATATTTTACATGCTTTTTCTTCACTGTTTACAACCCGTCATTTGCACACCTTCATTTTAAAAATATTTTCGTGAAGGAACTTTCGAGTCTACACCACAACCTCCCCCACCCCCTAGCCCCCAACCTCATCCCACTACCCAACTATATGCTTCCCCAGCTAACTACCTGCTCCACTCTTTTCCAGATGTCTTTACAGAGGTGGTCTTAATTGGAGATTGTGCAGTATTATTGCTAACCTCATCAGTATTGTACTCCTTGTCATCATCATCATCATCATCATCATCATTGATATTTCTGAGGTGAAAATTTTACATATCCTTTTTATCTTTCATTTTGTATTTTGAAGATTTATCTACCCTGGACATCATGCAAGGTTAAATTGTGAATAGTAAAGGGACTCACATCATGCTCAATTGACAAAAGCAATGAGACAAGATATGATCCAGTGGTTTACCTGGGAAGCAGGTGCTGCTTCAGTTCTTTCCTTGTTGCCGCCGTGCAGACAACCACTCAATACGAAATTGAGAGATTTTAAGATTTCAGAAAGGTTCATAATTGATTTGTGCACTTTGTTGGATGACATGCAAAATAAACTGTCTTTGTGACGCATATATTTTCGCCGGGACAGTTTGTGTCAGCACAAGCAGAACACATAAACACATTTACGGGTATAGAATATATTTAGGCCTATGATGTAAATACTTAATAAGAGCTCTATCATGGTATCTGATTTATCTACAATAGCTGATATGGACAGAAAAGGAAACGCAAAATGTAGCAACCTGTTACTTTATTTTATAAAATGTCACGAACTGTCCAGTTTTCATGATCAACACCATACCTTTTGTTCAGGCAGCTAAGAGAGGTGTCAATGCACAAGACTAATTAGCATACTTACCTGGCACAGGGGACACCGTGATCAACCAGGCGGTTCCCCCAGTGTGAGGCCTTGCCATTGCACTCCGGCTTGGCTGACCGCTGCGATTGTCCCAAATGTGGATAACTCGGGTGCGTAATTTTTACTCTAGGGGACTGCGTTCGCGCGTCCCCTCAATTAAAACCAAAGGCAAGAATCTATATGTCAACACTGCCATGCATGTATGGCTGTCCAATGATTCTATGTTATGTGTATGTAATTAATTACATATTGCCAACGCCATGTTGTTTAGACACAACTTCCATTTCTCTACCACCCACCCATAATTTCATTATTTTCACCTTTTTCAAAGATCGGCTCAAATTATATATTTTACATGCTTTTTCTTCACTGTTTACAACCCGTCATTTGCACACCTTCATTTTAAAAATATTTTCGTGAAGGAACTTTCGAGTCTACACCACAACCTCCCCCACCCCCTCGCCCCCAACCTCATCCCACTACCCAACTATATGCTTCCCCAGCTAACTACCTGCTCCACTCTTTTCCAGATGTCTTTACAGAGGTGGTCTTAATTGGAGATTGTGCAGTATTATTGCTAACCTCATCAGTATTGTACTCCTTGTCATCATCATCATCATCATGATCATCATCATTGATATTTCTGAGGTGAATATTTTACATATCCTTTTTATCTTTCATTTTGTATTTTGAAGATTTATCTACCCTGGACATCATGCAAGGTTAAATTGTGAATAGTAAAGGGACTCACATCATGCTCAATTGACAAAAGCAATGAGACAAGATATGATCCAGTGGTTTACCTGGGAAGCAGGTGCTGCTTCAGTTCTTTCCTTGTTGCCGCCGTGCAGACAACCACTCAATACGAAATTGAGAGATTTTAAGATTTCAGAGAGGTGCATAATTGATTTGTGCACTTTGTTGGATGACATGCAAAATAAACTGTCTTTGTGACGCATATATTTTCGCCGGGACAGTTTGTGTCAGCACAAGCAGAACACCTAAACACATAAACACATTTACGGGTATAGAATATATTTAGGCCTATGATGTAAATACTTAATAAGAGCTCTATCATGGTATCTGATTTATCTACAATAGCTGATATGGACAGAAAAGGAAACGCAAAATGTAGCAACCTGTTACTTTATTTTATAAAATGTCACGAACTGTCCAGTTTTCATGATCAACACCATACCTTTTGTTCAGGCAGCTAAGAGAGGTGTCAATGCACAAGACTAATTAGCATACTTACCTGGCACAGGGGACACCGTGATCAACCAGGCGGTTCCCCCAGTGTGAGGCCTTGCCATTGCACTCCGGCTTGGCTGACCGCTGCGATTGTCCCAAATGTGGATAACTCGGGTGCGTAATTTTTACTCTAGGGGACTGCGTTCGCGCGTCCCCTCAATCAAAACCAAAGGCAAGAATCTACATGTCAACACTGCCATGCATGTATGGCTGTCCAATGATTCTATGTTATGTGTATGTAATTAATTACATATTGCCAACGCCATGTTGTTTAGACACAACTTCCATTTCTCTACCACCCACCCATAATTTCATTATTTTCACCTTTTTCAAGATCGGCTCAAATTATATATTTTACATGCTTTTTCTTCACTGTTTACAACCCGTCATTTGCACACCTTCATTTTAAAAATATTTTCGTGAAGGAACTTTCGAGTCTACACCACAACCTCCCCCACCCCCTCGCCCCCAACCTCATCCCACTACGCAACTATATGCTTCCCCAGCTAACTACCTGCTCCACTCTTTTCCAGATGTCTTTACAGAGGTGGTCTTAATTGGAGATTGTGCAGTATTATTGCTAACCTCATCAGTATTGTACTCCTTGTCATCATCATCATCATCATCATCATCATTGATATTTCTGAGGTGAAAATTTTACATATCCTTTTTATCTTTCATTTTGTATTTTGAAGATTTATCTACCCTGGACATCATGCAAGGTTAAATTGTGAATAGTAAAGGGACTCACATCATGCTCAATTGACAAAAGCAATGAGACAAGATATGATCCAGTGGTTTACCTGGGAAGCAGGTGCTGCTTCAGTTCTTTCCTTGTTGCCGCCGTGCAGACAACCACTCAATACGAAATTGAGAGATTTTAAGATTTCAGAGAGGTGCATAATTGATTTGTGCACTTTGTTGGATGACATGCAAAATAAACTGTCTTTGTGACGCATATATTTTCGCCGGGACAGTTTGTGTCAGCACAAGCAGAACACCTAAACACATAAACACATTTACGGGTATAGAATATATTTAGGCCTATGATGTAAATACTTAATAAGAGCTCTATCATGGTATCTGATTTATCTACAATAGCTGATATGGACAGAAAAGGAAACGCAAAATGTAGCAACCTGTTACTTTATTTTATAAAATGTCACGAACTGTCCAGTTTTCATGATCAACACCATACCTTTTGTTCAGGCAGCTAAGAGAGGTGTCAATGCACAAGACTAATTAGCATACTTACCTGGCACAGGGGACACCGTGATCAACCAGGCGGTTCCCCCAGTGTGAGGCCTTGCCATTGCACTCCGGCTTGGCTGACCGCTGCGATTGTCCCAAATGTGGATAACTCGGGTGCGTAATTTTTACTCTAGGGGACTGCGTTCGCGCGTCCCCTCAATCAAAACCAAAGGCAAGAATCTACATGTCAACACTGCCATGCATGTATGGCTGTCCAATGATTCTATGTTATGTGTATGTAATTAATTACATATTGCCAACGCCATGTTGTTTAGACACAACTTCCATTTCTCTACCACCCACCCATAATTTCATTATTTTCACCTTTTTCAAAGATCGGCTCAAATTATATATTTTACATGCTTTTTCTTCACTGTTTACAACCCGTCATTTGCACACCTTCATTTTAAAAATATTTTCGTGAAGGAACTTTCGAGTCTACACCACAACCTCCCCCACCCCCTCGCCCCCAACCTCATCCCACTACGCAACTATATGCTTCCCCAGCTAACTACCTGCTCCACTCTTTTCCAGATGTCTTTACAGAGGTGGTCTTAATTGGAGATTGTGCAGTATTATTGCTAACCTCATCAGTATTGTACTCCTTGTCATCATCATCATCATCATCATCATCATTGATATTTCTGAGGTGAAAATTTTACATATCCTTTTTATCTTTCATTTTGTATTTTGAAGATTTATCTACCCTGGACATCATGCAAGGTTAAATTGTGAATAGTAAAGGGACTCACATCATGCTCAATTGACAAAAGCAATGAGACAAGATATGATCCAGTGGTTTACCTGGGAAGCAGGTGCTGCTTCAGTTCTTTCCTTGTTGCCGCCGTGCAGACAACCACTCAATACGAAATTGAGAGATTTTAAGATTTCAGAGAGGTGCATAATTGATTTGTGCACTTTGTTGGATGACATGCAAAATAAACTGTCTTTGTGACGCATATATTTTCGCCGGGACAGTTTGTGTCAGCACAAGCAGAACACCTAAACACATAAACACATTTACGGGTATAGAATATATTTAGGCCTATGATGTAAATACTTAATAAGAGCTCTATCATGGTATCTGATTTATCTACAATAGCTGATATGGACAGAAAAGGAAACGCAAAATGTAGCAACCTGTTACTTTATTTTATAAAATGTCACGAACTGTCCAGTTTTCATGATCAACACCATACCTTTTGTTCAGGCAGCTAAGAGAGGTGTCAATGCACAAGACTAATTAGCATACTTACCTGGCACAGGGGACACCGTGATCAACCAGGCGGTTCCCCCAGTGTGAGGCCTTGCCATTGCACTCCGGCTTGGCTGACCGCTGCGATTGTCCCAAATGTGGATAACTCGGGTGCGTAATTTTTACTCTAGGGGACTGCGTTCGCGCGTCCCCTCAATTAAAACCAAAGGCAAGAATCTACATGTCAACACTGCCATGCATGTATGGCTGTCCAATGATTCTATGTTATGTGTATGTAATTAATTACATATTGCCAACGCCATGTTGTTTAGACACAACTTCCATTTCTCTACCACCCACCCATAATTTCATTATTTTCACCTTTTTCAAAGATCGGCTCAAATTATATATTTTACATGCTTTTTCTTCACTGTTTACAACCCGTCATTTGCACACCTTCATTTTAAAAATATTTTCGTGAAGGAACTTTCGAGTCTACACCACAACCTCCCCCACCCCCTCGCCCCCAACCTCATCCCACTACGCAACTATATGCTTCCCCAGCTAACTACCTGCTCCACTCTTTTCCAGATGTCTTTACAGAGGTGGTCTTAATTGGAGATTGTGCAGTATTATTGCTAACCTCATCAGTATTGTACTCCTTGTCATCATCATCATCATCATCATCATCATCATCATCATCATCATCATTGATATTTCTGAGGTGAAAATTTTACATATCCTTTTTATCTTTCATTTTGTATTTTGAAGATTTATCTACCCTGGACATCATGCAAGGTTAAATTGTGAATAGTAAAGGGACTCACATCATGCTCAATTGACAAAAGCAATGAGACAAGATATGATCCAGTGGTTTACCTGGGAAGCAGGTGCTGCTTCAGTTCTTTCCTTGTTGCCGCCGTGCAGACAACCACTCAATACGAAATTGAGAGATTTTAAGATTTCAGAAAGGTTCATAATTGATTTGTGCACTTTGTTGGATGACATGCAAAATAAACTGTCTTTGTGACGCATATATTTTCGCCGGGACAGTTTGTGTCAGCACCAGCATCAGCACAAGCAGAACACATAAACACATTTACGGGTATAGAATATATTTAGGCCTATGATGTAAATACTTAATAAGAGCTCTATCATGGTATCTGATTTATCTACAATAGCTGATATGGACAGAAAAGGAAACGCAAAATGTAGCAACCTGTTACTTTATTTTATAAAATGTCACGAACTGTCCAGTTTTCATGATCAACACCATACCTTTTGTTCAGGCAGCTAAGAGAGGTGTCAATGCACAAGACTAATTAGCATACTTACCTGGCACAGGGGACACCGTGATCAACCAGGCGGTTCCCCCAGTGTGAGGCCTTGCCATTGCACTCCGGCTTGGCTGACCGCTGCGATTGTCCCAAATGTGGATAACTCGGGTGCGTAATTTTTACTCTAGGGGACTGCGTTCGCGCGTCCCCTCAATTAAAACCAAAGGCAAGAATCTACATGTCAACACTGCCATGCATGTATGGCTGTCCAATGATTCTATGTTATGTGTATGTAATTAATTACATATTGCCAACGCCATGTTGTTTAGACACAACTTCCATTTCTCTACCACCCACCCATAATTTCATTATTTTCACCTTTTTCAAAGATCGGCTCAAATTATATATTTTACATGCTTTTTCTTCACTGTTTACAACCCGTCATTTGCACACCTTCATTTTAAAAATATTTTCGTGAAGGAACTTTCGAGTCTACACCACAACCTCCCCCACCCCCTCGCCCCCAACCTCATCCCACTACCCAACTATATGCTTCCCCAGCTAACTACCTGCTCCACTCTTTTCCAGATGTCTTTACAGAGGTGGTTTTAATTGGAGATTGTGCAGTATTATTGCTAACCTCATCAGTATTGTACTCCTTGTCATCATCATCATCATCATCATCATCATTGATATTTCTGAGGTGAAAATTTTACATATCCTTTTTATCTTTCATTTTGTATTTTGAAGATTTATCTACCCTGGACATCATGCAAGGTTAAATTGTGAATAGTAAAGGGACTCACATCATGCTCAATTGACAAAAGCAATGAGACAAGATATGATCCAGTGGTTTACCTGGGAAGCAGGTGCTGCTTCAGTTCTTTCCTTGTTGCCGCCGTGCAGACAACCACTCAATACGAAATTGAGAGATTTTAAGATTTCAGAAAGGTGCATAATTGATTTGTGCACTTTGTTGGATGACATGCAAAATAAACTGTCTTTGTGACGCATATATTTTCGCCGGGACAGTTTGTGTCAGCACAAGCAGAACACCTAAACACATAAACACATTTACGGGTATAGAATATATTTAGGCCTATGATGTAAATACTCAATAAGAGCTCTATCATGGTATCTGATTTATCTACAATAGCTGATATGGACAGAAAAGGAAACGCAAAATGTAGCAACCTGTTACTTTATTTTATAAAATGTCACGAACTGTCCAGTTTTCATGATCAACACCATACTTTTTGTTCAGGCAGCTAAGAGAGGTGTCAATGCACAAGACTAATTAGCATACTTACCTGGCACAGGGGACACCGTGATCAACCAGGCGGTTCCCCCAGTGTGAGGCCTTGCCATTGCACTCCGGCTTGGCTGACCGCTGCGATTGTCCCAAATGTGGATAACTCGGGTGCGTAATTTTTACTCTAGGGGACTGCGTTCGCGCGTCCCCTCAATTAAAACCAAAGGCAAGAATCTACATGTCAACACTGCCATGCATGTATGGCTGTCCAATGATTCTATGTTATGTGTATGTAATTAATTACATATTGCCAACGCCATGTTGTTTAGACACAACTTCCATTTCTCTACCACCCACCCATAATTTCATTATTTTCACCTTTTTCAAAGATCGGCTCAAATTATATATTTTACATGCTTTTTCTTCACTGTTTACAACCCGTCATTTGCACACCTTCATTTTAAAAATATTTTCGTGAAGGAACTTTCGAGTCTACACCACAACCTCCCCCACCCCCTAGCCCCCAACCTCATCCCACTACCCAACTATATGCTTCCCCAGCTAACTACCTGCTCCACTCTTTTCCAGATGTCTTTACAGAGGTGGTCTTAATTGGAGATTGTGCAGTATTATTGCTAACCTCATCAGTATTGTACTCCTTGTCATCATCATCATCATCATCATCATCATTGATATTTCTGAGGTGAAAATTTTACATATCCTTTTTATCTTTCATTTTGTATTTTGAAGATTTATCTACCCTGGACATCATGCAAGGTTAAATTGTGAATAGTAAAGGGACTCACATCATGCTCAATTGACAAAAGCAATGAGACAAGATATGATCCAGTGGTTTACCTGGGAAGCAGGTGCTGCTTCAGTTCTTTCCTTGTTGCCGCCGTGCAGACAACCACTCAATACGAAATTGAGAGATTTTAAGATTTCAGAAAGGTGCATAATTGATTTGTGCACTTTGTTGGATGACATGCAAAATAAACTGTCTTTGTGACGCATATATTTTCGCCGGGACAGTTTGTGTCAGCACCAGCATCAGCACAAGCAGAACACATAAACACATTTACGGGTATAGAATATATTTAGGCCTATGATGTAAATACTTAATAAGAGCTCTATCATGGTATCTGATTTATCTACAATAGCTGATATGGACAGAAAAGGAAACGCAAAATGTAGCAACCTGTTACTTTATTTTATAAAATGTCACGAACTGTCCAGTTTTCATGATCAACACCATACTTTTTGTTCAGGCAGCTAAGAGAGGTGTCAATGCACAAGACTAATTAGCATACTTACCTGGCACAGGGGACACCGTGATCAACCAGGCGGTTCCCCCAGTGTGAGGCCTTGCCATTGCACTCCGGCTTGGCTGACCGCTGCGATTGTCCCAAATGTGGATAACTCGGGTGCGTAATTTTTACTCTAGGGGACTGCGTTCGCGCGTCCCCTCAATCAAAACCAAAGGCAAAAATCTACATGTCAACACTGCCATGCATGTATGGCTGTCCAATGATTCTATGTTATGTGTATGTAATTAATTACATATTGCCAACGCCATGTTGTTTAGACACAACTTCCATTTCTCTACCACCCACCCATAATTTCATTATTTTCACCTTTATCAAAGATCGGCTCAAATTATATATTTTACATGCTTTTTCTTCACTGTTTACAACCCGTCATTTGCACACCTTCATTTTAAAAATATTTTCGTGAAGGAACTTTCGAGTCTACACCACAACCTCCCCCACCCCCTCGCCCCCAACCTCATCCCACTACGCAACTATATGCTTCCCCAGCTAACTACCTGCTCCACTCTTTTCCAGATGTCTTTACAGAGGTGGTCTTAATTGGAGATTGTGCAGTATTATTGCTAACCTCATCAGTATTGTACTCCTTGTCATCATCATCATCATCATCATCATCATCATTGATATTTCTGAGGTGAAAATTTTACATATCCTTTTTATCTTTCATTTTGTATTTTTAAGATTTATCTACCCTGGACATCATGCAAGGTTAAATTGTGAATAGTAAAGGGACTCACATCATGCTCAATTGACAAAAGCAAATAGACTAGATATGATCCAGTGGTTTACCTGGGAAGCAGGTGCTGCTTCAGTTCTTTCCTTGTTGCCGCCGTGCAGACAACCACTCAATACGAAATTGAGAGATTTTAAGATTTCAGAAAGGTTCATAATTGATTTGTGCACTTTGTTGGATGACATGCAAAATAAACTGTCTTTGTGACGCATATATTTTCGCCGGGACAGTTTGTGTCAGCACAAGCAGAACACCTAAACACATTTACGGGTATAGAATATATTTAGGCCTATGATGTAAATACTTAATAAGAGCTCTATCATGGTATCTGATTTATCTACAATAGCTGATATGGACAGAAAAGGAAACGCAAAATGTAGCAACCTGTTACTTTATTTTATAAAATGTCACGAACTGTCCAGTTTTCATGATCAACACCATACCTTTTGTTCAGGCAGCTAAGAGAGGTGTCAATGCACAAGACTAATTAGCATACTTACCTGGCACAGGGGACACCGTGATCAACCAGGCGGTTCCCCCAGTGTGAGGCCTTGCCATTGCACTCCGGCTTGGCTGACCGCTGCGATTGTCCCAAATGTGGATAACTCGGGTGCGTAATTTTTACTCTAGGGGACTGCGTTCGCGCGTCCCCTCAATTAAAACCAAAGGCAAGAATCTACATGTCAACACTGCCATGCATGTATGGCTGTCCAATGATTCTATGTTATGTGTATGTAATTAATTACATATTGCCAACGCCATGTTGTTTAGACACAACTTCCATTTCTCTACCACCCACCCATAATTTCATTATTTTCACCTTTTTCAAAGATCGGCTCAAATTATATATTTTACATGCTTTTTCTTCACTGTTTACAACCCGTCATTTGCACACCTTCATTTTAAAAATATTTTCGTGAAGGAACTTTCGAGTCTACACCACAACCTCCCCCACCCCCTAGCCCCCAACCTCATCCCACTACCCAACTATATGCTTCCCCAGCTAACTACCTGCTCCACTCTTTTCCAGATGTCTTTACAGAGGTGGTCTTAATTGGAGATTGTGCAGTATTATTGCTAACCTCATCAGTATTGTACTCCTTGTCATCATCATCATCATCATCATCATCATCATCATCATCATCATCATCATTGATATTTCTGAGGTGAAAATTTTACATATCCTTTTTATCTTTCATTTTGTATTTTGAAGATTTATCTACCCTGGACATCATGCAAGGTTAAATTGTGAATAGTAAAGGGACTCACATCATGCTCAATTGACAAAAACAATGAGACAAGATATGATCCAGTGGTTTACCTGGGAAGCAGGTGCTGCTTCAGTTCTTTCCTTGTTGCCGCCGTGCAGACAACCACTCAATACGAAATTGAGAGATTTTAAGATTTCAGAAAGGTTCATAATTGATTTGTGCACTTTGTTGGATGACATGCCAAATAAACTGTCTTTGTGACGCATATATTTTCGCCGGGACAGTTTGTGTCAGCACAAGCAGAACACCTAAACACATAAACACATTTACGGGTATAGAATATATTTAGGCCTATGATGTAAATACTTAATAAGAGCTCTATCATGGTATCTGATTTATCTACAATAGCTGATATGGACAGAAAAGGAAACGCAAAATGTAGCAACCTGTTACTTTATTTTATAAAATGTCACGAACTGTCCAGTTTTCATGATCAACACCATACCTTTTGTTCAGGCAGCTAAGAGAGGTGTCAATGCACAAGACTAATTAGCATACTTACCTGGCACAGGGGACACCGTGATCAACCAGGCGGTTCCCCCAGTGTGAGGCCTTGCCATTGCACTCCGGCTTGGCTGACCGCTGCGATTGTCCCAAATGTGGATAACTCGGGTGCGTAATTTTTACTCTAGGGGACTGCGTTCGCGCGTCCCCTCAATTAAAACCAAAGGCAAGAATCTACATGTCAACACTGCCATGCATGTATGGCTGTCCAATGATTCTATGTTATGTGTATGTAATTAATTACATATTGCCAACGCCATGTTGTTTAGACACAACTTCCATTTCTCTACCACCCACCCATAATTTCATTATTTTCACCTTTTTCAAAGATCGGCTCAAATTATATATTTTACATGCTTTTTCTTCACTGTTTACAACCCGTCATTTGCACACCTTCATTTTAAAAATATTTTCGTGAAGGAACTTTCGAGTCTACACCACAACCTCCCCCACCCCCTCGCCCCCAACCTCATCCCACTACGCAACTATATGCTTCCCCAGCTAACTACCTGCTCCACTCTTTTCCAGATGTCTTTACAGAGGTGGTCTTAATTGGAGATTGTGCAGTATTATTGCTTACCTCATCAGTATTGTACTCCTTGTCATCATCATCATCATCATCATTGATATTTCTGAGGTGAAAATTTTACATATCCTTTTTATCTTTCATTTTGTATTTTGAAGATTTATCTACCCTGGACATCATGCAAGGTTAAATTGTGAATAGTAAAGGGACTCACATCATGCTCAATTGACAAAAGCAATGAGACAAGATATGATCCAGTGGTTTACCTGGGAAGCAGGTGCTGCTTCAGTTCTTTCCTTGTTGCCGCCGTGCAAACAACCACTCAATACGAAATTGAGAGATTTTAAGATTTCAGAAAGGTTCATAATTGATTTGTGCACTTTGTTGGATGACATGCCAAATAAACTGTCTTTGTGACGCATATATTTTCGCCGGGACAGTTTGTGTCAGCACAAGCAGAACACCTAAACACATAAACACATTTACGGGTATAGAATATATTTAGGCCTATGATGTAAATACTTAATAAGAGCTCTATCATGGTATCTGATTTATCTACAATAGCTGATATGGACAGAAAAGGAAACGCAAAATGTAGCAACCTGTTACTTTATTTTATAAAATGTCACGAACTGTCCAGTTTTCATGATCAACACCATACCTTTTGTTCAGGCAGCTAAGAGAGGTGTCAATGCACAAGACTAATTAGCATACTTACCTGGCACAGGGGACACCGTGATCAACCAGGCGGTTCCCCCAGTGTGAGGCCTTGCCATTGCACTCCGGCTTGGCTGACCGCTGCGATTGTCCCAAATGTGGATAACTCGGGTGCGTAATTTTTACTCTAGGGGACTGCGTTCGCGCGTCCCCTCAATTAAAACCAAAGGCAAGAATCTACATGTCAACACTGCCATGCATGTATGGCTGTCCAATGATTCTATGTTATGTGTATGTAATTAATTACATATTGCCAACGCCATGTTGTTGAGACACAACTTCCATTTCTCTACCACCCACCCATAATTTCATTATTTTCACCTTTTTCAAAGATCGGCTCAAATTATATATTTTACATGCTTTTTCTTCACTGTTTACAACCCGTCATTTGCACACCTTCATTTTAAAAATATTTTCGTGAAGGAACTTTCGAGTCTACACCACAACCTCCCCCACCCCCTCGCCCCCAACCTCATCCCACTACCCAACTATATGCTTCCCCAGCTAACTACCTGCTCCACTCTTTTCCAGATGTCTTTACAGAGGTGGTCTTAATTGGAGATTGTGCAGTATTATTGCTAACCTCATCAGTATTGTACTCCTTGTCATCATCATCATCATCATCATTGATATTTCTGAGGTGAAAATTTTACATATCCTTTTTATCTTTCATTTTGTATTTTGAAGATTTATCTACCCTGGACATCATGCAAGGTTAAATTGTGAATAGTAAAGGGACTCACATCATGCTCAATTGACAAAAGCAATGAGACAAGATATGATCCAGTGGTTTACCTGGGAAGCAGGTGCTGCTTCAGTTCTTTCCTTGTTGCCGCCGTGCAGACAACCACTCAATACGAAATTGAGAGATTTTAAGATTTCAGAAAGGTTCATAATTGATTTGTGCACTTTGTTGGATGACATGCCAAATAAACTGTCTTTGTGACGCATATATTTTCGCCGGGACAGTTTGTGTCAGCACAAGCAGAACACCTAAACACATAAACACATTTACGGGTATAGAATATATTTAGGCCTATGATGTAAATACTTAATAAGAGCTCTATCATGGTATCTGATTTATCTACAATAGCTGATATGGACAGAAAAGGAAACGCAAAATGTAGCAACCTGTTACTTTATTTTATAAAATGTCACGAACTGACCAGTTTTCATGATCAACACCATACCTTTTGTGAAGGCAGCTAAGAGAGGTGTCAATGCACAAGACTAATTAGCATACTTACCTGGCACAGGGGACACCGTGATCAACTAGGCGGTTCCCCCAGTGTGAGGCCTTGCCATTGCACTCCGGCTTGGCTGACCGCTGCGATTGTCCCAAATGTGGATAACTCGGGTGCGTAATTTTTACTCTAGGGGACTGCGTTCGCGCGTCCCCTCAATTAAAACCAAAGGCAAGAATCTACATGTCAACACTGCCATGCATGTATGGCTGTCCAATGATTCTATGTTATGTGTATGTAATTAATTACATATTGCCAACGCCATGTTGTTTAGACACAACTTCCATTTCTCTACCACCCACCCATAATTTCATTATTTTCACCTTTTTCAAAGATCGGCTCAAATTATATATTTTACATGCTTTTTCTTCACTGTTTACAACCCGTCATTTGCACACCTTCATTTTAAAAATATTTTCGTGAAGGAACTTTCGAGTCTACACCACAACCTCCCCCACCCCCTAGCCCCCAACCTCATCCCACTACCCAACTATATGCTTCCCCAGCTAACTACCTGCTCCACTCTTTTCCAGATGTCTTTACAGAGGTGGTCTTAATTGGAGATTGTGCAGTATTATTGCTAACCTCATCAGTATTGTACTCCTTGTCATCATCATCATCATCATCATCATCATCATCATCATTGATATTTCTGAGGTGAAAATTTTACATATCCTTTTTATCTTTCATTTTGTATTTTGAAGATTTATCTACCCTGGACATCATGCAAGGTTAAATTGTGAATAGTAAAGGGACTCACATCATGCTCAATTGACAAAAGCAATGAGACAAGATATGATCCAGTGGTTTACCTGGGAAGCAGGTGCTGCTTCAGTTCTTTCCTTGTTGCCGCCGTGCAAACAACCACTCAATACGAAATTGAGAGATTTTAAGATTTCAGAAAGGTTCATAATTGATTTGTGCACTTTGTTGGATGACATGCAAAATAAACTGTCTTTGTGACGCATATATTTTCGCCGGGACAGTTTGTGTCAGCACAAGCAGAACACCTAAACACATAAACACATTTACGGGTATAGAATATATTTAGGCCTATGATGTAAATACTTAATAAGAGCTCTATCATGGTATCTGATTTATCTACAATAGCTGATATGGACAGAAAAGGAAACGCAAAATGTAGCAACCTGTTACTTTATTTTATAAAATGTCACGAACTGTCCAGTTTTCATGATCAACACCATACCTTTTGTTCAGGCAGCTAAGAGAGATGTCAATGCACAAGACTAATTAGCATACTTACCTGGCACAGGGGACACCGTGATCAACCAGGCGGTTCCCCCAGTGTGAGGCCTTGCCATTGCACTCCGGCTTGGCTGACCGCTGCGATTGTCCCAAATGTGGATAACTCGGGTGCGTAATTTTTACTCTAGGGGACTGCGTTCGCGCGTCCCCTCAATTAAAACCAAAGGCAAGAATCTACATGTCAACACTGCCATGCATGTATGGCTGTCCAATGATTCTATGTTATGTGTATGTAATTAATTACATATTGCCAACGCCATGTTGTTTAGACACAACTTCCATTTCTCTACCACCCACCCATAATTTCATTATTTTCACCTTTTTCAAAGATCGGCTCAAAATATATATTTTACATGCTTTTTCTTCACTGTTTACAACCCGTCATTTGCACACCTTCATTTTAAAAATATTTTCGTGAAGGAACTTTCGAGTCTACACCACAACCTCCCCCACCCCCTAGCCCCCAACCTCATCCCACTACCCAACTATATGCTTCCCCAGCTAACTACCTGCTCCACTCTTTTCCAGATGTCTTTACAGAGGTGGTCTTAATTGGAGATTGTGCAGTATTATTGCTAACCTCATCAGTATTGTACTCCTTGTCATCATCATCATCATCATCATCATCATCATCATCATTGATATTTCTGAGGTGAAAATTTTACATATCCTTTTTATCTTTCATTTTGTATTTTGAAGATTTATCTACCCTGGACATCATGCAAGGTTAAATTGTGAATAGTAAAGGGACTCACATCATGCTCAATTGACAAAAGCAATGAGACAAGATATGATCCAGTGGTTTACCTGGGAAGCAGGTGCTGCTTCAGTTCTTTCCTTGTTGCCGCCGTGCAGACAACCACTCAATACGAAATTGAGAGATTTTAAGATTTCAGAAAGGTTCATAATTGATTTGTGCACTTTGTTGGATGACATGCCAAATAAACTGTCTTTGTGACGCATATATTTTCGCCGGGACAGTTTGTGTCAGCACAAGCAGAACACCTAAACACATAAACACATTTACGGGTATAGAATATATTTAGGCCTATGATGTAAATACTTAATAAGAGCTCTATCATGGTATCTGATTTATCTACAATAGCTGATATGGACAGAAAAGGAAACGCAAAATGTAGCAACCTGTTACTTTATTTTATAAAATGTCACGAACTGTCCAGTTTTCATGATCAACACCATACCTTTTGTTCAGGCAGCTAAGAGAGGTGTCAATGCACAAGACTAATTAGCATACTTACCTGGCACAGGGGTCACCGTGATCAACCAGGCGGTTCCCCCAGTGTGAGGCCTTGCCATTGCACTCCGGCTTGGCTGACCGCTGCGATTGTCCCAAATGTGGATAACTCGGGTGCGTAATTTTTAGTCTAGGGGACTGCGTTCGCGCGTCCCCTCAATTAAAACCAAAGGCAAGAATCTACATGTCAACACTGCCATGCATGTATGGCTGTCCAATGATTCTATGTTATGTGTATGTAATTAATTACATATTGCCAACGCCATGTTGTTTAGACACAACTTCCATTTCTCTACCACCCACCCATAATTTCATTATTTTCACCTTTTTCAAAGATCGGCTCAAATTATATATTTTACATGCTTTTTCTTCACTGTTTACAACCCGTCATTTGCACACCTTCATTTTAAAAATATTTTCGTGAAGGAACTTTCGAGTCTACACCACAACCTCCCCCACCCCCTAGCCCCCAACCTCATCCCACTACCCAACTATATGCTTCCCCAGCTAACTACCTGCTCCACTCTTTTCCAGATGTCTTTACAGAGGTGGTCTTAATTGGAGATTGTGCAGTATTATTGCTAACCTCATCAGTATTGTACTCCTTGTCATCATCATCATCATCATCATCATCATCATCAGAGGTGAAAATTTTACATATCCTTTTTATCTTTCATTTTGTATTTTGAAGATTTATCTACCCTGGACATCATGCAAGGTTAAATTGTGAATAGTAAAGGGACTCACATCATGCTCAATTGACAAAAGCAATGAGACAAGATATGATCCAGTGGTTTACCTGGGAAGCAGGTGCTGCTTCAGTTCTTTCCTTGTTGCCGCCGTGCAGACAACCACTCAATACGAAATTGAGAGATTTTAAGATTTCAGAAAGGTTCATAATTGATTTGTGCACTTTGTTGGATGACATGCAAAATAAACTGTCTTTGTGACGCATATATTTTCGCCGGGACAGTTTGTGTCAGCACAAGCAGAACACCTAAACACATAAACACATTTACGGGTATAGAATATATTTAGGCCTATGATGTAAATACTTAATAAGAGCTCTATCATGGTATCTGATTTATCTACAATAGCTGATATGGACAGAAAAGGAAACGCAAAATGTAGCAACCTGTTACTTTATTTTATAAAATGTCACGAACTGTCCAGTTTTCATGATCAACACCATACCTTTTGTGAAGGCAGCTAAGAGAGGTGTCAATGCACAAGACTAATTAGCATACTTACCTGGCACAGGGGACACCGTGATCAACCAGGCGGTTCCCCCAGTGTGAGGCCTTGCCATTGCACTCCGGCTTGGCTGACCGCTGCGATTGTCCCAAATGTGGATAACTCGGGTGCGTAATTTTTACTCTAGGGGACTGCGTTCGCGCGTCCCCTCAATTAAAACCAAAGGCAAGAATCTACATGTCAACACTGCCATGCATGTATGGCTGTCCAATGATTCTATGTTATGTGTATGTAATTAATTACATATTGCCAACGCCATGTTGTTTAGACACAACTTCCATTTCTCTACCACCCACCCATAATTTCATTATTTTCACCTTTTTCAAAGATCGGCTCAAATTATATATTTTACATGCTTTTTCTTCACTGTTTACAACCCGTCATTTGCACACCTTCATTTTAAAAATATTTTCGTGAAGGAACTTTCGAGTCTACACCACAACCTCCCCCACCCCCTAGCCCCCAACCTCATCCCACTACCCAACTATATGCTTCCCCAGCTAACTACCTGCTCCACTCTTTTCCAGATGTCTTTACAGAGGTGGTCTTAATTGGAGATTGTGCAGTATTATTGCTAACCTCATCAGTATTGTACTCCTTGTCATCATCATCATCATCATCATCATCATTGATATTTCTGAGGTGAAAATTTTACATATCCTTTTTATCTTTCATTTTGTATTTTGAAGATTTATCTACCCTGGACATCATGCAAGGTTAAATTGTGAATAGTAAAGGGACTCACATCATGCTCAATTGACAAAAGCAATGAGACAAGATATGATCCAGTGGTTTACCTGGGAAGCAGGTGCTGCTTCAGTTCTTTCCTTGTTGCCGCCGTGCAGACAACCACTCAATACGAAATTGAGAGATTTTAAGATTTCAGAAAGGTTCATAATTGATTTGTGCACTTTGTTGGATGACATGCAAAATAAACTGTCTTTGTGACGCATATATTTTCGCCGGGACAGTTTGTGTCAGCACAAGCAGAACACCTAAACACATAAACACATTTACGGGTATAGAATATATTTAGGCCTATGATGTAAATACTTAATAAGAGCTCTATCATGGTATCTGATTTATCTACAATAGCTGATATGGACAGAAAAGGAAACGCAAAATGTAGCAACCTGTTACTTTATTTTATAAAATGTCACGAACTGTCCAGTTTTCATGATCAACACCATACCTTTTGTGAAGGCAGCTAAGAGAGGTGTCAATGCACAAGACTAATTAGCATACTTACCTGGCACAGGGGACACCGTGATCAACCAGGCGGTTCCCCCAGTGTGAGGCCTTGCCATTG